>LR736859.1:10135304-10611717 GCA_902654985.2 Oryctes borbonicus | reverse complement strand
TCATTCTAACGCTTATCATAACTTTTGTTGACGATGCATTCCTGACTTTCCGATGTCGTCCAAGGTTAGTTAGATTGCATTATATTACTCGCTTATTACGATTCTACGCATATTTGAAATAGAAAAAAACGCGAAATCAAATATCGCATATAGATGGCTGTAGATGGACAGAACGTAATTTCTAATAGTGTATTTCATTGGACTGCATTAGACGCAAACGAAGTTTGTAATTCTAGTTCGAAAATTCTGGATCGAGCAGCGCCAATGAAACGTAGAATGCTGTAGAATTATCCTACAAGCGTTGTACATACATTGGGATTTACAGTCTCGCAAAACGCTCACCGCTCCGTTATACCCTAACAAAGAGTACCCGATGACACACAAGTGTGTTATTAGTGCTCTTGTATAAGAAAATTCTTTTTCGTAACAAATGTTTTTTGACCAAGTATAAAAGTAACCAGTTTTTGCTATTTTTATAAACTTATCTGTTAAAAGCAGCTTTGTGGTTGAATCCACCGGAGCGAGACTATAAAGGAACTTTGGAAGGCGTAACTACTCTTCCCAGTAACTCTTGATTGAGTAAACGTTAGGGTAACTTTGGGGTTAATATAACTCCAAAGAAAGAAATCCCACTCTCGCTACGCTCCTCTCACAAATTGTGATGTGGAAAAAACTTTTCTAAATTTAAAGATGTTCTAACAAGTAAGCGAATTTCTAACAAGTAAGCGAAACATTTCACAGCAGAAAATTTAGAGCATGTTTTAGTAATTAATGTTAATAAATCACTTCTAACATGACTTTGACTTTACTACCCAAGAAACAACTATAATTAGTTAATAACAGTTAACAAATGTTATTTTCAAGAACTATGGGTGTTGATAACATAACAAAGCATAGATACCAATTTTTTGCTCTGAGATAATCTTCAACTCTACTCATACGGTATTACGCATATCCATACAATTATTCTATAATTATTTTCTACAATAGATGACGCACTTCCTTGGATTGAATTTTTGTTGTAAATTCAATATGTAGCTACTTCCAATTGCAATATATTTTAAAATTTCAAATTTATTTGTCGATACCAAAAACATGGTATAAGGTAATATTAACAAGTTAACAACAGCCAAAACATAATTCACATAATTCTATAGTTTTAAAATGTGGCTTTTATTAGATATGAAAAATTTTCCTAAAGTTAGACCAGTTTGAGTTTTCCCAGAACCTGCTTTGCTTTTATTATTACGTTTATGTTATAACTAAAAATGTAATAAACTATAATATTAAACAAACATTGATTACGTAACACCTATATAATTTTATATACATACCCAAGCACTCTCCACATTTCATAACACAGAATGGTCATCCAAGAAAATGCAGCCAAAAAGCAGAAGGCAATAGCAAATCCTAGAAAAATATATATATTAATATAGATACGTATACGAGTTTCAAACATATATAGTTTTTTTTTTAAATTATAGTGTAAACAAGTAATTGAAATCAAAGCTCAGCCCGTTTGCGTAAATGCGCTTGTACGTGAAAATCGTTCATTTTGTATTTTTCATTACGGTATTTTTAGTACTGCGATTCTAAATATTTATATTGACATTAAAAGGTCGTTTACTAACGAAATATTTTCCATTAATTGTTCAGCCAAGGTATAAGCGTACATTAACATATGTTTAATTCAGAATGACTAAACTAATCTATTTGCTTATAAAATATAAACTTATGTGAATTTGACATGTTATATAGTGTTATACAAAAATCGCTACTCATACAGGAATTTTTTATATGAAAAGGTAACATTAATATAATTGTAATAAAGCTTTATAAGATTCAGCATAAAGCTTTATAAGATGGTGATAAAGGTTACTAATTCACTTTTATTATTTAGTTTTTATTATATATTTCTCTTTTTTTTGAGTGTTAGTATCACAGCTTAACTACTTACAGAAAAACACGATTACGGGTCAAATCAAGGCAGAGTTTAAAAAGAAAAAAATATGTCTAACGGTGGATGAAACAACAGATGCAAGAAGGAATTGTATGTTAAATGTGCGCACTTTAAAAAGCGATGTGGCATCCATGCCTCTTCTTTTATGTAGTACAATATTACAGAAGACAAACGTGGAAACGATAGTAGAAACTATAAAAATGACAATAATGTTGGTTACAGAAGGGGATTCAAACATGGTTAAAGCTAAAAACTTACTAAAACAATCTCATCCTCAATTGCTTCATGTTGCTGTTTGCTCCATACGTGTCATGTTGTAGCTGAATTTATTAAAGACAGTTACCCAAAAGTAGATTAATTGATAGTTTCTACCAAAAAAGTTTTTATTAAATCTTCAAAACGCATTCGCAAGTTTAAACACGCTTGTCCAGGCATTCCTTAGCCACCCCAGCCGGTATTGATGAGATGCGGAACTTTTTGCGCATTATTAAACCTTGTATTTTAAATTTAAATCCGCAAGAAACCCAAACAATTTCAGCAAGCGAGCGGCTTATTTGAGATACCGAAATTCATACTTCAATAGATCAAATTTTAGAAAATTATGCAATACTATTTCCAAATTAGAAAACACCAAGCTTTCATTGCATGAAGCACTAAATACAATAGATGACCTCGAGGCCTCGTTAGGAAAACTAACAGATAATGTGAGAAGATTAACAACCGATAAATTATGTGCGGTTATAAATAATAATCTAGATTTTCAAACTAGTACGTACAGACAAGAATTCAATTGAAAGCGAAGAGTGCAAATGTAAAGCGAACGACCTTTTCAAATTCGCGAACATCACATTATTAGACGCAGAACGCTCACTTTCCTAATACACCACCATATTTTCACTTCGCCGTGGGAGTGTAAGTGAGTCATAAATGGAAGCCATGCTAATGATACAATACTACAGCAAATCTTGTCTACATCAACAACACAATCAAACTAAAATAGTAAATAATAACAGACATTATTTTTAATATTGATAGTAACCGAGACGTACGTACTGTGAAATCACTCGTTTCTGCGGGCTTAATAATTACCATCTATTTATAACTTGGCAACGTTAATAGGAGATTAATGAATTTGAAGTGCTTCCTAAATAGTGAAATAACCTACCAAATGCATCACAGTAATCTCCCGGAACTGGATCAAATTGTAGCCATGTTAATATAAGAAACGCAACAAATAGACAGGAGCAGTAACATATAATAATCTTCCCAATAAAATTCTTCAAATCCGGTAGTAATAAATACAGTATCACTGTTACTAACAAGCAAACACACGAAATTATTAATGCCACTTTGATGATAATAGGTTTCGATGGCTGGCCTGAATTGTCAAACAATCTGCAGAGCAGCACATTGTAGTCCTGGAACATCCTAATGTATTCCACACAATAGTAATTTTCTTCAAGCGCATAATGCTTCCAAACTCCAATTTCTCGTATTACCGTCGTGCCATCTTTAGTAATGTGGAAAGTAAGCTGTGGTTTATCCACATACCTGTTGCATGGGTCGCTAACAAGTAGAGCGTTGTAATCCTCTGAAACAAAGTAAAATAATAACAGCATTATTCTAAGCAACCAAAAACATGTTTAGTAATATGAAGTGTTGGGATAACGTATGTAACCAGGTAAATATCTTTAAAACATCAATGATGATATTGATGGAACTTTGTAGGTAAATATATTAAGGCATAATGCATCTGATATCGAATTTTTTGTTGTTACTGTACTTCTGGTTTAACCGGAAGTACTCTCAACTTGTGGGACACAAAGGGGACAACCTGTGTATTTTTACAGATTTATGTTTCTGGATTCATTCATTATCGGTGAAAAATGCATTCAGAAGAGGATCAAGGTTATATAAGCTAACCCAAAATTTGCGCCAATACCTGACCCTATTTATCTTTTTTACACATGAACTTGAAATGAAAAAACAAAGCAATTACGCTAAAAATAAAATGTTTTCAAATAGAATTTTATTTCATATTCCGTTACACAAAAAAGCAATACGAAATTTAAAGAATCAAACGAAACTGAAATAGTCAAAATTTGACCTTAGTGTAAAAACATTAGATTTCCCTTGTTGATACTATACTGTATGTTATAATAATGAATACAAGTGAAAAAACAATATTAAGATAAAATATCAGTCGAAATATTAAACAAAACAACCAGTCAACGTAACATGATTATTAATAAAGAGATTTCTTTCTAGTTTTTGCAAAAGAAAATTTATCCATAATTTCCGAAGTCTAATTTAAGAAAAATTTCGTTCTCAATGGTGAACAATACATTTGATTGTGGATCGCAAGTATCACAGAAAAGTACCCTTCACCGCCGCAATTTATCACGGCAGTGCTTAAATGCATTCTTAGGGCGATTTCACAATTTGGAAAAACTCCTCTCAGATTTGATGCCCTTCAATACTGTAGAAAGTCGATCGGAGAATCAAGCATTCTGGAACTTCTTTAAACTGCCGATTGACAATTTGACTAATTATCTCGTTTTCTATTTTATCGACTAATTGGATAAATCCATCAGTTCAAAGTTTGATTTTGCCATCCATGTTAGATTCACCTGCAGCTGTATCTCTAATCGAATTCACATAATCATGTAATATAGAATACAATGTAATGACTGCATCCAAACCAATTTTCAAGGTTGCAACTTTTTATTTATTTGATTAAATCTGTCTAGAACTTTTGACAAAAAGCAGACCATTATAGCTATTTCAACATGGGTTTATTTTTCTGGCATATTTTCAGCTGTAGCTCTACTATACAAGAAGAAGCGAAAACGGAACCAGTATAGGAAACTAATGGAATAAAAGACTTATAAGAAACCTAAATGAAGCACCTAAAAGAAAAGGAGCATATTGAAATTTTAATGATGATCAGTTTTGGTGATCGTGTGTCATCTTTTTGATATGCATTCCGAAAAAAATCTTATAACACTTTCAGCTGTTACTAAAGTACCAAAACATTTTAGTTTGACTGGGCCGGTTGCAAATTTACTAAAAACAGGAAGACCGCAGACCGCAACTAACGAAGGTATTAGAGAAAACATTGCCATTCAATTAGAAGAATATTTAAAAACTTCTGCCGCAACTTTGGTACTAAACCATAATATACGTTGTCGTTCTGCAGGAAAAACATTGAAAATAGAAAAGTACCATCCGTATAAAGTACACTTGATTCCAGAATTATCAGATGGTAATTTTAGCGGATGGCTGCAGTTTTGCGAATGAATGATGGAAATTTCTAATGTAGACATTTTGCAACTAACGTAGTATTTTCTGACTGTTTAAATGGAACAGTTAATCGCCATAATTCAAGGTATTCGAATGAGAATTTTCATTGGTTCATGAAGCTCTTCAAAAATTGAACGTTTGGATGGGGATTATAGGCCCATTTTTTATAGACGAAAACTTGAACGCGGAAAAATATTTGCATCTAACGAATATTAGGTTATTAAATAACCAAATTATTCCTGCACTTTAACACAATCGACTGTTATCTCAAAATTTTTGGTTTCAATAGGATGGAGCGCCTCCCTACTATGATGAGTTAGTAACTCGCAAACACTAAAAATGGTTTAATTTTTCTATTACTTTCGATTTTGAGTTAACAATTTACGACGCTTTTATGATAAACACCATTAACAGAAAAACAATCGGCCACTTAGATTTTTTACGATTTTAAACGTGGCTTGACTCAACAACAGCATCGATCGACTTCATTCTACCTTTGGTGACGAAGGACCATCCAAAACCACAATTTATGAGACGGGTTTGCGTGGACATACTAGTGACAGTGACGAATTTTGTGAAGGTCGTCTAGCAACTGCTTTTGTTCCGTCAAACAGAAATGATTGAAGCGGATCGACGTGTGACATAACGAGAGATAGAAGCATATCTGGACATTGATAAAAGTCATATACAAACGATTCTACATGAGCATTTGGTAGTGAAGAAACTTTGCAATCGTTGGATTCCAAACAATTTAACCAAAGCTCAAAAAATGTCTCGTGTGGGTCGATGCAAAAAAATGCTTCAAAAATTCAATCGCTGTGTTTCTGCCAATGTATACAGTAACGTAACAGATGACGAAACCCGGATATATTCATACAAATCAGAAACAAAATAGCAATCCATTATTTAGATGTTTCAAAATGAACCAAATCCAACAAAAGTTGTTCGTTTACGAACCATTTCAAAAAAGATGATCGCTTTTTTCTTTCGTAAAACTGGCTCTGTTGCTATCGTTCCTCTTGAAGATCGAAAAACAGTAAACGCTGATTAGTATACAACAATTTGTTTGGCTCATGTCTTCGATGAAATCAGAAAACACAGCAGATATCGGCGAATCATCCACCACAACAACGCCAGTTTTCAAACAGCACGTCGAACACTCGTTTATTTAAAGGAAAATAACATTGAATTAGTGGCTCATTGTCCGTATACGCCTGACTTATTACCTAATGACTTCTTCCTGTTCCATTTTGCCAAAAACAAATTGTATGGTGAGCGGGTTTCAATGCCGGAAGAAGCCGTTGAAGCATTTAAAAGACATGTTTCTAAGATACCCACTTTAGATTGAAATAAATGTTTCGACAACTAGTTTCTTCGAATGCAAAAGTGTTTATAACTTAAAGGCGAATATTTTGAGAAACAATAAAGTCTTTCCTTGTTCGATAAAATATCTGTTTTTTTCATTTTCCGGAAACGTTTAGGGTTCCTCTGGTATTACTTTTTAAAACATACATGAACTGTTTTGGAATAAGTTATTGAAACAGATCAGTCAATGGCTACATGATAACATTTTATGTATCCGAATTAAGCCTGCAGAAACGAATACACTTTCCGTGCGCCCCACGAAATTAGCAGAAACTAGACAGACTCGTGTTTTGTGGACTCTCAAGGAAACCACTAGGCATTCTCGTGAGACGAATAGACCCGAATCTGTCTAGTCTCTGCTAATTTCGTGATACGCAACTCGTCTCTGCAGGCTTAATCCGAATAACTTAAAATAAGTGTAATAGCAGTGCTTATGTATGGAGAATGTATAGGACGCCGTAAATAACTTAATAAATTAGTAAGAATAACCATGTCAATGTTACGTAAACAACTAGTGTTATTGTTCGAGCATCGGCTAGCATTGACAGACAAAGATTATATTATTGACCTATCATTGGTAGAAGAAAATTTCCAATTTATTTATTTACAATAATAATTGACATACTATGAATTAACAAAAATGGGCACTGCTAAAATACTTAAAATAAAAATCCTTTTAATCAATAAGTCTTCAAATACGTACACAAAACTAATTCAACGACAGTTGGCTCCTTTCTATAGGGTTTTATTATTGAGTGAGAATTAAACATATTACAAACAGTAACAGTCGGTCCATATAAATTTTAAAATATTTACACTTTGGTTTATTGTACTTTACAGAAGTATAATTTAAGGATACACTATATGTACACAGAATATCTCATAAATGTAAGCAAACCTTACAATATAAATATTTTAATTTCAAATAATACATTTGTATATTTAAAAGACAATGTATGTAATACATTTGATTTTATTAATCTTTCCTTTCCAATTCGACTTCAACGATTTCAATAAAATTTGGTATGTAGACCCCATGAGAGTGTACAAAATGGTGTTTTCTGTTCATTATTTCAAATTTGTAATTCCAATCAGAAGGTTGGCACACATCAAGAAACCTAGCGGAGCAGTACTTTTTGTTTTCCAAACCGCTACTGATTTATATATCACACGGTGTATGTGACCAGCAGTGGCACGTTTATTCCTAAAGGAGTTTTTCGAAAGTTTTGGAAAGTATTAGCTATAAAATAGTAACATTATTTTATTTCTTCCAATGATTCATTGGCATAGATGTATTATCACGAAGTGAAAGACCTTCCAAACTAATGTAAAATATCCGATTGCATTGTACGTAGGTAATAGGAGTTTAAATGCATTTTCTAGTAACTACCTCTTAGTAATTGAATGGTAAACAGTTATTTTCTCGAAGGGAATATTGTTTCAGAAGAATAAAAAGACAAAGATAATTACAAATGAGAAATTTCCTTCGAAATATGCTATATTATGTTCAAATAGGTTGTTAACTGGAAAATTGGATCGTCCATTATACAGGGTGAGTTATGCATACGTGAAAAAAACTCATATGTTCTTATTCGAAAAAGTCAAGTACGTTCTACATTTCGTTCTTTATCACATGTACCGACAATCTGAAAAAATCTTTTCGCCGCTGAAAATTATTTCAATATTTTTGAATATCAGCGTTGGTGTATGCAGATATGGTGCTTGTTTTTGATTTTTGTAATAGGAATGCTACAGCTGCATAAAATGTTTAGAGGTATTTTTGAACATTTATGAAAAGAACGCTGCGAATAAAAAAAATGTAATATATAATATTTTGTTTATTTGTATATATGCTATACCTGAAAAATCAATAAAAATCCGATAAGAAGATACGCGTTCTTTTATATTATTTTGTGTGTACGATACAGTCCTGGAGTTTTATCCGTTCCTCCCAACTTACCCTGTATAAATCGGAAAACTGGACTACATAAGCTAACACTGCGCTTGAAAGATTTAAAAACTTCCACAACGTGATTGTTAAACTATAAAAAAGCGCCTAGAAAAGTTATAAAATTTGTATGGCCAATCCTAGAAAAGATAAAATCACGCGAGTATTCAACCTAGACTTTTTAGATTAGAAACATAAAGCTCGTTCCAATAGAAATCACAAACCAGTTAGGCGCGATTCGATTGGCTAAAATAAGTCCGAAATAAATAAATATGATTGGTTCTGGCTTGATTTTAGATCACAAATGTATGGAATCCAGGCATTCAGGCTACATTTTTTATAATAATAGATACAAACATGAAAAAAGTAATTGTATTGAATCATTTCATCATCTTTTTTCTTGACATATTTATCTACAGTAGTCTCTAGAAAAATATAAAAAAGATGGCAGACTTGGGACTTCTGATTAAAGGTATAATTCCAATACTAAATATTCAAATTCCCTACTTTCTATTTTAACTTTATCATATTATTAACATTTTTCTCCCCCATTTTCATCTTCATTATCTGTTGTTTCATACCTGGCAGATTCTTCATCTGGAATTGTGAAAACACTAGAATGTCTATCACCACCGATATAGTGAGAAACCCTGATTGACTGACTCATCAACGCGAAGCCGAAACTATTGAAATTACAAACACGGAATTTAGACAGTAGGTTCCTTTTGTGTGTAGGCACGTAATAATTTTTGGAAATTTAGCTCTTAAAGGGGTAAAATAGGGGAAGTTCGTTTGGGGGTCCCGTAATTTTTTAATTTTGGAAGATGAAATTTGGTACTTGAGCTTCTGGTTAGCAACAAAGAAATACTATCGAATTTCGGAAGTTACTCATGCAAAATTGTTCGCCCCTGATTTACCCTCTTAATTGTATTGGTTTTCCAAAAATGATAAACATATTTTTTCTAGCTGGGAGCTCCAATACGTGGTGAAAGATTACGTGAAATTTCAATGTAACATTGATATTCGTACTTTTGAAATCGTTCGCAGGTTCACTCCTTTTTTAACCTTTTTGTTTTATTTTAAGCATACCAAAGATGCAATGGCATGAATTTCAATTAAAGGTCCATCCTAAGTCTCTTCTAAAATTTTAATTGATAAAGTCCGTGCATTTGCAATATCAGAGAATTCTTTGATAGTGAATTACAAAAAGCCTGCCTGCTGCATTGGAATTGTCCCCCGCTTTTATTTTATTATGCGTTTAATAATTATTAAAACCATTAGACTTAAAGACAGATACGATGAAATGATTTCATATTTATCTTTATAACAAATTTACAAAATTGCAGTTTTTAATATAACACTATCTCAAGTGCGACAGGAACAACATCTGCCACTTGCATGAACTTATTTTTAGAGTTAGACTAATTTAATACAACAACAAGGCAGACGTAGTTATATTGTTTATATTGCAGCAATATATTAAAGGCAGGAACTGCTCATATCGTTTATTTTACTCAGTTCTTTACTTTCATCAACTTCTGCAAACGATGAAATCATTTAAAAATTACTGCAATCATCTCCCTAACTATTGAGAGAAGTGTCAGATTACGGAATACACTTTGTACTCTTAGACATCCATTGCTTATCATTAGTTGGCCCTACTAAAATTTTGCCGAATCTAGAGGTTCTCCGGTAGGGATTTTTAACGTGCCAAACATCTTATTGGCACATGGCGTCCGAGAAGAAGGCATACCTATTCCGATTTTTATCCGTAATTAAGAAGCAACTGCACCGGTCGGATTTAAACCCGCGTCCTTGAGATCAAAAGTCAAGTATACTAATCGTTCGACTACCAAGACACCAAAACGGTCCAGATTGTAATCAACATAAAAATAATTCTAAAAAAAAAGATTGCAGTAGCG
Organism: Oryctes borbonicus; assembly: GCA_902654985.2. Classification (NCBI taxonomy): domain Eukaryota; kingdom Metazoa; phylum Arthropoda; class Insecta; order Coleoptera; family Scarabaeidae; genus Oryctes; species Oryctes borbonicus. Next base: position 10,601,216 of record LR736859.1, on the reverse strand, counting down.
ATTATGTTTTATGATCAATGGCGTTCACGTTACAGACGGCGTATTCGTCCACATTAATCACGTAAACCTTTGCGTTCACGTTCTCATCTCACTCTATATAATAGTTGGTAATTCCCAGTGCTGCTTATTAAAAGACCAATCATGTCTGTGTTATTGCGAGATACGGATCTGTTCACGAAATGTACTGGCACTGAGTCATTCACTTGTTGTGATATGACGTATAAAAATACCCGTTTAACCTTCAGAGATCTCCTGTTAACATAGGGTCTACATTACTTTCCACTTTTCCTGCATATCCGCCACATACAGTTAACAAATGGTGTAACAGTGTAACATAGCGTGAAATAGCAAAAGCTTACTTCATCATACAAATAAACGTTAAGATTTTTAACAGAGTATAACTTGTAAAAAGACACACATAAGGTAAGGGTTACTCCGGCACTTTCGATTTTTTAAAATTTGAAAATGTCCACGTTTGGTGCCGGTTCCGTGCTGATTTGTGCCGCAAAAAAATATTTTGTGCTCATTCCGTTCTCGAGATGTCCGAGATTGAAAAACGGGAACCCACTTCACGCAACTCCCACCTCGATTTTTCAAAATTTCATCAGGCCATCATTTTGTGTTGATTTGTGCAGTAAAAATTTTATTCTGTGCTCGCTCCGTTCTCGAGATATTCAAGTAACAAAATATACGGGAATGAGGGTTGTTCAGATACTTATTTGACAGCCACCACACAGATTTTTCTATTTTTAATCATTTATAATGACAACATCTTGTGCTCGCCATGTGCTTATTTTCGCCATAAAAATTCCGTTTTATGCTCGCACCGTTTTTGATAACGAGGGTTGGAGAGGACCCTTATTCAACAGCACCCGCATTTATTTTTAGGTTTTTGAAAATCTAATAATACTATCGTTATCTCGTGAAGAAGGTGAGCACAAAATAAAAATTTTACAGCACAAATCAGTACAAAATGGATGATCAAATTTTGAAAAAGTGAACGAGTGCGTGAAGTTGGCTCGTAGTTTTCAATGTCGAATACCTCGAGCACAAAATAAGCACAAAATATTTTTTTTTCATCACAAATTAGCATAAAACCGGCACGAGACGTTTTCAAATTTTAAATAATTGAAAGTGCGGGAGTTAACTTCACGGATCAATGATAGATATCTAATTCCTGAGGCTTACGATGAATTCATCTAACTGGATTTCCCTTTTTTAAATTGAAATAATCACCAGCATACACATTTTGTTGGAAGTAGATTTTCGTAACAAATATTTTATTCAGTCTGTTGTCAGTATGTTTATTACCCGAGGTTTGTAACGAAAGAAAACTTAAAAGAGAGACGGTTGGTGTAACCAAAAATGTGTAACTCGTCGTTGTGTAGTGCATGACTTGAGAATAACTAAAAAAACGAATTTGCGCTTCCAGATTCGCTATCCAATATTTCGTATCCGCATTTCCTATTTTGGAATAAATCTTGCTAGTTTGAATAACATTTCATAAAAGATTTAAATTATCGCGCAATTGATGATATTAACGAAATCCAAAGTAAATAACAACTAATAGTTCAAAACAAAATAGAAGCATTATATTTCAAACTTTTGTTATTAATCATTAGCAGGATATATTTCCGTTTAATAATTGTGTAAATAGCTGTATATTGGCATAGAAATGTTATATGAAATACCGTAGTAGTTATTCATAAAAAAAAATGTGTTTAACAAAGAAAACGTCGAATTTATGTTATATGGAACATATATTGTTTCATAGTTACACGACCTATTGCAGGCTTATTACCAAACTTACAATTTTCTCGAAACAGTACTGTAGAAAAACGAGGCTGGATCCGCGTTATCAAATAATGGATTCGGATGAGAGGTTTCCAATAAGGAATTCAAATTCAAGATTTCGGATAGCGGACCCGGATCAGACAACGGATCTGAAGCCGAGATTCCGGATTCAAGGTTTCTGATAGCGCATTCGGATTCGAAGTCTCGGATAAGAGATCCGGATCCAAAATTTTGGACAACGGATCTGGATCCAAAGTTTCGAATAGTTAATCTGGATTCGAAGTTTCGGCAACATAGTATATAATAATAAATTATTCGGATCCAGATAGCACCTCTAGTTATTATTAATACTGCGAGAGAATAAACCTGATTGATAGATGCTTATAGTTTTTATTTTATTTATCGCAACAGTTTGTTGGTTAGTAAAAAACATTTGCTAAAAACACACATTCGTAATAAAATTCATCTATAAAAATATAACAAAGAGATACCTAATGAGTCAGACGGCCATGTGACGAACATTTGCATTCTTGAAGTTAGCGACACATGTAAATTTCGTAATTCCCAATATGATTTTCCCATAATTAAAGCCTATCTCTTTCATCTATTTTTTTGTTTTTTTTAGTGTGGGAACGGCCCAACGGGATGTAAACAACTTTTTTTAAAACTTGTCATAACCTCAAGGAGTCTTTTAGTGTGTAAGTTGTGTGTGTAAAGTGTCCCATGGCCTTGTCACTATCACTTCCTCGACGTAAAGGGTGAAGCGCAGTTAATTACATGCCAAATGGTAACTCGAGAGTGTACCGGACCCACTAAGAGAATTTTTTGATCCTAGCGGGATTCGAATACACAGCACCTAACTCTGTCCAGTCAAACAATAATAATAATAGATACTCATTAAGTAGATAATAAAATACATACAACAAATACATATACACAGAGTGCTATTTAAAAGAACCAGAATCATCTAAGCGATATTTTTCCTTCTGGTCCATCGTCCACAAAAAAAGAAAACAAAATTCATATCACACCCACATGGGATGTAATTTGATAGTGAAAATGACAAATGTCAAAAAGTGCAACGATTGTCAATTCCGAACAGTCAATAAAATAATACACATTTATAATACTGAACCAAAAATTAGCATAAGAGCGAAAAGTGTAAACTAAAATAAACAATAAGGTCACAACACAGCTGATGGCTACTCTTTATATTTACTTTTAAAACCCAAAAAAGACAGTAGCAACGATTTAATTAAATTTCTATAAAACAAGTGAATCACAAAGGGTTTTACGCAAATGTACTGATAGCGCGTCTCTATTACCAAATAACGGTTTAAGTTTCCCGAAGGAAGTCGCGACCACCCAAGTCGCATACTACCTAAACCTCACATCAGCATCAATTCTGACACCCAAGTTCTTAACAACTCTAACAGCATCTAGTACATCATCGTTAAAAGTTAACATAATGTTATTAAAATCTCTGTCACGAACTCCAGGTCGACAACCGTTATACTAGAGTTAATAGTAAGTCCATATACCGAGGTAGTATCAAATACAGTCTGAAGGGCATCATTTATTAATGCAATACTCACCTCCACTTACTTAGCATCAAATGAATAACATTTTTTACTAATCTTTGACAACACAGGTAAAATACTAATTGGTCTCAATGCATTAACATCCTTAGGACAATTCTCTTTCGGCACAGAGAACACAACAGCTTTCTTCCGGACATTGGGCAAAATATCTTTCAGCAAACAGTATAATAAAAGATATGTGAGAGTAGTACCACTGTATCAACACTGTCGGAGTAACATGAATTTGTTTTTATAGTTCCGATCGTATATAGGACTCTTCAGTCACGCCAGAATAAATTTTTTGATGCGGCTTATTCCTCAAAGATATGAGCAATTTTAAATGTTCAGTCGACCCAGGAGAAGCGAGTTTTTCAAACTTCACGAACATTACTTTAACGTGATTTTTTTAACACCGTATAGGAAGAACTCTTATCATATCATTGAAAGAAAATGTTATCAAAATACTTATATAAACTAATATTTCGGTTAATAGGATCAGCTAGTTTAATTTGGACTATTAAACCGGCAGCACGTATCAGAAAATGATCGGTGACCCCCAAATTAACCGTACCAGGTACCATAATAAAATTTAACACAGAGACATTTCGTCGCAATCTAGTTTTATACAAATCCTATAAGCACGGACTTTTGAATCCAGAAGATTAATGTTAAAATCGTCCAAACAAACAATATCACATCTGTTAAATATATCAAACAAACTATCCTCAAAATCAGAGATAAATTGCGGGCAGCTGGTATAAGGTGGTCTACACATTACTCTATTAATTAGATTAATGATAATTATTCTAATTAATCTAGTTTTTTTTTTTTTCGTTTTAAGATCATACTTAATTGTTATACTAAAGTATAGTAGTAGATATTATAAATAGTATCAACAATGGCAGGGATAGCTTATACATCTTAGAACACCCCACTTTAGCTTGTAGATGTTTTTATAGATATTGATTTAACAATTAGCAAAGATATAGATGGTGGATGATATATGCCGAGTATGGCAACTATCTGTACGCGGTGAATTACAGCTTATCTATCCATTTAAAGGAAAAATGTTGGAAACAAAAGTTGCTTGTAGTATTTTCTCTAAAATTCGATATCTCTTTGTGTCATTATTTTACTGGAATTTTTTTACTATCGTCGTACCTCATATATTTCTACCCCATTCAATGTATATTAAAATCGCTTTGTCTGCTACAGCACATTTCCAATGCCTAAGATTAATAATTATACAAACAAAGAAAAAAGGATAGAATATGGGTTTGTCTGTCGAAGGTTCTAGCAGTAACTCTTGGTATAATTATAGTTTAGGCATGGTATTTATTCTTTTTTAATATTCTTTCACTGATCTCGAGATTTTTATGAATGGCTCGTATATTATATGGATCTTCTAAAACTGCTTGTAAGACTATTTCTTCATTTTTCGGGATCCACTGTTTTTGGGCGCACATGAAATTCATATTTTACATTTCCATCAACAATAAACCTTGTTTATATTCGCTCAAACGCTGATTTATGATTAGGCTATTTTGCTTCATACAAGCGACTTGCAAATAAATAATTTCGCTGGATTTCCCGACAATAAGTATCACATCAACCAACTCTTCTTTAGAAAAAACAATTAACAAAAAGCAAATAAACGATAACAATAAAAATAAGAGGAAAGTATGTTAATCTTCTTTCCTTGAAAAGTGATTGTTTCAAGAACTGTCCATTTTAACTATATGGGTATCATACAAATTTACTTTATGTAACACCAGAGAAACTAAACACTCTGTATACTTTGAAGTAATTTTCAGTCATAAATCAATTGATTTTGAGCAGCTCTTATGATAGTTGTTGACTCTGTATTTATACATATGTGTTTAGATCAATTTGGTAGCAGCAAACAAAGCATTTTTTTTACATATTTGTTCCTTATTTGCACCTTTCCACAATTACATCGTCGGAACTTCGGCTTAATTATATATTTTTTAAAGTATTGATCTATGGATTATCTGGAATTCTATAAATACCCTAGTTTCCAAATGATTTAAAGTGATACTAACGTGATGTCGGCTAAATGAAATAAGGATCTTAGCGCAAGAAACCGCTTTATTTAATATTTGAATAGAAAATCTGTTTTCAACTGTAATGGATGCGAGAATAATATCAAATTTTCTTGGATTACAGTCAACAGTTTACGGAAGAATTAACTAATCAGAAATGAAATATAAAACTACTGCTAATAAAACCGTTCCTGAATGTAGAACATAAACAAGGCAGATTATAATTTTCCTTAAATTATATCCATAAAGACTTAGATTTTTGGAAAAAGATTATTTTTAGGAACAAAAAAACATTCCAGTCAACAAATAATTCAATACTTGAAGCGGATAGACCAAATAACATTAAATTTAATGAAAAGTACACAGCACTGACGATTTAAAAAACTTTTGAGCATTTCTCAGTGAATGTGTTGGATTAATTATCGAGGAGTTTGTCAGAGAACTGAAAGCAAACTTAATTCTCAGAATTACATTAATATTCTGGAAAATACAATACCTCCTCCTGTAACACACCTATGCCTTAATAACTTTACGTATCAAGACAACTGTCGAATGCACGTAACCAATGTACTTGCAGAATGGTTTCAAAACCAAGGAGAATCATACAGCTGATAAATACCCATATAATTGCAGCAAACAATTGTGTAGCAACAAATAATGACGAGTAAAATAAAAGAAATATTCTCTAAAATATTGCTGTTCCTCCCAAAACTTTAAATTTCCCATCTTTTATTGCAACAGTAAAAACTCTGTGTTGTATATACAGTGGCGGCCATATAAATAGCTTCCTCCACCGTGTTTCAATGTTTTTATAGTGTACCTAGGGTTGAATCTCTGATTGATGGAGCGTCGCACATACATTTTTCCGTCAGACCCAAGTCGGTTGTATTTGCTCTCATCTGTCCAAAGTGTAGGTTTCCAGAAAGAAAGCGGCTTGCGCGGAAAGGTTGTCTTGTCGTAAGGTTATTTTGGTGCAAATTAACTCTCTTTTCTCTGGTGTGCAATATTTTCCTCGTCCCATTATACTAACACCTAAATTTTTGTTATTAATAACACGTTAATTTTAAAAGTGGTAAGTACACCACTTTTTTGGTACAAAATAACTCGAACCGTAACACTATAATAAGATTCCGCTACAGAACCGACAAATGTGCTATTTATGTGCCTGCTAGAAAAGTGAAACTAATATTTTTTTTTCATTGAATGTCGAATTATTGTTCTGGAATACGTAGCTAGGGGAAGTACATGCAACATTCTCGGGGACTCTCGCGCTAGTTTAATAAAAATGTAAACGGGAACAGCTTGACCGGTTAATTCAAATGAAATTTGATGCCTGCGGTATTTATGTGGCCGCCACTGTAAATACATAAACAAATATGGATATATAAGTTATAATCGATATTAATTCACATAATATGTAACGTTCTGTTGATTCTTGTTTCATCAATTTTGATTGGTTTTTCAGTTTAAGTATCGAAAACAAGGAGTCTGGTTAATACCAACAACATATATTCTGTAAAAAAATGCATACATGTACTACTCATGCATGTAAGTATATTTGCTTAGATAAGTTTTCATTGATTTTACGCAAATGATGGTTACGTCAAACCTTCATATCAAAATAGATTATTCATCCAACTTTTGTTTAGATTATCCAATATGCACACAAGAAAAAAGTTAAAAAGTGTGTGATCAACAAATGTTAAATGTAATTACATCACAACGTATCAACATTATTTACTTACACAAATAATGTGTTCTTTATGCATTTTAGTTTATTTCATTTTACTGTCCAGCTTTTAATTCCTACACAGCCCCACCAAAATATAATAACCTGAGAAGTGTTATTCAAATTTTAATTAACTTGCACGCATGAAGCTAAATGCCAGATTCGAATGAGTAGACTTTGATATCCTTTAGAACTGCCTGACTATCACTGAATATAGTTATGGTTGCGCCTCGTATCCCTATCTCGAGGTAAAAAAACCGCAGTTTTAGTGTATACAGGGTTATAATTAGAATTTCACAAGAAAAAAATATGTGAATATGGATCTGGATCTGGAATTGATGACAGGTTTTTAAGTAAAGTTAAGTCCTTTTTTTCGTTAAAACTCCACTATTTTATTTAAAAAGTTACAAATCTTCTAAACCAGGTGTATCGAAGTGATTTGTATGTAGATATTCACTAACTAGATCTAATTGGGTCTCATTTAAATGTTTTCCACGTTATTTGAGATACAGAAAATTTTCGACTGTTACTTCATTCTTTAATGCAAATTGTCTGCGTTTTTCTAAAGTCATCTCTGCTTCTGGAAATCCATCCGGTAACTTGAGATTTAGCCACTCTTCTGCAGCGCAAACAATGCTAGCAGTCGGAAACTGACATTTATTCATTAATGTACAAAAATTACTTTTTAATGTCGAGAAATTTTTTTAACAAGCAAACAAGCACCTATCCATAAACATTTGGACAATATACTCAAATTGGCGGTGTGTAGTGTACATCCTAGTTTGTCATTGAATCCCTGTAGTGAATTCATGAAGGTTTTAACCGAAATCTGATTTAGCTATTCGGGAACATTTAAGAAAACGATCCTCAGACAAGCGAGATGGTAGAAATTTAGTTAAAACCTGCGAGATCATCATATTTGACGACTACAAATTTGTTCTTGTGTAAACAATTTATAAGAAACAATATTCAATCTTACCTCCTACCCCTCATTTCTATTATACTTTCCTTTCTTATATATCAAGTCGGTTTTTCATTAAAAGCGGTACTGCATAACAAATTTGCATAGTTAGTGATAATAAAAATAAGAATAAAAAGTCGTAATTCATAAAAAAAATATAATATAAAATTAAATAAAATTATAAAAAGAATGGACGAAAATAATTTGCATCTCCCCCATGCATACGAGGGTGGTTCAAGAAATCATAAGAAAATCTGAGAAATGGCGCTCGTAGTATCGAAAGTAGTTTGTTTCAAGTAAGGATCATTAGTCACCAGACAGCTGTCAAAGTCTTAGTTATACACAGTTTCACTCTTATTGTTGATTTAAGCAAAGAATTTTTGTTTATCACCGAAAGAGATCAAAGCTGAGTTGGATGAAGTTCACGGCATATCTGCTCCTGTACTAGCAACTGTTTACAATGGGGTAAATGAGTTTAAACGTAGCCGTACATCCACAAAAGATCAACATCGTTCTGGACGTCCACTGGAAGTGACTACCCCCGAAATGACAAAATCCACGATATGGTCTTGAATAATCGACGAATCAAAGTGCGCGAAATAGTTGAGGCCGCAGGCATATAGCAAGGCACAGTGTCTTTAATTTTTCACGAAAAATTTGGTGTAAAAAAAATCTCGGCAAGATGGGTGCTGCGTTTGCTCTTAGTGGAGAATAAACGCAATCGTGTGGTCGACATTGAGACTGGATGCACGCGAAATCATATACACCGATTACTTGGAAACAGGACAAACAATAACTGGAAAGTACTATGGGTCGTTATTGGGCCGATTGAGCGAAGAAATCGAGAAAAAACGTTCTCATTTGAAAAAGAAGAAGATCCTCTGCCATCAAGACAATGCACGGCTGCACACCTGCCCAGTTTCGATAGCAAAAATTATGGTATTTTTGCTATCGAAATTGTTGTACTAATTCGAAATGGAAGTTCGAATTAGTACAACATCCACCGTATTCACCGGACTTGACCCCCAGTGACTTCTTTTTATTTCCAAATTTGAAAAAATGGATCGGCGGACAACGGTTCACGTCGAACGAGGAAGTCATCGCCCAAGCAGATGCCTATTTTGAGAACTTTCCAAAATCCTACTTTTTCGTGGGCTTAAAAAAAGCTGAAGAAACGCTTGGAAAAGTGTATAGAGTTAAATGGAGATTATGTTGAAAAATCTACAGAAAATACTTTGTTTTTCTATCTTTTTCTAAGTACTTACTGAACCTCTTACTACAAATTATGTTGTTATAGTTTACGAAATATTTACAAAAACTAAAAAATCATGTAAATTTTTGGAGAGGACTATACCCCAAAATTGAGCGATTCAATCGTTCAAATTGTGTTGTTCTTATATATACTCTTTCAGTCTCTAGAATTTCATCAAATCTGAATTTGCCGGTTCCTTTCTAAATTTGATTAAATTTTCAGTCAGACATAGGTAATACCAACAGCGTTAAGCTACATTTCAATAATGTGGGTATATAGATTAAATGAAAGGTTTGTAATAACATCATCCATACGAATGAGTGGTAGAATCTATTGAAGATCTATAAATTAACTTTTATGCCAATATCAACAAATGTTATGGATACTCTATTCATCGTTCTTTAATGAAAAATCGAACATTTACACATTCATCTTCCAAATATAAAGATAATATAGACAAATGAAGTTAACAGCGCTTCCTTAACAGAATCAATATCAATAAAATTTTGCTGTGGAGAAAGACATCATATTTTAAGAGAAGCACATATTGAGATAATGACTTTACTTATCTAATGATGTGTGTAGGTAATCACTCAAGGCGTTCCATAATGTAATTCGTCTCAAATATTTGTTTAAGTGAAAATCATTTCCTTGACCTTCAACAAATTTATGTAAAACCGTAAATGTAATTCGCTCTTGAAGTACAGCGGGAATATGTTGTCTTTTGCGTAACTGAATTCGTTACATTTACACAGGTATTCCTCAAACTCGCAATTCTTAGAATGATATCTAGTTTATGAACGAAGATAAATGGTCGTTTTCAACTTTTATAATAGCTATACTGCTCAATATAATTATAAAGTATTGGCACGGCATTCTGAAAATACATGTTATTTTATCTTCCAATGTCAAGCTTTTCTAATATAAGGGTAGCGTCGTAGGTTTTTACAGACAACTGGATGGCACTATTGAAATTGGACATTAAAATTTTCGTAAAATATGATATTTGTTGTTGTTCAAGCAATGACACCACAGATATTAGGCGGTGAGCGTTTAAAAAATCATTTTTCGAGAACAATGGCAATTTCACATAAAGGTTCTCGTTTTGCGATATTAATAATGGCCAAAGACAACAACAATGCCTCGAAACACTTCGTTCAACTTTTAGTAATGAAGCATCCTCAGAAAGAATTGTTTCCAAATGATTTGCAGAACTTCGTTGTGGTCATGTGGCTTCCGTTAGGAATGAATTTCGTCGACCAAAATCAAATCATTAATGCGCAACATCATTGAAGAGGATCGGCGAGTAGCCTACCGCGAGATAGAGGCCCCTTTAGGAGACTGCATGAATATTTAGGTGTTAAAAAGATTTGTTCCCGATACATTGCGCATACTTTGACCCAAGCACAAAAAAGGATCGTATCGATTGGGATAAAGAAATGCTCAACAAATTCAACAGAGGAACTTTAAAATCCATATACAATATCGGAACAGGTAACGAAACTTGGATATATTCGTACGATCATTACTTTGGAGGATCGAAGACCAATTAATGTTGACTGGTGTACAACAATTTGCCAGAAGTCATTGATGAAATCAGGAAAAACAATCGACAAAGTCGACACATCGATTGTAAAAGATCGTGTGCTATATTTGATGTATTTATGCTGATTTTGAAAAACACTAAAAATCGGTTTATCCAGATATACCTTTATAAAAATATGAGGTGTATGTACGTGACGACGTATGTACGAAGGAAACCGGTGTGAATACTACATGTGTAGTGCACACCTATCTTATAGGCAGCGCAAGAAGACTATCCATTCCGAAAGCACGAAAAATTATGTGGAATAATTTTTTTAAATTAACAAAGGAGAATGTGTACTAATTAATAAGTTTTCTATAATTACCCTCACCTACATATAGACATAAGGCCAATTAAGTTTTTAATTCTCTTAGTAGTATAAATTACCACTCCTTGCCAATTAACTAAACATTCTAGTAAACACGGTATATTTGCATAGCGGCCACTTTATAGAGACTCTCCTGTATAGAAAAAACTATGATACTTTGCTTAGCTAATATTTTGCATTATTTTAACAAGAAAATCAGGTGTATTCAACAGAAATTAACATTGTAACAATACATAATTCTAAGTCAGAATAATTCAACTAGTGCTGAAGTTAGCAAGGATAGCCAATAAAACGATATAATAGTAACGTAAGTAATAGTAAAGTAAGATATGTAGAAGTACAACAGTAAACTAAACAAAAATAACAATCAGTAGAACTAAAACAAAATATATTCATGGTAACAAACAAGATAGGTAATGAGACTAAAAATCAAACGTCATAAATTATCATCATAGTCCAGACCTCTTGTTGCCCCAAGGCGTCGAATCTTCTTCAGATAGATAAATCGTTTCTACCTCTTCCTGTCTCTTGCTAAGTTTCAATGTTTTTCTTTTTTGTTCACTGTTATTTCAACAATGCTGTTCTATTTCTGTCGCAGTTTTTTTTGTTTGTTTGTTTTCTTCAGCTGTCTTTGTTCCCCCATCCTTGCTAGAGGCCCAAACCATCCAAATTTTTCCATTATTTATTTTACTGATTTTATTTCAAGTTCTCTCCTTATTTTTTGTCGATTCTCTTCACTCCTAAAACTCTTCGGTGATTTTTCATTTCGATTGCCTACAGTCTCCGTTCTTAATCTTCAGTTATACCCAATTGTCTTCTCAATGTAAAAGTAGTGGTAAATGAATGATTTTGTAGACAAATAATTTTGTTAATTTTGATTTGTTTATGTTCAAGGAATTTCTATTGCAATGGGTAATAAGTAAACCTTGTTTACTGCCTCCATTCTTTCACTTAATTCGTATTTATATTTATTAACATGTTCTATACTGTTCCCCTCCACCGCTTTGTTGATTTCTTGCTCTTGGTTACTTATTGCAAATACACGAGTTGTTCTCTTCTATATTTAATAAATAAAAGATTCAAATTTTCCAGCTATGTTTAGATCTTTCTCTGGTTTTTTCTGCGTTTGCAAAGTTGCGAAAGCACATGAATCTATATGAATAGTCTATAGAGCTTAAATCTGGCTTTCCCATATTTTGTTGACTTTCTTGTACCGCTTCGTTCATGGCACAAATTAACAATATAAATATAGAACTATTATCAGATCAATTTGTCCGGCAAGTTTAATAAAAGAAGAGAAAGAAAACTTTTGGAATTACCAGAGTAATAATGGGATTAAAAAAGATAATAGAAGATAAGTTAAAACAACTGATGAACTATGAAGTAGATATACTGTACAAGTACTGTATAACCATAAATCGCAAAGAATGCTTTGGTATGGTTGTACTGGTTGTCAACCAAAACTGATTTAAAATAAACTATGTAGATATAACAAAGTGCTATACATATCTGTTGGATAGATTTAGTTGGCAGCCGGTATGTTCAGAAAGGATATTCAGACAGAAAGACAGATAAGAATCGTAATACAATGGAGTACTATAGAGGCATGACCTAAAGTAAGATGAAAATAGCAAACAGGAAACAATGTAAAAAATGAAGTTTAAAATTGGAGGCGAAGGTAACCAAGCAAGGCCAGTATAGGAAAGATATACAAATCGAAAAACTTTTGGCCTCATCCACCATAAAAATAGAATTAACAGAGCTATTAAACAGTTGCAAGCACTCATAAGAAAGGAAAAATGTTATCAACGTCGTGTGTTTTAAATTGTTATTTGAAGCTCTGTTACCAAACGTAATATGAAATATGTACAGGACGTCTTGTTACATTTTACCCAATAAAACAACATTGAAAATTATAATGTGTGAAACAATTCCCATTGCATTAAATACAATATTTTTTGATTTGATATATAAAATGAATTATTCTCTAAATCCAAGTATGCCTCTGGATATGTATATAAGCTCTGTCAGATATATTTAAATTTTCCATAAAGCAATGTTGCCGCAACACTAAATGTGAACATAATTTTATGTATTGAATCAACACGCCAGTTGCATTGTTTATATACACCACTAAGAGTGTTGATGAGCCAACGCCTTTTGCTTTCATTGAACGCAACCGTTTTTCTCAGTGTGGCTATAGGTGCGACATACTCGCCAAACACCAGAAGTCGATCGGGGGCCATGGGTTTTGGTATAATCTTAATTGATTATTTGGAGAAGGGAAAGACAATTTTGGGACAGTACCATGCTGAGTAGAGAGAAATCATCATGATAGCGCCTCCACATACTCATCGGCAATTGTGACAGCAAAACTAGTCTGATTATGGTACGAATTGGTGCCCTATCCACCATTCTCGCCAGTTTGGCACCTTTCTTCTTTCTTCTTCGAAACTTGAAAAAAGATTAAAAATGGCCGAAACAAAGCCTACTTTGCAGAATTTGGGAAATCTTACTAGTTGGATGGCTTAAAAAGGTTGAAACATCGCTGGATTAAGTGTATACAGCTGCAAAGAAATTATTTCGAAAAATAGTTTTTCTCTACATAGATAAGTAACACTATTTTAGTACACATACACATAATTTAAACTACTTTATAGAACCAATGTTAATGGCGATAAACAACTGCCTAAAATATAAGAATGACTAATTGTAAATGAAGTTACTTGCCGATATATATTTGCCTAAAAAAAAATAAATTTTGCGTCAAGCCCTCGTGTATATTTAACAAATGCCTGAATTTCAGATTTGTACAGTAATATTCTTACCCTGAAATCGATCTGTACTATAATTACTAAAGTTGTTGACAGAGGAGAAGATGATATTCGCATAGAGAGCCATAAATTAAAGACAATTTTTGATAAATTGCTTGGAAACGTTTCAATATAAATATCGTTTTTATGGGATAACTGCATTAGTTGATTGAATAGATATACCATATTAAAAGCTAATAGATAAATTACTTTTTTTATCAATTTGAGATTAATATAGTGACACCATTATATTATTATGATGAAATTGTACGAAATGCAAAACATATAGCGCGCTACGTGGTGTATGCAGATAATGGTCTCGATATCCTTCATTTATAAATAGAATTGAAATATTACGGGAAATTAAAAAAAACTATTGTACACCAGAATTTAATCAAATTGAGGTTGCCGCATCCAAGTTGATATAGACTAAATGATTATTCGCATTATTTTCTTGCTACAAGGAAAACCTATTCTTGATAAATTGTTATCTAGCATGTCGTCATGAATGAGGGCATGGTTAACGGGTAGACAAAATAAAATGGACACTAATTTTTGAAGAATATATTCATATATTAGCAACCTATCGCTAAAATTTGAAACAAAAATCCTGTACGGAAACATATTTTAATATTCATTGTATATGCGAGATTTTGCAACACTTGAATATTTAATTTCAAATTTCAAATTCAAAATTTCAAATATCAAATTGTTGGTAAATATCTCGTACACATGTTGCCACAGATTTCATTCAAACACCGTTCCAAATCTTCTTTATTACTTGGAAAAAGTTGGTTCCATTTGGTCTGAATCATTCTCAATCGGATTCATTTCTATTAATAGTTATGTGGAAGTGCCTAATTGGTAATTTTATTATGTTCATATACTATATACCTGAAAAATCAAGACAGAAGCATGTTGTGTTGAAAGCACCTCAGCTTGGTAAAACTTTCAAAAAAGCGAGCGGATGCGTTTAAGGATTCTGTAGAATTTGAACAAACTTAAACAGGAAACACAAAAAGGATTTGTACGCTTACTAATTTTTTGCGTTTTAAAAGTACTTAAAACGCAAAGTGGTGGTTCAAAATTAGTTTATTTTTAAATGTAATGTGTAAAGTGTAAACAAATAAATTGCGTAGGTTAACCATTAGTTATAATTTCACTTAACCTTTCTCCTCCCCTCTTCTCCTTCTCCTCCTATATATATATATATATATATATATATATATATATATATATATATATTGAAAACAAGAACACTATTTTAATATTGAAACAACAAGTAAAACCTAATAATTCTTTAAAAATAAATTGACACAGCACATGTGTGTAACTAACTATCTTTATTAACCTGCCTGTCTTTTAAATTACTTATATGTTACAATAGTATTTATAAAAATTACGTACATACACCAATTTACAAAATATGTTTAAATATACAGTACAATGTCGCTAAACCGCATTAATTGAAGAAAGGAAATGTTCGGATTGGCAATTTGTTGGCGTTCTTCTCAATTAAACTGCTCCAAATGAGTTCAAAATGTAGAACAAAATATTCTTTCAAACAAAGCTTTAGTATTAAACATCAAAATATGAATCAATACGGTGGTTTAGCTGCAGAAAAAAATCATTTTGGGAGAGTATTGAATTGGATGACATATGTGATCTTATTAGAGAATTAATTAGTTAATCTACCTGAAAAATAAATTAATCTCTGGTTATGCCCGATTTAACATGAAATTTCATCGATCTAAAATCGGGCTAATTGCAAACAGAAAATTTACTCTATTTTATTTATAAAATTCCAGAATGCTTCCGTTTTATAAACTATACTGGTCAACGGCGATACTCTTTCCGTTATTACAGCAGTTTCAAGGTAATTTATGTTGTTGGTGTATGGTTCCATATTTGCGAACAGTTTTATCATATTGGCTCTAGTTTTAATGATAATGCTTTTTTTAAGGTATGAAGAAAAAAACAAAAACAAAATAAAATTAAAAATTTATTGGCAGACAGGTGAAAAATACCTCAAACTATAATTATACAAAATAATTATGTATAATTATACAAAATAAAATTAATATAAAACTAACATAGTAAAAAAAAGACATATCACTACAAAAGCTACGTGAAACGCTGTCTGTATGATTTCTATACTTGGAAACAATCACGTTCTAGGTTCCAACAATATTCTGCCATAATGTGTGTATCTCACCTTCCTCGCCTTGTTCTTCACTAAATTCATCGATGTTTTCCGGAAATCTGTCCAAATCGTTATGCAGAAAATGTAATTTAATACTCATATTAGCACCCATTCTCTTAAAATTAACCAGCATATTTCGTACGCACTCTTCATAAGTTCTTAAGCACAGCAACAAAAGATCATCAAGCAGAAGCTTCAACATCAGTCATAGCTTTTGGGAAATTTTTAATGAGCTTAAGAATTTGAAGACCATAAAAAATTCCAGCCTTTAATTTTTCTAAACTTACTTTGGGGAACAATCTACAAATATATTTAAAGCATTCCCCTTCTTTATGTAAGACTTTAACAAATTATTTTATGAGCCGCAGCTTTATGTGAAGTGGAGGCAAAATGATCTTATCCCTGTCCAGCGAAACCTCGTTTAAACGATAAACTCTCTTTATCGTGATATAAAAATTATAATTGTCGGAAACGACGCAACTATTGAAAAAATGCCATTTTAACTAGTATAAAATGAAAACTTTGTTGATATACATTATTTCAAAAACCAAAGCCAATTAGTAGAAATGTAAATTGTTTCTAAATTCCTTGCTTCACATGTAATATGAAATCGTATCTTTGGCAATTGAAGAGCAGAGACTAGACAGACTCGTGCTTATTCGTCTCATGAGAATGGATTCGTGTTGCCTACTGGTTACCTCAAGAGTCGACAAAACACGAGTCTGTTTAGTCACCTACTAATTTCGTGAAGCGCACGAAAAGTGTACTCGTTTCTGCAGACTGGTGTTAACCCAAACATCTAACAGAAGAACAGGCGGCTGTTTTTATAAGGAAGTTTTCAAATGCAGTTTTGCCGCACTTTAATAAAGGATAGCAAGAAGCAAAAAAAAACAAAGATTTCTTGAACAGGGAAATAGTTGGAAAATATATTTGAAGTGGGAGTTGAAGAATAAACGGAAACTGCACCAACATCAAACAAAAAGAGAAGAAGACGTCCGAAAAAACATTTTTAAGATTGCAATGAACAGAAAATTCAACAATTGTGTAATACAGAAGATGAACAAAACTTAGCACAAGCTGTTGTCAAACATACGAAAAATGCGTCTGTTATCGAGTGAACGAGCCTTGGCATTGCTAAAGAATTTACAATTGACGAGCGCTCAAGGGTAGTATTGAAGGATATCGGATGTGAAATGTTTCCTTCCTGCAGTAAGGTTGTAGATACTAACAAATCATGAAGATGCAAAACGACTGCTTAAAGACGTAGACATTTAAATTTAATTTAACGGAATTCATTTTATCATTATCAGAATTCGAAAATATTATTTATTATTTATGAAATTTCTTTTTTAATTCTTCCTCCTATTTGTTTAAAGAAAAAGATGTGTTTTCTCCTTAAAAAATAGCGAGTTATAATTTTCACTAATCAAAAAGTTGCCGTATAAAGTGTACTCCATTTGACGAACTCAAGGGCTTTTTTATCCCACGGACCTTTCTCAAATGAAGTCTTATCTTCCTCGTTTTCTTTCTTATTGATTGCTTGGTCCTCTGTTAATAATGAAATTATCTCTTCATTCTTTAGAATCTTTTCATCACCCCCCACAAGCCATTGGGCAATTTAATTATTGGTTATATCGGTTTGAAAGATGTCGTTGCAAATATCGGTAATTTCTCGTATATCCTCATTACTTGATGGGATTTAGTATCCTGAACATCTTATAATCTACGTTGTAAACAAGTTAACAGTTGTTGAACAAGTCGGGAAGGTACATCATATCAAACGCCTTTAAAAGAGAGTGTCGCTAAAAGCAAACCAAAATTCTTCAAAAAAGAAAAGGACATCTTCTGATATAACGCCAATAGAGATTTGGGATAATGCACTTTCATCTTTTGAATTACATGTTGATACATTTGCTAAATAAGGAAGGTACAATTTGATGGTAGAAAATTTGCTTAAATGCTTTTTATATCTCGTATCATCATTTACCAAAAAAAATATACGGCTTAATATAATTGCACTAGATACTACAAATTGTAAAGTAGGAAATAATAATAATAATAATGTTTTGCTGCTTCTTCGTCACCTTACAAAGGCAAACGTCAAAGAAAATACATAAATCTTAACCAAAACAAATAAACAAAAAAAAAAGCAAATATCTGCCTAGTAGTCTAGTGTAGAAATTCTTCTATGCTGTAAGGTTCGATGTTTAATAATAATTTGTGAATTGATTTTTTTTAAACGGATGAATGCTGCTCATCTGCTGTATTGTACGGGGTAAACTATTAAAAAACTTTAAACCTGCATAACCAAGACTCCTTTCAGTCAGCTGTAATCTGTTGGGGTAGCACTAATTTCTTTTATGTCTAGTATGTTGAATGTGAAGTGAAGTATTATTCTCAAACAAGCTTTTATGTTTAAATTTAAAAAAATAAAAAAACTAAGTATTAAAAAATATCAAAAACTTGTTTACTTTAAAATGCCATCTCCAAGATTTGCTGTAATTGAGGCGCAACATTAAACGAATTTTTTTTTTGATTGACGAAAAGACGATCAAGTTCTCTATTGCTTCCCCAAACTTTAAATGCGGAGAACAGACACAGAAGTAAACCCCTCGTAGTACATCAGCGCTGACCATATCAGGTAGTATTCGTATACAATAACAGAAAGTGCTTATTTTCTTACAAACTAAATCTACAACTATGTGATAATAATTATGGATGATTGTCTGAGGTTGAATACCACATAAAACAATCATCTACAGCAAGGCGCAAAAGACGTACTGAATGTTGTACATCATAGTCATGGTTATTGAAAGACAACATCATTAAAATAAACGACAAACTAGGAAAGTAATGGATTAAGCAAGTACGTAATTACAAAGTTCGCTGCCCCTTTCTATATTATCTACTTTTTGTCCTCCGTGTAGTTATATCACAATACAATGGTAACCCTTAACGTCAAACCCATATTTTTCCGGGTTATATGAGTTTTAACAAACGCATTAAAAACGGAACGTGTTTAAAGAAAAACAAATACTGTCCAATCACGCAAAATACGATCTTAAAACGAGTAGTAAACAATGTAGCTTATATAATAGACACAACAGTTATTTTTAAGCAGACGAAAATCCTAGATTAATACGAGAACAAAACTTTCAAGTACTCCGCAGCTTTAATGTTGCGCGTTATTTTTACGAAGAGAATTTAACTGGAGAAGAGTATTTTCATTCTTTGCAAAACATAATAAGGGAAGCGCTAAACCCTCTCCCAAGCGCATAGACATCCAACAACAACTCAACGAGGCATGCAAGATAGTAAATAACCAGAAGTAATATGTCCAAAAATGTTTTAAATAATCTTTGTATAATAATGATAGCAAGGACCGTGGCGTAGTATGGTAAACAACACAAAAGGTGATCGGTCACTGGTTGAGAATGTGGATCATTCGTATCCTCGAAACGGCCGTTCCGGATTAATTAGTTACAGTAGTATGGTGCGGAGGTTGCCCATACTTCTGTGTTGTGTATCTTTCTATAATATCTATGTTAGCAATGTTCGCATGTTTTGATTTTCTATTCTACTTACTTCTCGAAATATTTTTGCCCTTAGCTCAAAACGCCGTACCCTGCATATTACTGTACCCCCTATTAAAAAATCTGGGTAATAATAATAAAAGGTATAATAAATTAATATTAACATTTTTTTCTCATTTCTAGTATTGTACATTTCTTTGAGAGCAGTTTCTTTCAATCGCTCTACAAAGAATGTGTTATTGCGCATTTCTTAAAATGAATTTTTGCTTGTGGTATTCTTTTGTGTTTCGTCGATTCTAAATAATGACCAAAACAGGCGAATCAACGGAATCAGAGGGTGGACAAATATTGTTGTTGCATTCGTAAAAGTTGTCATTAACTGTACAAGCAAGACCATTGAAGTGTTCGTGGAGAGCACCTTGCATTACTATTAAACAATACCGAAAAAGTAGATTATTTGTTAACAAACCAAAATGTGGCCGCATATTACAACAGCAAGGGAAGACCGACTTTTAGAGCGCATTTCTTTACGCAAGAAGAAAATCTAAGAAATTGCCTAGCGAACTACTGCCTATTATTCTTATCAATGTAAGCAACTAGCACTTTTAAAAAATATGTTTAATATGTTCAAAGGCGTATAACCCGAACTTTGATCAAGTCTAGTAATGGTCTGGGGTTGCATGCGTTATAAAAGTGAGAGGTGAAATAGAATATTAATATTCGTAAAGAAAGTTCTTTTAAAAACATTTCCATTGGTGGTGGTCTAATATATATCAGCAAGCTTGTTGGTTATAGTTTGTTGTTTTCTAGATTTACTTTTGCGATTCAGTTTAAAATACTTCTACCAAATTTATAACGTTGTAGATCGTCTTATTGTACAGGTACACTAATTTTGTTTGCTTCCTATTTATTGCAGTATTATGGGACTTTTGCTGTTTTTCTGTGTGTATACCTTAAGTGTGCTGATGAAGCTATAAAAATTACACCAAATGATCGGCGTTAAGATAGCAATAACGAAATAAATATAACTTAGCGTTCATTAACTTTATTATTATTCAGTTCTATTTGCCAACTTGGAGTCAGATTGATTTTAGCATAGTAAGGAAAATAGGGAAATAGTGATCCCTAAACGTTTCTGTATATTACTAATATTCAAGCACTACTACCTTGTACATACCTATGTGGCAAACTGAGTAATATATTAAGACGACTTTACTTAAACAAATTTTGTTATAAAAAGTTCAAAAGCACGAACTATATCCATCAGAAACGAAGGAAGAATTAATTCTGGCCATAATATTGATCGTTGGCTATAATTACCCCAACTGTTAAATAATTATAAGGACTACTGAAAAATAGAATGTAGCCAATATTATCCAAAGAGCCACTAGTACACTGATTTTCCCATCTACTTTTCTTCAACATCACCTTTTATTATCTGCAACAACCATGTATATAACGGGAAAAATCTCTATTTCTACACTTTGCTAGTTGACTTAATAATGAAAAAAGCTTTAGCGCTAATTTAACATTCACACTAGATTTTAGATTATTAATTTTGAAAGATAACTAACTGCTCAGGATTTTTCATATAGATGTTTTAGAAATTCACATATTCAGGAACAAAAAATATCGGCATAGAAGTACGTCACATACTCACTGCTTGGATCCTTAAATCTGGTAATATTTGCTAATGACACCCCAAATTGATGACCGGCAGAACATGTACTTCCTTCATAGTATTGACCAACAGGACAGCACTTCTTTATGCATCTGACTCCTTGATTTCTACATACATCAACTTTTTCGCACGTCCTTATTACCATCTTTTTCATATCACTATTATCAAAGCAGTAGGAACCAATTCGATATGTTCGATCATTATAATGAAGAGAACCATCTGCATCTATAGTAAAGGCGTTTGTAGGCGTATCTAATAAATGGTCTAACACCACTTTACATTCAGACAAATCATTTCTAATTAGCAAAGTTCCGCTGTCAAAACCATCAAAAATGCTCGAAGAATTATTTTCTATACACTTGTGTTCTTTTGGTTCATAAATATAATTTGGTGGACAACATTTAGAGAAGTATATTGCTTCTTTCGTCAAAGATTCTGGTAAACAATCTAGCTTTTGAAAAGTGTGATCACTATCAATATTATAAAGAAAATATTGTTGATGCTTATTTAATTGTTGACAATTTTCGGTCTCGTTCAACTGATAATCGCCTATTACAAAATGTTTTCCATAATCCACAAATCCGCAACTGTATTCTTGTAAGATGAGCAAACTGAATAACACGTGTCTTAACATGATATAATTTTACCACGTATACTTTCACTGTGATATTCCAAGATCGACTGAACTTGGCAATACATGAATGAACGGTTTATATATTCAACAATAGACGCGGTGGGAACCTGCTGTTTTACCACGCAACTTATGCTTCGGTTTTTCAAAGAAAATATTTTTATTTAGTTGTAACTTATTTATCAAGCTACATGCGGATCTGTTTATCTTAACTGCTAAAAAGTTTGTTTTTAATGGTACTTGAAGAAACATGCACAAAGAGTTTGTTGTTGGGCGTCACTTTAACACAATTTAAATTGTATTATAACCTGAAAATAGATTTTTCTTAGAAATCAACAATTGATGAACTTTAAGCTATATACTAATGATGTTTTTACAATTAAATAGTACGTAATTCCATTTATTACCCGCACAAGGAAAACGAATTAAATGATGGAAAAACGGATTATAAACTCAAAATGCGGTTTAGATAACAAACTTTCTGTTTTTGTTTAGCAGAATGATCGATTCATTGGCATCGCTAGACATACAACAAAAAGTAATGAAGTGTATCTCCTCATGCAATATGTTTGCGTATTTTTCAAAAGCGACGTAGATATGTAAGGTGATTGGTAAACGTATTGCAGAAATTCAGGGCATCACACGATGTCCTTTCTATTGTCGATTTAAGCAAAGAATTTTTGTTTATGTAGAAAAATAAAAAAAGTGAGTTTAGAGCAGTGATTAAACACTTTTAAATATTTAAAAGGCTTAACACCGAAAAAGATCAAAGCTGAGTTGAATGAAATTCATGGCGTGTTCCTGCATTAGCAACTGTTTACAATTGGATAAATAAGATTGTGGCCGTGCGTCCACAAAGGATGAACATCGTTCTGGATGTCCAGTGAAAGACTACCCTCGAAATGATTGACAAAATCCAGGAGATGGGTTTGAATGATCGACGACTCAAAGTGCGCGAAATAGTTGAGTCCACAGGCGTACCACAAGAGTTTTCAATTTTGCACGAAAAATTGGGTGTGAAAAAAATCTCAAAAAGATGGATGTTGCGTTTGCTGTTAGTGGAGAATAAACTCGATCGTGTGGTCGACTATGAAGCTATTTTGGCGCAATCCTGACGAGTTTCTCCGTCGATGCATAACTATGGACGAAGCATACACTACTACACTCCGGAAACAAAGGAACAGTTAAGACAGTGGGTTTTGATGGCGAACGGACTGCGAAGAAGGCAAAGACTGCGAAATCGCCCAGCAAGGTGATGGCCTCGGATCCACCGTATTTTTCCCTCAATGACTTCTTTTTGTTTCCAAATTTGAAAAAAATGGCTCGGAGGACAACGGTTCATGTCAAATAAGGAGGTCATCGCCCAAACAAATGCCTATTTTGAGGACCTTGCGAAATCCTATTTTTTGGAAGGCTTAGAAACGCTGGAGAAACGCTTGGAAAAGCTCCTGAAAATTACATCTCTCAGTTATCCTTTTCCTTAAGTCATCTTCACTGTTCACTAGGTATTATAAACTAACGATTTCAAAGAGCCCCACAGGAAAAAATCTATAGAATTTATGCCCGTACATGTAGCAAACCATAGATGAGGTCTGCCTCGATCAATTGATATGTTGGATTTAGAAACGTACGAGCAACCACCCGATACATTCACCCGTTAAATTCATCGTTGTCAGTGGTATATCCTATACAGGTAGCCTATACTCTGAAAAATGTCGGTATATCTTAGAGGTAAGTCTTCCTAGTAAAAATATTACTCACATTACAAGTATCAGTTGTTTATTATCGTGTAGATAACGGAATCATCTCAATAATAATAAAAAATATATTGTTTCCTGAAAATCTTTATAACCCAACATCTTTGAAATATAATTTAATTTAAAATAAAATAGAAACAAATATAAACATTAAAAATATAAGATATCTAATGTTTCATCAAAATATCGTTATCATGCTACTTTTATAGTTTTCAGATATAGTGAAGTGAAATCAACAGTAAGAACAAAATCGCTAAAAAAAACAAATACATATCAATAGTTATTTGTTAATGATCATTCATCCAAGCTCAATGGAGTGGCAAAGTTTGTTTGCGTGAGACAAGTTCATCAAAACCAGGTTCACTGTTCGATAGTTTTATTCACATGTCTGCTTCAGGATTGGGTTTACTTCTTTTTTGTCACTCTTTGTATAAACATACTTAGAAAATCCTACTTCGCAGCGGTAAGTGGTAGCAAGTGGTAGTAATTTTCTCTTCGCAGAATTGGCAATTTCTGGGTATTCACATCTAAACTGGTCTTAAAACTGTAACAAAGTAGCTAAGTTAAAAGTAGTTTTTAGGCTCCCATATGACTAAACTGTTCAATTTCTTCATAGTTAGAGTTTAACGTAAATTTTCGATTGTGACTGAGAATGGATTGCGAAGCCAACTTAGATCTTCTCGTGTTGGAAAATATTCTTTGAATGAAACTTATAAATTCTGAAGATGGTTGCTTATATCTAAAGTTATTTCTGCTGAAAGTAAAATCTTTGTTCTTCATTGAGGCTCGAATAGATATCGGCAAGATAGGCTAGGATTCTTGATAACAATTCAAATGAGGAGTCACGAAGAAACACCAAGACCTCATTTTGCAGACTAAAGAGCCTTACCAAAACTTTTCCACGATAACCACCTCACTTCTATGTAAAGCAAGAGCGTGGATTATTAATCCAATAATTATTGGATAACGGATCTTGACCTAAGATTTTTGAGCAAGCCGGATCCAACGTTTTGGTTTCAGATAACGGATCCGCGCAGTAAATTACTCGAATCCAAAATTATCCGGATCCAGATAGCATCTTTATTTCTATTTTACGCGTAAGATGTAGGTATATTGTATTGCTAATTAAAATAGTATTAAAAAGTATTGATGAGAATACCTAATCCTAGATGTTCTAATCAATTAAAATTGCCGATTAAAGCTGTATCGATGAGCCGTAAACAGCGAAACGCGTCCACAATGGTGGTGTTGATAGTTTTGTATTAATTATTCATTTAATTAATTTCATTTTTATTAACGATTTAAGCAAAAATGATAAAAAAAAGTGAGTTTCGAATGGTGATTAAACACTTATATTTAAAAGGCTTAACACCGAAAGAGACCAAAGCTGAGTTGGATGAAGTTCATGGCACATCTGCTCCTGAATTAGCAACTGTTTATAAACGTGGCCGTATATGCACAAAAGATCAACATCGTTGTGGACGTCCTGTGGAAGTGATTACACCCGAAAAATTGACAAAATCTATCGATGAAAGTGCGCGAAATAGCCAAAGGCATATCGCAAAGTACAATGTATTCAATTTTGCATGAACAATTGCGTGTGAAAAAAATCTCGCTAAGTCTGCTTTCAGTGCAGAATAAACGCAATAGTGTGGTCGACTCTGAGGCTGTTTTGACACTTTTCCATCGCAATCCTGACGAGTTTCTCCGTCGACACATAACTGTAGACGAAACATGGGTACACCACTACACTCCAGACAAAGAAACGGTCAAAATTGTGGGTTTTTGAAGGCGAACGGGCTCCGAAGAAGGTGAAGTCGGCCGGCAAGCTGATGACCTCGGTTTATTAGGGTGTACGCGGAATCATCTACATCGATTACTTCAAAAAAGGACAAAAAATAACTGGAAAGTATTGTGCGTCATTATTAGACCGATTGAGCGAAGGAATCGAGAAAAGAAGTTCTCATTTGAAAGAAAAAGTATCCTCTTCCATCAAGACAATGCACACCTGCGCAGTTTCGATTGGAATTAAAGTTCGTGACTTCTTTTTATTTCCAAATTTGAAAAAATGGCTCGACAGACAACGACTCAAGTTGAACGAGGAAGTCGTCGCCCAAACAGATGAATATTTTTGAGGACCTTCCAAAATCCTACTTTTTAGAGGGCTCAAAAAAAACTAAAGAAACGCTTGAAGAAGTGTCTAGAATTAAAAGGAATTTATGTTGAAAAGTAAATAAAAATCTACAGAAAATACTTTGTTTTCCTTCTTTTTCTAAGCAGTTATTGAACAACCCTCGGATAATTGGGCTTGCAATTGGGATACTAGGGCTTGCAAAGCTGTCAATAGGCCGTAAACAGCGAAATACATCGTGGTGGTGGCGATGCTGGTAGTTTCGTATTAATTATTCTTTTAAAATAGTATTATTTGTACACATATACCGCTAGTTAGCTTATTATAACAATGTAGTTTTTCTTTATTATTTACACATTCTTCAATTTGCTTCCAAAAGTTAAACAAAATTTCAGTTTTAAGCTTAATATTGTCGTGTGAATTAAAATATTTTTGGCAAATAACCATATATATACAATCAGTTTGTTTATTGTAAAGTGTTTTTCTTATTGATATCTGGGCGGGTTTGAATTTAATTGTAGAACTTCTGAAACAAAAGATTTTATTTATAATAAATAGGAATAACAGACAATGGAACGCGACATTTTTAAAATGAAAGCGGCTTTACTCCCTAAAGTTCGCTACCTGTTGGCATTAGAGGTGTACTGCCTGCTGGCCCGACCCGCTATTCCAATTCGCAAGGTTCCATGCGGGCAAGTGGAATGAATCGAGTATCGTGAATATTTTTATATCTTCGACTAAAAATTGTAGATTCGCGCCGATTTGCGAAACTCCGGCGCATAGCTTCAAATCCATGTTACAGGTGGATGCCTTGTAACAGGACAGCCTCTATTTGATATTGCAAGTCTTGTTTATAAACCATAAATACTATTAAGGTACATAGAAATAAAAAAAAAAGTATATGATCAAATCTGCTCTAGTATATATTTCTTTATTACTATCAAAAAAACAATGCTATTGAATAAAGTTACAATTCATATATAAAAATATTGGATTACTAAAATCCGCCGGTACTTTTTTACAATTTGCAATTGCAAAAAACAATTCTTAATCACTGAAAACTAAACACATTAGTATAGCCTACAATTGATTCAATTAAATAATTTAAGGTTTTACTTCATGTGTTTTCTCATGCTTATTTAGATTCTTTAGAGTAGAGAATCTTTTATCACACATATTACATCCAAAAGGTTTATCTTGGGCGTGCGTCATACAATGATCTCTTAAATCATTGTGTGTAACAAACGATTGATCACATATTAAACATGTTATATCTTTTTCCCTACTATGTTTTTTAATGTGCCCATTTAAATCTTCTTCCTTTGCAAACCGTTTGTTACATAGAGAACAAGTAAACGCTTTATCATTAATATGAACTACACTGTGGTCTTTTAAATCATAATAAGTAATAAATACTCGATCGCACATGGAACATTTAACATCTTTTTCTGGATTATGTCTTCTTGTATGACTATAAAGAGTATTTGAGCTGCTGAAACGTTTATCACATATATGACAGGCAAACGGTCGATCTTGCCCATGTGTTGCTGAATGCTCTCTAAAGCTATTACTAGTTAGGAATGACTTGTTACACTCTGAACAAACATATTTTTTCTCCTCGTGTCTCTTGATATGAAATCTTAAGTAGATTTGTTTTAAAAACGTTTTATGACACAGCTCACACCGATGCGAAGACTTCTTTCCTAGAAGCAAATCAAAAATAAGTCTAATATAAACAATATGGTATTTTTGCACGTAATGATTTACTTAAATCTAAATACAATGTGGAGCAGAAAAGCAAAAGAATTGGAAAGTTTTATTGTCAATATTTCAGAAAATTGTTACTAACATGGAAATTCCTGCATTCTTTCAACTAAATTTTTGCCAGTTGTATGCAAAATTATACTCACCTTCCACTCAAATATCTATTTTCAAAGAAAATGCTACCAAAATATTTTTTGTTGTTGCTTTTTTTTTAATTTAACCGATGAATGAGTAATTTGCAAATGAAATTTCATCGGACAACATCATTGTCCACTTTTACACATGTATCACAATACCAATGAATCCTACAAGGCGGCAAATTTTCAAAGCAACCTTGTAAAGACCATTTTCCACCAAAGAAAACACTCATTTTGTATTGCTTCAATTAACTTGAATAGCTAAATTATTTATCAATTATTACAAACGAAACATAATTTGCAAATCTTTACTTTTTATCGAGCATTCTCTTTGAAAATTGGTATATGCGTACAAAATACTTTTACAAATAAGTGTATTTACTTACGAAAATGTTAAAATTTAATTTATTTTTCCTAAACTGGAAGTACAATTTGACACATGATTAGCTAAAATTTAGTCTCAAACAATGCAGAATACTAACAATTAAATTTTCAATTTGGTGCCCACTTTTCGCTATACACCGTATATGTTTAGTATTACAATAAACTTCTACAACTAAGGCAATCGATTTAATCAAGCGTCTCCACCTAATGCGCTGACGGAAAATAATTCTTTTCCTGGGCATTTAAAAAAAAAATGTGTCCTATATGTCCTATATAATTACGTTTTGGGTGACCCTTCAATTCATGTCTACCTTCATCAATAATCCGTATACGTACATATCTTAGTTTCTGAGATAATTTACATAATTTGAGTTTTTTTTTAGAAATGCGGTTATTTCTTTAACGTCCGATATCTTAAACTTCTACTCTTAGAATAAAGAAATTAAGTTTATAAAAAATTTAACTATTTATAATAGTTACTCTTCTATACATATCGATCGCATACTTAAGAAAGCCCAACATTGGCATTATGTGAGAATTTCACGACTGTACGCTGTAGGCACCAAGTTCAAAGAACACATGCCGCATTGCCGCTACAGAACAATTGAATCGTCAAGTGTGGAACGCCACATAAACGAAACCCGGCATAGTACTAAATTAGAATTTCAATTTGTATATATCGAGAAGATGGTCCTCTTAGACACTTAGACACACACGCGTTGATACATTGCTGTAAAACAAATACGCTTATGTTTTTATACATACAGGACAATACTTTTTCCTTCAGTTACGAATATTTCGCATGTTTTGGTTTTACGGTATAAAGACGGCAAAGAGGTGCTTATAAGCATGTTAGAGTTAAAGTTTCTTTTCTCGCAATATTGGATTGTAATTGAGTTGACAATGGGAATCTACGAACTGGAATTTGCAACAATTGTTCCAAATTATTGTTTATTATTAAAGTATTGTTTGCAGTTTTCAACTGGCGTGTACAAGATGTCCAATCAAGTTTTTGCTATAAACATTTCCCTACTTCAAATGAAGTAACAAAAAAGAATGAATGTATACAATAAATAAACCAAAAAATAATGCCAAAATAACTTCCTAATGGTAAAACACACTACTAAACCTACTACCTGCGTGGTTCCGAAAGAGTTTTTACTCTACCTTGTACTGCTGTTTGTCTCACAGTTAATAGCACAACATTTGAAACGACAAGCTAGACATTTCTTGGTGCCTTCTAGTGTCAGGAAACAAATGCCTGTCATTTAGAAAGCAGCGCTATAAATCGGGTACTGTTATCCAAGCTGTAAATGATTCCATCAATACCACAGCTATTTTAACATTATTTTTTGGCTATAGTTTCTAGGCATTTTCTGATATTTTATGAAGGTATACAGAATTTTTTTTGATATGTAGTGCCACAATGCAACTTTGGTTTTTTAAAGATATTAATTAAAAATAATCTGTTAAATGTAACTTATTCATACAATTTCAACATCTATTGAAAGCGAGCACAATTTTCCTTCATACAAAATGCAATGTGATTCCTTGTATTTATTTCCTACCATTTTGGGAACAACATTTTCTGCAACAGCCACGTTATTAACTTGCTAGACAATGTATGTCGGAAAATATTTAATTCGAATTTATAATAGAATTGTACCAAAACAGATACCGTTTAGTTTTAAGGAATATCTTTAGCGAAACAATTGTAATAGTATTAACGCAACACTACGTTTTTAAATGAAAACCTAATCTGATTAACTCCATACTAAATTTATTAAAAAAAGAGCACATTTTATAAAAGAATAAAAATAAAATATACAGGATACTCCATTAGAGCAATTGAAGTAGCATAGCAACGATTTCAATAGCCAATGAAATTTTTGATAAATTGCCCTAAACTGCAAAAATCAAATAAAATTTGAATCACAGCTCTAGCACGAGACGTTTAAGATGTCGGTCCTTAAAGAAGCAGCGAAAATTCGCAAAAATGGGTATATGAAATATTGAAGAAAGTCGACGTGAAATGAAGAGGGGCAGCCACAGACATAACAATATACACACATGTTCCATTTAGAAACAATTATATCGATCGGATTGGAAATTAAACACTCTGAATACTTGGACACGCTGTATATCGAGGTAATTTTAAAGGCTTTATAAACAGATTCTTTTGAGGAAAACTTCCCAATAAATTATGTTGCTCTTGCTTAACACGTAATGACTATACTGACCATATTTTCACATATTTTCATATTCCGATGTAGGCGGTACAAAAAAATAAAAATAGAGCACCTCAATTTTTAAATATATGTAAATGTAAATACCCTCAAACGGAATGAAGTCAATCAGCCGGAGTTTTATTTTTTTTTAATGCGTACGGCAACAATGCATAAACAATTAGCTAACAAACGAACAATAGTGATCTTAGAGGTGTAAATAGGAAATTTTTCATAAATGAATAAAAATTAAAGAAAAATTTTTTAAAATTTGCACATCAAAAATGTATATGGCTGAATTTATAGAAACTTGACCAGTCCTAACCACTTTATGTGATAAGGAATATATTCAATAAAGGCTGTCTACAAAAAAATTTGGTAATTTACTTTTTGGTGACGTTTCAATTGCAATTATTGTAAAAAAATACCACACAGCGGGATGAAGTTAATTACATAATTCTTGCCCAATTTTGACTGTGGGTTTAGAGCAATTGATTTTATATGATTTTTTTAAGTGAATTATGTTTGCTATAAGAAAATGGGTGCTGCCAAATGTCTAACAGTCGGCAGGATTTGATATGTTGCAGCCCAGAAGCTTCGTTATAAATAGCAAAACCGGTATACTGACGCGCACGTGATGCGGTTTCAATCTGCAAAAGTTACGACAACAATGGAGTTGCAACCCGGCAACCAAGAGTACAGTGTTATTGACGACCGCGTAAGCCTACGTAACAGATCATATGTTTTTCTCTGTGACGGAGTTAAATACAGGGGGAGTCGGTAAGAACGGACCAAACTCCAGAAGTGTATTACACATAATATAATGTAAAAAAAAAACTCATATGCTCTCATTTAATTTCGAGATATATCATAATTTAAAAAAAGAGTAATAGACACTCCACGAGAAAGCTTTGTATCCGTACCATATTCGGCGTATACAGCACCTGTAACCGAAAGATTTTGCTAGGCGCGTCAGTGTATAAATGATAATTGTTGTCTTGTATTGGACATAATTTTTACAGATTACAGAAGAAAGATTCACCCGTTGTGGCATTAACGATACTCGGAACTTTCATATATGGTCAGACGAAAATCCTCACGCAAGGGTCGAAAGTAGTTATCAACACAAGTTTTCAATAGACGTATGGTGTGGTATGGCACACAGTTATTTAATTGATTTAATAAATTTTGGAGAATCGCCTCACAGGAAAGCACTATTTAGTTTTTTACAAAATGAATTACAAGTACTAGTAGAGAATGTTGTTCTATACATTAAAATGCAAATGTACTATCAGCCTTCAAGATCTCCAAAGCTTACACCGCTAGACTATTGCCTGGTCCAAAAAAGTTTACAAAGTCAACACTCAAGACACAATAATTCAACGAATTAAAAGTGCTGCAGCCAATATTAAATAAAGATATGAAGCAATCAGGAGAGCAAAAATTTCGTAGACGAAGCGTGAAACGTTTTAAAGTCACTGGCAGTAATTTTGAACATTAAAGAATGCTTCAATTAAAAAATGTTAATGTATTTATTTATTGTTGATTTATGACTTGAAATGAGCTTTCTTACATTATTTTCACGTGTACAACGCAGTGCTAAAGTTTGGTCCATTCTTCCCGACTCACCCTGTTTATACAGCGTGAGTCATATTTATATATGATACGAGACCTTTTGACGCCAAAAAAAATCTGAAATTGCTGCGATACTGCAGTATATGACAGAATATTACAAATGCACACAAAAACAAACAAAACATTTATCAAGTTATCAGTGCCATAATTAATAGTACAATGACTATATAACAATAATTGGTTTGTTTTTCTTCTGTGTTTGAACTGATTTTGAACCGTTCAACATGGTTCACAATTGCAAATCATGGTATAGTTGGTGATTTTAAAGTTTGCATTACTTACAATACTGACTAGTTTGATCGGTCCTGAATTGGTTCAACCACGGAAGAAAAATAACACTCTAACAACTATCTCTTATTTAAAATTGCAATGTATTATATATATCTCATATGCAATATTCAAACATTCCCCTGCTTCTTTCTCATAATAAAATACCTGCATGTACCCTTCTATGCACTTTCAAATCCTGTTCTCTTTTAAACTGCTTATCGCAAGCTGAACATTTGAAATAACATGCATCTGTATGAGTTCGTAAAGGTATCTTACAACTTCTTTTATACGATTCCTTTCTGCAGACATCTGTGGAATTTCCTGGTACTGCTTCTTTTGCTGTCCTTACATTTGTAGTAACAATTGGCTCTATTTGCAAGTCAACATCTCGCTCATTCTCTAGATGATCTTTTGTTTTACTTTCGTCAACTGAATTTATATCAATTTTTGAATTGCATTCAACAAAGACAAAGTCTGACATATCTTTGACTTTAACTTCTTTCAATAAGACATTTTAATCAACTGCTACAGATGATATTCTCTATTAACATAGTGCCAGATTACTGCTTGTTTGAATGTTAAATTTTAATTAAGCCATAACCACAAATTATTTTAGAAAATCACCGTTCTGCTGTGCCTACAAGTAATAATGTTTGTTAGACTGTATCATAACAAAACATAAACTACCTTTAATTTCCTATAAGCGCTGTTTGTGTTATTGCTGTACGATTTTTAATGAAACTAACTCCAAATTTTTAGATTCTCTAATACATCCACTTACTTACCGACGAATATTTATTATTATATTGTATCATTCTAGTTCATTAATGTGATGTTCCAAAATGGAATAATTGAATCTAATTACATAAAATGAGAATCTTACTTAAACTCTTTTAAAACCAAACCATAATTTCTTGGTTTCCTGATTTCTACTGTAGTTTTCTATAAATTTGTAAGAGGCGCGAAATTTCAAAATCTAAGTAGCTGAATTATGTGATTTTAAGTAAAAAAACAAAACTTTTTACACGATAAATACAGTTGTAAATTTAATTTTGAAATCTAGAGGAAAATTTAGAAATATGTTTTATGTTTGCACGATTGTATCATAATTTATTATTTATAAACGGTGATTACGTGTACCCTTTTCTAAATTTAATTATACACTATAGTGGCTTTCGATTTATAGAAAAGAGCTACTCCGGAACAGCTCCGGAATGACTCACATGCATGTCACAATGAACTAGCACAGTGCAAACAAAAGATGGCGAATGATGCAACATTGACATAACCAAGATGCATAAACTAGATAAGGTGGACTCGTAAATTTCAACCAATCAGAAGACGGACGAACGTCCGGGATGCCTTTTAAATATCAATATTGGATTATTTAAACACAATATGTATTTTAAAGTGTGTTAAGATTGAATTTCCTAAAATTTGTTGCTACTGCAAAATAAGCCTGCAGAAACGAGATGCGACTCACGAGACTAGACAGAGTCGTGTGTATTCGTCTCATGCGAATGGGTTCGTGTTGCCTACTTGTTTCCCTAAATGTCGACAAAACACGAGTCTGTCTAGTCTTTGCAAGTTCGTGAGCGCACTCCTTTCTGCAGGCTTAGTAAGTACCCATTAATGTTGCTTTTAATTCATCTGCAAAATCTTTAGGTCTAAAATGTTTACTACATATTCTTTTATTTTGAGGCGAAAATTTTTCTTATCTACAACATTTTTTGGAAATCTATGAAAAGAAATTACTTCATCATTCCTTTTTGGAATTTTTGAATTATTTTTGCAGCCTGTAGTACTGCATATTTTGCCTCCAACATTATTTCTATATTTCCTGTTTTAATAAATCTATAACAATTAAATGAAGAATCCAAATACTGCAAACAATGCGATTTCAACATGGTGACGGCTAGTAGAGAGAATAACTTAACCTTATCTAGTTTAAGCATCTTGGACATAACCTACGAATATTTCAATTCTTTGTAAGCAAACTAACTGCGCATACGAGATCATATCGCCCCTGCCAACCAGTACTGGCAGCAGGGGAAGCGGAAATTGAGGCTATATACGTTCGAATCGCACGGCTAAATAGAACGTTTTGGAACGGTTCCAGAACAGTTCCGTAGCAGCACAGCTAACAAATCAAAAGCCACTGTTATCTTTCGTGATACATTCATAGAACGCATACAGAACACTTCTTCCTAGTCACTCTAGATACACCAAATTCTCTAGGAACTAATTGAAACTATTGGATATACGTCGCATGGTACGCGGGTAACATCCAATGTTCACACAACTATATTCCTTTTGCTATTCAATACATATCAATTAAATCAGATTTCGTTGACAACCGGTATATTTTAAGAGGTTGCTGTTATTTAAGAGAACGCTCCATTACTGGTGGATCAAACCGCAGAAAAATAACGAATGTAAATTAGCTGTTATTTACTATCTAAAACAATATCAGATTAAAAATTCACCCACATTAATTGATTCATTCACAGGTCAAAAACGAACAACTTAAAGGAAATTTTTTGCGCTGTGCAGATGTCTAACAAATGCGCGTAGTTCACGCAGAGGTGTAGTGAAAATTAAGAATTAGTGTAGCGCGAAACTCACTTGCCATTAACCCAAATTTATCTATCAATATTAATCATTTCATTTGCTATACGGGAAATTACATAAAAACGCTATATAACGTTATCAGCAGTTCTGCACTATTTATGACACAAATTCCCAAATAAATGTAGAAAGTATTGACACAGCGCCGCAGTAATCTCATTTTGACGTGTGATTTTCGACTTCCTCCTGTTTTTTCCTTGCATATTGTGTATATATTATGCATCGAATTGTCGCGCGCAGCCCTCCGTTACGTTATTACATTAAGAGTTTCGCGCTACACTAATTCTTAATTTTGCACAACACCGCTACGTGAACGATCAGGAAGCATTAGACGGGCTGCACATACAGCTTTTTGTCGTTTCCTGAAGACCTAGAAAAATAATAATTAATAAGAGTTATTGCCACTAAACCATCGATATCGTGTACATTGCAAATACAAGAGGAAATTGAAGCGTTGTCCTGTGTGTTCTACAGTATACTATAGAATTGATAGTGTAATATTGAGAAAACAATTTCAAGAATTTGGAAACGTATAAGTTACGTAAACTTGCCAAATTCATGCGCAAAAATTATATTAACCAAACCTATAAATGTCCTATGCGTATTTTGTGATGATAGTAGGATAACGCTAAGTTTCTGGCTGCACGAAAAATATATGATATTCGGCATCCATCGCAACGTTTTTCATGCGCTTGAATGTCTGTACGTGTGCAGGGGATTTAATATGTCACAATATTAGCATCCATAAGTCTAACTCTCAAGGACATTAATTTGCACACTGTGTATGTACAATCTTGCGAACGTACATTTGTGGAATGCTTACCTCTATCTTTTACGCAGTGTGAATACTGTCCGTGTATGTTAATCCGCTTTAATCTGCAAAATAGGTAATCCTATTATTTCGACTTCATGAAATAATTTAATACGAGTTTATTCTTAGTGTAAGATTGTCGAGCACGAAATAGATTGAAATTCATTTTCCTGTCTGTGTCAAAACACTGATACATCTTCCACACAGAGAATATTTGCGTCGTGCAAAGAAGTCGCTCGGTCATTCCGATAACTATTGAAGCAAAATTAAACCAATAATCTAGTTTACCACTACACTTACATTATCGTCTCTCGCTAATTAAAGTTGCAAGATAGCAACTCATATTCCAGCAACTGAATATATTCTAGTATATTGTTTCCAAGTTAATCCTTATATCTCGAATATTTAAATATAAGTGTTCTTTTATTCTGCAATTTTATAAAACCCGTCGTGGGTAAAACAGTAAAATAAAGATTAACAGTTTCTTATTCACCATTACGTATTTATTGGCATCACAAAACAATACTGTAAACTCGTTAAGTTCTTAGAGTAAAATTTAAATACCAAAAACAAGTACAATATCTTGGTTGACCTTAATGTTTACAATAATCTGACATCATTTAAACAAGATCTGTAAAAGAACATATTAACAAATAGTACACATACAAATTTTAAAACAAATTTGAGGAATAAATATAGCTAAAAAAGTAAAAACACATGTGAAATAATGCATTTGATTTAGGAGTATATAGAACAAATGAAGTCAAATGTAAATAGAAACATGGCCAAGTGGAAAGAACTAATATAGTTCATTCGAACACAATTTTGAAATTAAAGTCATAAAGCACCTTAACGTTAAATACAAGCAAAACCCGTACTTAGTGAGTACATGTATAAACTGTTTCGTTATAGAATAGTAATGACCTCAAGCTACTATATCCAACCAATATCGAAAAATTTATACATATCATTGTTCGTATACAGGCTGTTTCAGAAATAACTTCCAATCCAAAAAAAAGGCAATTAACTGTTGCAGAATAGAAGCTAAAATTCCCAAGAATTGTACAAGAACTATAAATTGGGTGCTTTGCAAAGTTTACATTTACGGACCTGTGCACAGCAACTTATTTATTCGAAATCTCTACTCTAACGCCATAAATGTTGCCCAAGTTAGTTGTATGGAAAATGTATCTAGTATTAAGCTGTTATAATCTTGTAATTCAGGCAAAACTCATGAGCTTAATAGAAATTACGCCGATTCCAGTGTCAAACATACGATTTATGCCTCCTTACTGTTAGAAGTAAATTACATTTATCTCTACATCACACTATTTGTTAAGAAGATAAACATTACATTGCACATTGAAAATAAAAACCTTAAAAGCGACCTTAATTAATTCAGACGGTAACCATGCCATTTGAATGATTTTTGATACATTTTAAATGTTTTTAGTGACAGTAGAGTTTTTTTATCAATTTTATTAACTACTTTTGAAATAAGCAGAACTCATAGTATACAAGTTATCTTTTGAGTGAGCGGTTATTGATCTTGAAAAGTAGCGCTTTTTGCGAAACAAGAAAGAAAGTTACATAAAATGCTGGAAGTGTCCACCATTTGCGCGAATGTATGCCAACTGAAATTTCTAGGTAAATCAAAATTCTACATCTCTCCTCGAATACATGCAGCTGCCTCTATCGTCAAATGTTCCATACAATCCCACAAAAAAAGTGTAAAACAAGTCCGCGTTACGTGCAGACCGTGATCTACGATCATCACGTCGAATTTACCATGGCTATCTTACGTTTAAAAAATTAGCCACATCACGTGATATATGAAGAGGTGCAAGTGTTACAACTGACTGAGGAACATCTAATCATTGTTGATATGTATTTTCAACAAAATTTAAATACGATTGTGCTGTGGTAATTTATGAGGACCCGACGCATCTACACCATTTCTTTTGTGATATTTCTCAAGTTATTTTTCAAGTTGGAAACCGATTTCCCTACACACGTCTTGCGTCTATTCCGTTCCTTCCTGTTTGGCTACAAATATAATTAACCAGTGCACCATTACCACCAACTCTTGAACCTATTACCCCGCATTCGAGTACGAACATACATTGCACAGGTCCGCATTCGCCTATTAGAATTCGATTTTTTTCCGATATGCCCCTGATGATTCCGTGTGATTATAGCTACTACTGGAGACTAATTGTGAATTATTGCTGAAACATCCTTTATCAAATTATACAATTTACTTAATTTATTCAAAACACAAGATCCAAATTCATGTCTCATTTTTCCGAATTCGTAAACTGTTTGTAACTCATTGATGCTTCATACGCAACTCACAACTGAAAAATGAGAAAAATGTAAGGTGTGTTGACGGCTTCTTCATCTACTCCTCAGAACATTGTCTTTTAGTCAGTAGTTTGATATTATATAAAAAAGAAAGAAAAAACAACTGTTGGCATTCTAAAAAATAATCTGTATAAGAAACTTCCCAATTACCACAAATATACACTTAAGCCCGTATGACATGATCAATGTTAACGTACATTTTCTTATAAATTTTAATGTACATAGCCTGTGCCTGAATACGTATTTTCGCTACATCTGATACAGATTAAAATCTAGTCCAAACCTGACTACCAGCAGGTCAGGCCTTTCGGAGCGCATAAGAGAGAGAGTACGTACTAAGATATTTCTTTCAAGTAAATGAAAATGTATACTAGATGTGTATTACATGAATACTTCCATAACTTAACGGCTTGACTGGGCAGAGTTAGGCGCTGTGTATTCGAGTCCTAGGAGTCGCTAGGATCAACAAATTTTCTTAGTGAGTACAATTAACTGCGCTTCACCCTTTACGGTGAGGAGGTGATAGTAACAAGGCCACGGAACACTTTACACACTAAAAGCTCTACTTTTGTCACGATTTTCCGCCGATCCTCCACTAACTTTGCTGTTTTAAAACCAACCCATTGAATTGAAAAATACCTTTCCTTAGTGTTTTAAAAGTAAAATGAGGGTGAATTTCGAAAATTTACGACGACTATGACTCAATGAATCATTTGAATTAACTAACCGAAACCGAAGTAGCCTACACTAATCTGCGCCCATACCAAAAGTGACAAAAGGTAAATTGCCAATCTATTTTTATAAGAAGTTGAACATTTCCTACTTAATAATTCCCCCGTAAAACTATTAGCGAAACTAAACGAAAATTTACGATCATTAAAAATGTTCGCATGCAAAACAAGATTAATAAGGAAATAATTTCTCAATTTTACAATATTGTAATGCATATATTTGTTTGCCAGATTTTAATCTCCTATGTCGTGGTCTTATGATCAGATTCGTCTATCTCGTTTATTAGAAATCAATTTGCCTTCAGGGGAAATTATCGCCATCAGACAAGTCACAGTCTTATAAACAACTGAATGTCCGCTTCCGACAAAATAAATAATAAGGATAATTGCTGCAGTAAAATTCACATTCCGCCTTTATTTCATTCATATCTGCATTCTCAAACAATCTTAAATGACAAACGGGTCCCAGATACGTAATCCAAATGTTGACGTAGTAACTAGATTACTTCTCAACTAAATGCCGTTAATTCTGCGCAGAACTAAAATGATCAGATACCGATACTTGCATGAAACACAATATGATCTCGTAACAAATACAGAAATACAAAGTATGCATGCGCTAAAAGTTTAAAACAGCTTTAATCCTCATCGCAAAACGCTTCCTCTGGTTTATGAATTCTAAATTTGAGATGAGAATCAAGTTTTCCTCTACAGCAAAAGAAGTATTAAATGAGGTGACGATGCCTAAGTAGCATTCATTTGGTCCTAAGTTTTGAAAATTCGTAAATTCACAACTTCGACCCTAAGACTAATAAGAACTATTCTTTTTTCTAAAACCCGATATCGTTATGAAAAATGGTTATCTTTAAAGTGCCAATTCCATGCGATTCCTAAATATTTTACGTTTCTCGTTACACATTCATTTTTATTACGGATGATGAGCTTTACTTTGGTAGAATATTTTAGTAGAAAAAAAAAATAAATTCGTAGATGCGAGTGATACAATTACATACGTAACTTTCAACATCTCGATGATCCTTTGGTGTATAAATGAACTACATATATTCTAATGCTGGGCCCACACCCAACGAACTTTTGGCAAGCAACTTAGTCGCAAACGAAGTCCAATCTGAGAAGTTTTCGACAGGCGTACAAGGTCTTGTCTCCGATCGGAAAAGATCAAAACGTTTCTAGTTCGTTTGGGGTTTTGTCTGTCTGATGAGGATAGATAGTAGACTGGTCTCATATACACATAGACAGTTCCATGAATTTAGTTGCGATGTGTTTTGAAAACTTCTGTGTGCTACTGAAAATTTATGTTAATAATTTAATTTTCAGAGTTACGGCCTGACTTGACTGGTGATTCAACTGACAATGATTTATATACTGCAGTTTGTATTTTATTTTTACGGGCTCATTCGACTAGTTTTCGTTTCTTGTTTTTCAGAAGAAGTTTGTATTTTATTGTATTGTATTGTATTTTTATTCTATTCGGTGTGGACCCGGCATAAAAGATTTACATTTATTATGCACTAAAATCTTCTTTTTTATGTCGTTAAGTTAACTATATAAAAAGTGCTTTAAGACCTCACCGTAATTTTACTCCAAACTAATAACTCACCAGGGATGGGATTATGATTCCTTGATTTGATTGTAGCAAACACACAATATCACTTTCAACATCAATGCAGCTACAATTTTGTTAAAGTACTCATAGCACATTTATAGCATTTTTGTTTACATATATGGTTTTGTGTAAATTACACAAATCTGGAATAAAAATAAATAGGAATACATTGAAGTAACTCCACATTTATATCCAGGATGTGCTTTTTGCGCGTAAAGGCCTTGATATTAAATTGAAGGGTACCATACGCAAACGTCGTAAAAATATGAAGAGTTACCAAGTGACGTATAATTTTACTACAAAAAACTGTCAGTTGTGTTGCAATTAATAAAGCTCTCTTAAACAATGTACGATGTTAAAAATACAAAGAAATAGTTTTATTTGATTTCTGGATCATATTTTCTACCATCTTTTCAATATAATTTGAATTTCTTTTTTTATCAGATACGCTATTTCATGATCACAAAAAATTTCTCGTAGTATTTTAAGCTCAAGTCTTACGCCTTCGATGCCGTACCGCACATTGAAGAGAGCTGTTACTATATGCGATGGGAATCGAGATCGAATTTGAACGGAAGTTCCATTTTTAGGTCATTCGACTATGTCATATCGAATCAAGTAATCAGAATCCCACGGCAATAGCAATGATTATACCGTTTTAGGAAAAATAGTTATTAGCTAAGATTACGTTGTGTGTGTTTTTGCATGTCTATTGAGATCATTAGCTCTAGCGTAACGTTTATCGCATACATTACAACCGAACGGCTTTGCAGTTGCGTGGGTTATACTATGTTCCTTTAAATCACTACTAGTAACAAAAGATCTTTCACACGCAGAACACATGAAATTTTTTTCACCATTATGTCTCTTCATATGGACCGCTAAACAACTTGACTGTGCAAAGCCTTTATTGCACACCTGACATATATAAGGCCTTTCTCCAGTATGGGATCTCCTATGCACGATTAACGTACTGGAACCATTAAATCCTATAACATCAAAAACTGAATTATTTGTTCTTATGAGTAAAAAGTAAATAATATAATTGTTTTATAAAACTGCATACTGGAATAATTTATTGAAATAAGAACACACACGCTAAAATATAAGAAAATATTCAATATACATCCTTTGGACAACATATAACAAGTTCATCTCTGAAAGCCAGGAGGACTGTGACTTCCTGGGTAGATTTTTGAAACCACTTTTTCCTTATTATGAGGCTTGATTGGGGCAGTGGCGGCTGATGGTGGCGTAAATGAAAGGTCGAGAACAACGCTTCGATTTCTTCATGTTCTTTGTTAAGTATAATAGTAACAGAAATACCCGAGGGAATCGAAGCCTTGTATTCAACATCCTATTTACGTCACCACCAGTCAACACTAGATTTGGGGCATGATTTGAAATTACATTATATATTCTTTTAATGAAACATACTATTTATTATTGCATTTTTACAATCCTCCTTGAATTCTAAAAAAAGTGAAAAGGTACTGTAATCCTAAAATTAAAAGTTTCAGAGTTACTAGGGTTTCTTTGAAAAG
The DNA here is from genome assembly GCA_902654985.2 of Oryctes borbonicus. Classification (NCBI taxonomy): domain Eukaryota; kingdom Metazoa; phylum Arthropoda; class Insecta; order Coleoptera; family Scarabaeidae; genus Oryctes; species Oryctes borbonicus. Next base: position 10,559,055 of record LR736859.1, on the reverse strand, counting down.
TCGATATTTACAAAACCGTTATTTGTCCAGAAATGCAGATTAGTTTTTAAGATGGTATGGTCACACAAGACATCGCAGAGGCATCTGATGGCGGGAAGTATTGAGCAGATTTCGGTCGCGCATGCAGTCGCCATATTCTGTACCGGTAAAAATTGTCAAGCATCGCTTATTGTAAGTTCCCACGTGCTTTAACTAAAAAATGAAGAGCTGGAGTTATTGACACACGGCAGAGAAGAACCATTTCACTATATTATCTGCAACTATTCTTGGGTACAGAATAGCAATTTGAAATCTCATTTGCTCACACATAATGGAAAAACTTGTAAACGAATAAGCAATTTGAGTACACATGCTTAAATTTTAAATTACTGAATGTGATTTCCGCAAACGTTAATTATCCAAGACTCGATATAGCCACAATGTGCGAATGCCGTTCAAATTAAATTCAATAGATCAGAGTGCCGACAAGAGTTGCTGTCATGTCCTAAGTGGTCTGGCTTAGCTTTGTTAGTCATTTTTAGAAGAAAGATCTTATATACTACATTGTTATCTCGGTTTATGGAATTAATTGGTTCCAAAAAAACATTTCGTAACTAGAATCAAGAAATAAAGGAAATAAATCAATCCCCTACCAAAAAAATAAACAGAAACTCATTTTATGCATTCTCAATATAATTAGAATACATAGTGAAATTAATATTCATAGAGAAATCTATATAATTTAAATTAAAAAAGTAACTTCACTAATATACAATACCTTTAATAAAGACAACATTTTTACAAGATTAAGTAGCATACTTGGCTTTATTTAAGTATTGTATTAAAACGCATTCGAAATGTACAAGATATACAGTATTGAGCACTAAGGTTTGTCAAATTCAAACACCAAAACGCCAATGTTTTTGAATAGCACCATACACTTATTCTGTGTCCAGCGTATGGGAAATTCACATTGCTAACGTTTTTATATAATGATACATGGTCTAACATTCAAGGTAAAACGAATATTTATAGCTAAACGCGAGTTTTCTATTTGGATCCAAGTGGTTTCTAGTGTAAGTATTGTTAGGTTAACATGACAACAGTAAACAACACACGACATTGCTGATTCAAGATTTAAGTAGCTGTTTGGAGAATGAATTATATTTAAAAAAATGTAAGGCTGTTGCTCAAAACCGGGTACTCGAGATTTTTAACATCGGTTGTATTCACTGTCTGGTACCCTACTTCGAGTATCCGCTTCCAAGTACCCAGTTCCGACTTCCCGGTTTCGCGTCCTAAGACGGGTTACACGATTCTGTTTCCAAAACCGCGGGATTAGTTACGTAAAGCTATGAAAACGTATACCCGTGTTCGATCCCAGAATCAAGTACTCGAATACCCGGTTTCGAGTATCCGAAAACGGTTCCAGAACCGAATAGTTGAATACCCGAGTACAAGTAGGGACCAGAGACTTGGATGCTCGATGACGTCATATTTGCGCGTCACTGCTCGCGGGAACTAGAAGGGAGTTTTTCAACATTAGAAGACCTAAAACCTACAGCCGCAGCACTATGAATCAAAATCAATTAACCAGTATATATCAAAAAAAGCTCTTAATTTGTTATTGCATTTTTTTTTTTACAAGCGGGTAGTTGATTAGTTTGTTAGTAGGAAGGATATGCGAATTCCTGTAATTTATTGAATGAAAGTAAGTAATACAGTTTTCCGCGTTTCAAACAAAATGTTACTCTTTAAAAAACAATTTATTTACTTGTTATTCTTTATGAAAGTTATTTTTCCTTTGTTATATGATATAAGATTTTTATGTTTATTAGGGCTGTTACTTGAAACTGGGTACCCGGGTAATCGAAATGTTTAGCATCGATTCTAACCGATATCGGATATCAGGATTCGGGTACCCGAAAACGGTTCTAAAATCCAATAGTTGAATACCCAGTTCTAGAATCGCGTGCTCAAGGAAAATACGGTTTTCGGCATTCCTACTATTTACTATTATTTTTACTATTTACTAAATCAGGCAATAATTGTCTAGCAATTGTTATACAGCAGTTATTGCTTGATTCACTATTTCACTAAAATATTCTACCGTACCTTTATGACATATATCACAGATGTGTGATTTTTCACCTGTATGTGTTCTCATATGTTTTGTCAATTCGTTTGATTGACAAAATGCTTTTTGGCACACGCAACACACGTAGGGACGTTCTCCAGTGTGAGTTCTGATATGAGCAATTAAATTGGAACTTGTAGAAAATGCTTTTGTACACATATTGCACTGGTGTGGTCTTTCACCTGCAACACGATTAGAATTAGCTAGACAGAACACTGATTCGTAATGGCAAAAGGCATTAAAATGTGAAATGAATAATACTCATTGTACCTACAAGGGTAAATATGTGGAACTGATTTAATATTTCAGAAATTATTTGGTATATTTCGTGTTTCGGAATAATTAATGAGCGTTAACGTCGGCAATAAACTTCAACTGTTCATTTTTATTTTTTTTTTATACAACACGGTTTTTCTTTGTTTCTTTAATAGTTTGTTAGATTCTCTAAATAATAATAATTAACATTTTAAAACGTTACATAAGAAATTTTTTAAGAAAGCAAAATTTCAGAAAATATGGTGCTATTACCTTGTACAAGGTGTCCACCTAGATGTGGATGGAATATTATTTCTTTCCTGAACAATTTAGAGGAAGTTTTCCAATAAAACAATTTTGAAATAAGTTCTGTACAACATAAAGTTATGTTCAAGTATACAGAGTGGGTAGTTTCTGCTAAGTACGATGTAGGTTTTGTGTTTTAAATGGAACACCTTTTATACTATTACATTTCTTGATATCCATGTTTAATTCATTCAACTTGCTTCAATATTCCGTTACCCATTTACCACAAGCGTTTACAAGATGACCGTGGAAGTCGTTGCCATGTTTGGTTAAATGGAACACCTTTATATTTTTCTGATAGAGAACTGATAGAGAAACTGCTCTAAAATTATTTTTATAAACATTTACCTATAACTAAATGTGTTATTCCTTTGTAAATTAACTCTGAAGCTATAGATAAATTCGTGGAGTGCTGCGGGAAGTTACTGCAAATTTCCTCTAAAGATTTTAATTAAAGATAATCTGTAAACTTAAATTATGCATACAATTTCCTGAAGGAAAATGATGCCCACGCTATATTATAGTTCCTTATATTTTGTCGAATATTTACTACTATTTCTAGAGTACTATTTTGTGTAATGCCCGTACTATGCAATGCCCTAAAAAATTCATCAAGAAAGCTTTTTCATAATTATTTCTATTTAGCTAAATTATGAAATTATTTTTAAAATGTTCAATATGTTCTTATTATATTCTTTTACTACTAAAAACTTTAGTTTAATAAATAAATCTTTTCTTATGTTGAACTCTAATCGATATCTTTCTTTAACTCTAATCTTGCTTGGGTTTTTGATAAACAAGTACCTATGAGAATACCTGTAACTAAAGATTACGACTAGAAACTAAGCTCTTGAACGCTACCGCAGCTCCAAGATCCAGAATCTTAGAAATGAGGTCAACAGGGCTATCAAACGTGAAAAGCAAGCCGATTTCAACTATCGTTGCACCTTCTAGATGTGCAGAAATTTGGAAAGATTTGAAAGAACTTGGTCAAAGGCAACAATAAGTATTCCGGATAGGCACTTTGTATCGGCTACTAAAACGTCCTGTTCTGTACCTGTAAATTTCGCAAAACTTGCAAATCAGAAAGGTTTCGCTCACAGCTCTCAGCCGACGTACTCAAATGACTGAGTAAACTGAAATCTAATGCATGCGGAATCGATATAATAAATGCACGCATATTGAAAATCTGTATACCCCCACTCTCCCCTCTCAATATTTTTTGAACGTTACTTAAACGACCAACTACGTCAATTCGTCGATCGCACCGATCAATCAGTCTGGTTTTCAACCAGCACATAGTTGTGCTGCATAACTGTCCCACGACTATATACTCCCACTGACAGAGGAGATATTACAGCTTTGATCGTACTATACTTTAGTAGAGCTTTCGATACGATGCACTATGACATCTAGTTGCGTGTTTTAGATTCAATCAGTTGCAATATTATTCTATATCAGTAGAATCATGCTCGCGAGGAAGTTGTATTAGATAATTACATCTCCGAAAAGATGGATATTTCATTTAATCCTGAAGTTATGAAATGCTTAAATGAAGATCTGCATAATCTAACATTGTGCTGTGACAACCATCATTTAGCATTTAGCCCTAACAAAACCCAAGTTGTTGTTTAGTCCAAGAAATCTCAGTTATCCAATCTTGAGATTTATAGTTTAGACTTGTATATAGATTCTTCCTTCCACTTCCATCAGTATACTTCACATATGAATAGGAAGGCATAGCAGTAAAATCAATTTTTATACCCAGTTCAATAGGACGGCTAGCTCCACACTTTTTAAAACTATTGTTTTATCTAACTCTAATTAGACAGGTGCAGCATACACTCACTGTATTACAAAACAAGACGATCAGAGAATACAGCGACTCCAAAATATTTGTGTTTGCTTCGTTTATGGGATGTGCAACAGAAACTCAAGGATTGGAACATGTGTCGCACGCGAATGCTTCATAGTTCAATGCATTTTAGCATTAAACATAGAGCTCCAATGCATTTGTACAACAAGTTAAAATTCAGATATCAGTCACATTTAAAAGGCATTCGGCGCGATCGTTTGTAGTTTATCCTCACTCACAGGCATGAGATGTATAAACGCAATCTTATCTACAGTGTATGTAAGATTATAACACTTACGTTTTACCCATTACTCCACTAGATACCCCGATTAAGAAAACAGCCACCTAAAATAACATTTATTAGCAATTCGGCAGCAGTAATTTCATTTTCCTCTCCGCACATACATGCAATCAAGCATATTAGTTACCATTGTTTTTGTTTTAATCCTCTTATTTTATCTTTTTTTGTAAATGTTAATTAAGGCTAAAGGTAGAACGCCGTATACCTTTATATATGAAGTTATGCAATTTAGTCTTTTTAGCACATGAAATTTAATTACTGTAACCAATTATTTTCTATTTTCTTTTTTAATGTTGCCAATAAATTCCTTTGCAAATCTATTTTCGATATTTATTATTTAAACGAGCTTTGCTTGTTAACTTGCTGATCAATGTATACAGCAAAATGACGGTTGTTTAAAGTAGATGCTAGAATTGTACCAAAAAAGATTAGTAGTAGATGCATTAGTTTTATTGAATATCTTTAGCGCACCACTAAACGAAAAACTTATCTGCATAGTTTCATATTTAGTTTACAAAACCACGACGCATTTTAGGTATAGGGATGTTTCCCTAGATTTAGGAAAAATATACATAGCGCTCCCTTTTTAAAAATTGAAATAGCATAAATCAAGCACGGCAACGATTTTGACGGCCATCTTGTAGGCGTTGTAGAAATACAGTTTAAATCATCACCCTAGTGTGTAAGACATTTAAGATATCAACTGTTAAAAACAGCATAATTTCGCAAAAATCTCAAATTGTCTTAATTATCTTAAAGACTAAGAAAGATGGATATGAATAATATTGAAGAAAGATGGCATGAATTAAAGAGGGGTTATCGAAAAACATGGATAATATGCATGCTGTTCCATTTAATAAACCAAACCTGTATCGTTTGTAGCGAAAACTGAAGATGCCATGTACTTATACATAATTTTAGGATGTTCAGAATACGTCTCCGAATAATTCTTATTTGAAAACTTTTTCTGTAAATTACTCAGGAAAGGAATTATCTTCCTTCTCCACTCTGGGTGGGCACACTGTATATGCTGAAAACTAAAATTTCTATAAAAATTCTTACTATAATAAGATTACCGAGAAGCTAATCTATTGTTGTTATAAAAAATTAGCAAAATCAGATTGATGGTTAGGGAGTAAATCAATTTTGAAGCCAGTTCTCAGCGGTGTGTTAATCTCGACGCTTAGTTTATTTTTGATAAATTGCTTGATCCCTAAATATAAGTTTTTAATATAACACATTCACTGCCCATAGCACTTCTAAGCGTTCAACTACATGCGTATGTCCCTCTGGTGTTTTTCAGTGTTTTGTACATGTGAAACTGGCTAGGCTTCGCGAAGTAATTACTGATTATAAAACTAATTATAAGTAACTTGGGGCATCGGTCTAACCATAGCATTTAAAACTGAGATGGGCAGCAGACGTGATAAAATATTGAAATGCAAAAATGTTTAGATATGAACTATTTTAAGAAGGTGACTGTTACGTGAACATTTAAGAAAAACCACTTGTAGTTGCTTGTTCAAAAACAACGTTGTGAATGATGATTATGAGCTGTTAATCTTTAGCTGGTGCCTCAGATTGGAATCTACTAGGGCTGAATTTAGTGTTAAGCAGTTTCTTTTGAGTGTATACATGGACAACACTTTGGACAAACAACTAGACTTTTAAAACTCCGATAAAATTATAATTACTGAAAGTACATAGTCCCAATCAATGATCACTATATTACCTGTATGTGTTCGCATATGTTTTTCTAAGTCCTGAGCTTGTCTACACCCTTTGTTACATACTGTGCATCGAAAAGGTCTTTCATCTGTATGCATTCGCAAATGTATCTTATAATTTCCGCTGTGTGAAAATGCTTTACTACAAACATTACATTTATATGGCATATCAGGAGAATGTGTTTTTATGTGCCTTGTAAGTTTAGTTGCTGTACTAAATACTTTATTGCATGTAGGACATTGCCTATTAGAGTCGTTTATATTGTCTTTTTTAAGTTTCACATTGCGTTTAATTCTGTCTTTATGGCCAGTATTTAATGAATCATCAATTTGCTCTTGCTGAGACTGAACAGCTTGCTGTTGAGGAGGATGAATAATCTGTGTTTGGGCTGATATTTGTATTGGAGCAGCGATTAGTTGATTTTGTATTATGTTTGCTGGTTGCATCTGCTGCAAGGGCATTGTATATGTGCCATTGTATACTTGAACTTGTCTTACAGTCTGTAAACTACAACTATTCAAATGATTCTCTGCTTGCATATTGTAATTAATAGGTATCAGTGGAGGTGGTTCAGTGATATTTCCAAAGGGATCTACGAATTTGGCTTCATCATGAGGTAAATCAATTAACGGTGCGCATTCAATAAACACACAATTTCCAGTATTATCGTTAACTTGATGTTCTATACGAGGTTGACACTGCTGGTGATGATTTTGGTCTTGTTGATTTTGTTCTTGTGGTTGTTGTAATTGCTGTTCTTGCTGTTGCAGTTCTTTATTTTCCTCAACAGTAGCTATGTATTGCCTAAGTTTAGAATCTGATTTTTCACACTGCTTTTTAAACTGGAAGGATATATGTAATTTAGCTGAGCATTTGTTACAAATTTGAGCTGGTAGTCCGTCGTTTTGCCATACCTAAAACCCAAGAAACTTACATTTTGCAAGAAATTAGTGTAAAATTTACCTGTACAGAAGCGCAAGACATAATTTTCTTGGACACGTTAACTTTAAAAATTGACATCATTGTTGTCACTGTGCCTTCGTTTAAACACACTCTGCATATTTTAGAAAAATCCAACTTCATTTCCATCGAAAATACTTCTAATAAATAGCGAATATATTTTCTTGTGAAAACTAACCTATAACGTTTGTTGTCAAATACATTTTCCCCTCATCCCATCTACAACAGCGACCTCAAACGATGAGGTGACAAGTTATGCAACGCTTATCCTCCTATTTTATACTATTTGAAGAAAATATACTAAATATGTAATAATTATATTTTTTGTAAAAGTAAAAATATATTAACCAACATATTATAAATTTGCAACAAATTTATAATGTATCCAAACGTATCTTACTTTTTATATTATTAGTTTATACATATAAACATACAGGATGAACCACTTAAAGTGGTGCCGTTTAAACATGCTACTTAGTCTACAATGTTTACGCAAAATATTACGCTATACAACCAACCTTAGATAAACTAAACCTCTATAATAATACAGTGAAAAATAGTGCTTGAGAAACATGCAACCATATTCGTTGACAACGATAATTTAATCTCTAAGCATGCAATTTAATTCTTTTCCTACAAAATACTGATTCAAATTCTAAACGAAGACAATAAACTAACAATAATAAACGGATACACAGACAAAGCTAAACAACATTCAAACGTATTGAACGTATAGATTATATTTATCAAAATATTAACATGGTAACATTCTGGGTGTATAAAGACCAACATCACAACCATATCCATTTTTAAAAATTGCGTTCTAGGCAATTTAGACGTCCGGTAATTAACATAATTCGCGCGCTTAACAATTTTGAATATGAGGGATGTTTAAAAGTTATGGATTTTTATTTTTTATTAATAAATATTACGGTTTGTGCTACGGTACTCATAAAATACGTAGATATTAATGAACGCAAAATAAAATACACATTCCATTTAAAAAAATGTAGGCTGTGTTTCGTGTGATGTAATGCTAAATAATTAAGATTATCTGTTGGAGTAGAAATGTGATTCCCACCGTGCATAAAACTCAGAATTCGCAATATTTGCTTTTTGTCTTTGTTATTTGGGTGTATCGCTTTAGATGGCCCGCCCTGTAAATCATCCAGTAATAGTCTTCTAGAATTCACACGTTTAAATAAACAAAATCCGAATTCAAAGATAGTTTGGATCAGAATAATGAAAAATACCTAATTACAATAGAAAAATACTTTATAAATATGACTTTATCAATTTTTGTATTCTACATCAAAAGAATTGAACATTAATATGTTACTGTGACAAAACCAAATGAGTAAATAACGGTCGTTCATTACTTAGTACTAACAAGATGTAATTTACATAATTTCTCTAACCGACGAAATGAATCATACACAAGGTCAAGAAAATCTGAGAATGTAGGATTTCATTCTTTATATGGCAAGACGAGATCGGGATTTACAATGGTAGCCAAACCGCTTGTATCTCGCCCACTAAATAACGGTCAAAACTCAAAATAATATGACAAACTTAGCTTTTAATTTGTTCTATTAATAATATTATTATGCAGTATTGTTAAATATTACATGTTAAAACTATATCTTGTACTTTCCGGCTATAAGCAAATAAGTCTATATAAAACATCCTCCTACTACACCTTGGTGGATTTTACGCAATTCATGAATAATGTAAATAATTTAAAATAAATAATATTGCGTATTTAAACAAAGAAAACTGTTATTTTGTAAAGATAGTGAGGAATGGCGAGGGGAGTCAGAATTCAAACAAAGAAAATGTGTTACAGGGAAGCTTCATATGTATAATGCAAAAAAAAAAGGAAATGAGAGACGGTAGAGATAGCATACAACAAAGAACGTAACCGCAGAGATGTTCACAGAACCTTGTATAACGAAATTTAAATCTTCAATTCTGTTTATATTTACAAGATCTTGTCCAATGAGATTCGAAATTTTAAAACGAACTGGCCAATGAACAGTAGGCCTACCCCACATGTATAAAAACAGTGACCGTTTTGTCAGTATTTATAAAGACAGCAGCAGTTTCTTGGTGCATTTGTGCATTGTAAAATTGGTGTAGAACTATTGCATATTGCATATAGTGTGATCTCTTTAGTTTACGCGTTAACAGCATTTACCCGTGGGTTTTAAGAGTAAGTTTTATTAATTCTAGCGTAAATTTGTCATAATATTTTGACAAGTGTAGGCTTTATTAATTTTTATTTGTTAAAGTTATTTTATTATATTATACATGATTAACATGCCATAAGATCGGTTATAGGTAAAAACATTTATTTATTCCAGGTTATATAATGGCCGAAGTTGTTACAGAAGTTTCATCGTCAGAAGGTAAGTTAATTAAAAGATGGTTGAATTTATCTGTATATATAACCTGCCTACTGTGGGGTCATAGTAGGTTAAAGGTATTTGTCTCGTTCTCGTTAATGTAATATCTTTAGACCTCTCTCTGCAATACAACGAACTGCTTACAATTGTTTATTTTATTGTGATGTCGATTATATTGATCGTAGATCGATCCTACTGTAATTAACTCATAGAGATTTAGTTTCCTACTATTTCAATATTCCCATTAATTATTGTATAAAATAAATTATAAAGGTAATTTTTACTTTTTTTTTAATTTCGGATCTTACGTAGTTATATTATACATTTACTTAGGTATCTTTGTCTTCTCTTTTCGTTTAACATGTATCCTGACAAATTTTATACTGAAATTTGCAACAGTAAATGTGTTTATATAGCTTAATTATATTTAATTTATTTAAGTATGTGGTGTTTAAGGGCGTATTTTTAATCCTTCGTTAAAAGTTGCCTTGAGCATTGGAAAATTTATTATGTACAGTTTTACCATATTGTGAAGAGTTATTTCAGTTATAAAGGTGTCTAAAATGGAAGCTGTAAGAACATAAATTGTAGAATGTTAAAATAAAACGCAAACATTGTAGCAGTTCCGATTTAAATGTATAAACAAGGAATTAAAAACAGCGGTGTTGATTCGATTGAAGTAAAAAAGCTCCCTTTTCTTTATAAAAATACGTAAATATAACTTGAAAACAAATATCGATAAATCTAGTAAGACAAACTTCTTGAGAATATATGACTAACTAGAGGTGCTTGTACATATATCTTGTTTCAGCAAAATCTTTTGGAAAGTACTTTTCTTTCATTTGTTTCGTATCCAACACAATTTCCAAGCGATAAAAGTTAAAAAAAGCCACCATTTATAATAATTTATTTAATTGAGAATTCGAGTTTTGAACTTCAATAGGTATCCGTTGGCTTTTTTATATACACCAGCGGTGATGGATGATGACCATACTATGGATCGACGACCGCCTCTATCATGTAACATAGACTCTTGTACAGAGTCGTGCCGGTTTACACACGGCCCTCAATTAAATGTGTCGTCAGAAAGCACGGTTGTGCATGTTTAATCTTTAACTTTGTTCTCTATCGTTTTCTGAGGCTAGGATTTTTTTTGAATACCTCTTCTATTAGTATTAGTTGTTTAGTTTCTTCCACAGTAATTTTTTTTTTGTTTTCGATTTTAGTTTTTTTTTAGTCTACCCTACTATATTTACTATATACCTTTTAATTGAGCATTTTCAGAACTCCTTTTCGTTTCAACTAAATTTGATTTCCTTTTATCGCCTATTATTGCAACAATTTTTTTTAGTTTGTTGAGATATTAATTTGGTTTTCGTTTTCTTTTATATTAATTACGCTGCTTAACAAAAATCCCCGCCAGGAGGTCATGAATACCTTGATTAAGGATTATGATTGTGTCGAAGTTGTCAACGAGAGATTTATTGCACAACTTGTACAACTACCGTAAAATGTTCCAAAAAATCTTGATTTACGGACCATTTAAAAGCCGATTTTCATCGCAATTCTGGTATTCCGAATGAACATTTTTATAGCAATCTCTGCGAAGCCTTTGTGTCTGAAAATATATCCTTCCGAAAACTAGATTCTACTAATTCAATCTTTAAACATTCTCTGGGAAAATATACGGGTAGAAGTATTCTCAACGAGTGAACGTTACGAAGAGACTTCGTACAACAATTTAAATAAGGTTTTCAAATGTTGTCCAATTAATTAGTGGTATTCCAGATAAATCACTATTATACTATACTAATTTCCGTTAGGACATCTATTTAATTCCCTATGCATTATCATATTAACTGGTATATTCATTTAGCCTCAAATACGCCGCTGTAACCCTCAGTTACGATTTACACAGATTTGGCAGAATTCATTACGATTCGTGTGCATATCAAAAAGTTATGCGTGCAGCGTAATGCAAGCATTTGAATGATTGACACCCAGCTAATTCGTTCTGATTGCAACTCGTATGCTTTCATCTTTTCGTGAAATCAATTTCAAAACAAAGCCGAATGTTCTATCATAACAAAGCTATTTTTAGTAATGTATTGTAGTAGGTAACTGAAAAAACCATAAATCATTCAACTCAACAAAAAAGCAGTTGGCGCGTTAGCATTTATGTAGGGTACTCAATCTAAATAAGAAGGCTTTCTTATTTCACACACAGCTGTTATATAATATACAGCCGCTACAAGTTTCGTCCACCATACCTGTATAGTATAGCTCCTATTATATAAAACTAACAATGAAGATTCTTTTTAATTTATTTTTCAAATTTCATTATATAGGATTTTTAATTCGTAAATAATATTTTTCTGGCAAAGCGATCCACATTTTATTCTAATTTTATTGTTTTTAATTGTTATCGCCCAGTATTATGGCAATTACAAACATCCCGGAATTATTTATTTTAAAAATAGATAGGTGGATTATTCATAACAAGGCTTTTTTTTTGTAGCAAAGTAGCTAATGTAGTTGTTATATTCATTCATCAATTCGTTAATGAATAATTCAAATAATCCTTTGGTAATACTTCCGAATAGCCATCCATTCGGCAGTTTATATGTGCATTAACGGAAAGCCCATGTTTCGCTAAGTCCAAAATTATCATTCTTTTTTTAGCAATTGAAAAAAAGTATTTCAAAATCAGTTTAAAAAGTGCCATCTTTTTAACGTTTCTGGACAAAATTTCGGTTGAAATAACATACATACAAGTAGGCGCCAAATTCAAAAACGAACTAGAACGTTAACTTGGGAACTTTACTTTTTGAGACCTTACATACTTGCAAAGTATCTGTTTATCACCAGTAATGCAATTAACAATGTTCTAGCAACGTAAAGAAATTGTTTTATATTTAGTCACATTTTAGAATATATTTTAAATCCAGTTTATAATTGTATAAAGCCAACGTTGGCGTAAAAATTCAAAAAAAAGTCAAATTAAAAATTCCGATGTATTATGTGACGAAACTATAAATATAAGAAATTGGCGGCAGATGTAGATATATATTTAATTACAGAATTCATAGGCATTTTTAGGTCTATAAACAAATTAAGGATGACCGGCGTTAAGGCACACCTTAAAAATAAATATCTTTGTATACATTATATTCACTCCTATGCTTATCACTGCAGTGTGCGTATTTTTTAATAATCTGTCAGCAATTCCTGCTTTTTTTCAAATATATTTTATAATCACGCCCTTCCTTGTGAAAAGGTCACGCACCACCACTGCGATTGAAGCTAGTGTATTTCGATTAATAAACAATCTGATTCAGATTTACTATACATATTTTATTATCGCGTACCTACAGAAAATTGGTATCATGTATTACAACAAATTACTTGTACGATATAACACTCCGTGTACAGTTAGGCTCACATATATATATTATAAACAATTTTTGAATTTTTGTTTTGTTGTAATTAGTTCTTTTAACGTTACACTAGCACATTTTTACATCTAAAATTGCAAGAAAATTTACAGCGGCAAACAATTTTGTTCGCAGAAGAATTGCGTTTAAATAAATCTAGAGTGTTAGAGGAGCTGGCCTTCAAAGAATATCAACTCATGTAGATGATTACAATACGTTTCAAAATTTGAGAGAAAATCCGTTTAAATTTTATAAATAAAATTAAATACATTTTCCTGGTTCTCGGCAAACTGCAAATTGGAGAGTCAAAGACAGTGAATAAAGTTCCCGTGTTGCAGTAAAAAAATTCTGTTGCCAGAAGAATAGAAGCAGTCGCGGTTATCGTATGCACTAATTCATTTACATAATGAACCACAATTTTGGGAAAACATCGTCTTTTCTGATGCAAAAACTTTTCAATCGATAAGTATCTGTACGACACATGTTTATAGACCCCAAAGCACCCGATTTGAAAAGCGATACTTAATTAATAATGATAATGGAAGGTTTTCAGTTAGCATATAGAGTTGGATCTGTTATCATTAGAAATGAGCAAGGTATGGGAATTTTGCAGCAATAGACTCGGGTTTTGTCGATTCTCGGGGAAACCAGTAGGCAACACAAACAACAAAAAAGTAATAATTTCCCCTACCTTGGTTATCTCTAGTTATCATAATACCAGAATGTGTTGGAGGATTGCAGAAAGATTTAATTCAATACATTATATTAACGTCTTAGAAAATATGATGCTGCCGTCCGTAGGATAGCTATACCCGCAAAATAATTTTATTTTCCAATATGTCTATCGATCTGTTCATACGGCAAATATTGTTACTTGATGGCATAAATAGAATAATGTCAACAGTTTTCAATAGGTCCTGAAAAGTGCTTACACAAATACCATAGAGAATGTATGCGCTCAGAAAAAGGATTTGTTGATTTAAGGAAGCCTGCATTGAGTGAAAGAAATAATGTTCTCCAATACGAACAAAGAAATATTGCTTTCTACCAAAGATTTTTTTTTAATTATATCTTTAACTCAAAGAAGCATAAACAAAACCTGCTATTTTAAATAACAACATTAATACGTTTGAACGAAAGAAATTGATAGCAATCAAATCGTTAAAACAACAAATGTAATTATTTCACTTAAAGAAATTGAGTTTTTAAATGAAAAAAATACATATTCTTAACCAAAGAAATTAGTCACAACAGTTTGATTGTGATAGCAACCACGATTTGGAAGTAGTCGCACGTCGCTGCTTGCCTCTCAGCTTATAACCACCCGCCATCTAATACTAAGAGATGCGCCCGCTATATACCTGCCTCGTCGTTCTTGAAGGAGGGTGCAATCAAGAGACATTTCCTTGACTTCAAGAAATCATTTTTCGGCACCTGATGTCAAACTTACTATTCTTTGAGTCAAAAAAATATGTTAAAAAATACTATTTTATTTTAAAACAAATAATGCCTTTATATTTACTTATATTAAAAAAATATTGCTTTCACTTAATGAAATAACGCCAAAAAATATGTTTATTTCATTCAAACAATCCTCTTTTCTGTGTGGGCTGAAATTGCAAAGCAAATGCGTAAGATTTACTAATAGAGAACAACTATGGGAGTCTATTGAAAACTTAGTTGAAAAACCACATTATTTTAGACATCTCAATGATTCTGTACCTAGAAGGTTAAGGGCAGTAATTGATGCAAATGGTGGATGAATTAAGTATCAGTTTGTTTGTATTTTCTGGTTTGTATTAAGAAATCACCTGACATTTGATTTTTCTTTCAAAAAATGATTAGTAAAGTTATGTTTACGTTAAGCAATATTAAAAGATATTGACAATGTGAGAGTTAAGTTATACTAGATTTATGTGAGCTTAATTGTTGATCTATTTGCACTGTAAATGGTTGGATTTAATTGGCACCCTATACAAACCTGTACTAGCGTATTTTCTGCTTAGAAGGTATCTTGGTTTTCCTCTTATAACCTATGGCACTATTAATTCAATTTATATAGATATTTGTTACACATTAATGTAAAATACAATATGCTTTACCCTTTTGTAGAATATCACCATTGGCGCATTCTTGTTTCACTTTACTCGTTATTATTGGGGTGTGACAACAAACCTATTTTTGCTACCGAAGAGAATAACATGAGAAAATTATGACGAATCGATACCTTAATAAGTCAAGACACAAATTTATACTTTCAGACTATATTACTGATAATGTATACTTGTTGTGTTCGCGAAATTTATAAAAACCATCAATACTAACAACTGGTTACTTTTTTTGTGTTGCACGCGTTCTATATTTGGGTATAGCCAACATGCATTATTAAGAGTGAACTTGTTGCCAGCGCATATGAACAAATAAAGATCTTAAAAATATTCACGATTACCTTCGATGTCTGAGTATGTCGATTCAATTTCCGGCTTTATTAGTAGTGCGTTTGCCTGAATGCAATGAAGTATAGAGATCATTATTAAACGCACGTATAGTACCAGATTGGTAATGTCTCCCCGTAATACCTACATTCATTCGTTAGCTGTTAGTAGGAAACTGTTAACTTGTGTTCTTTATGTTTGTTTGTATTTAGTATTTTATAGTTATTTTAAGTCGTTCTGACTCATGGGTATATTATCCTACATGGATATTCACTTTGTCGTCTAAAAGGGGACGGTTATATTTGGAATCCTAAGTCTTCAAACATTACTAGGGCAGATGTTCAACAGAAGCTCATTTTTGTAGTATTTGTGGGTATTATGAATGTTATTTATATCTTGGTACGCGCATAATGGGTTCTACTCTTTAGAAACATCAATTATACCGTTGCATTATGATAAAATACAATGACATTTAAGTGTAACCTAAATACTAATTGTGAGAAAAAATTAACATTTCACGCTTTGTGTATAGATTATTTACGCATGTAGGTACTATTCCAGATTCTTTCTCTCAAGTGTATATAAATTATATCAACCACCTACTGTGTACCACCGTGTGTCATAGATGTATAGGTTCGTGCAATAACATGTCTTGCTGCTGCTGTCTGCTTTTGTCACCTACTTCTACAATAATTACATCGATACCTCTGGTAGGAGAAATACTAATACTGTGTACGCCGTGAAAATCTTATAAACCTACTAAATGTAGTAGGAAAACTAAAAAAATGTGTGATCATTATGAGAAACGTATTCAGAATAACGATCATTCGTCGTGAAATCCAGTTTGTGATGCAGCTAACATAGAAAATTCAGGAATTTCCAAAACATGTCCCAAATTTATTAAACGATTTGTGTGCCAATTGCTTAGTATCTCGTGTATTATTCCGCAGTCTTTGTTGTCTATCACCTCATGTTAAATGAGTTTTCCTGTATTCTTTAAACGTTATATTTACCTACGTACGTATTATAACTCCAAATTCAGCATTGTGTAACTTATTATTACCTACTCTTGAATAGGTAAATTAAAAACTTCTTGTCGACGCGTAATGGATGAAAGACAATCCGTTTTCCGGCCAAGTTTACTATATTTTTCAACCCATATGAAAGGCCTTCTGTTTACATAAAAAAATCGACTTAACATTGGGATGTGTCCTATGACCTGATTCTATGTATCGAAGCTATTGGTGAAGTTCAATTACTGGTACAATATGTCAATATACATACACTAATACAGCATGCCTCTGAAGGTAGATATATAATGTACCCAAGTTATCTCAAGGCATGTGGGGGAATCAACGATTTACTTACACTCTTTGTCTATAAGCGTCAGTAGCTATTAACCTGTAAATTTGTGGACTTTTGCACAGTTTATTTGAATTCTTTCTATATTGTTAGAATTTTTTAGCCTACAATTAAAAAAAATCAGTATAATAGAAAAAAGGCCCTGGTATAATGTGATTCGTAAATTAAATGTGATAAATTATTCAAAACAATACGGACACAACAAGAGGAACAATGAAAGCTGATAACCAGATTTAAAAGAAAAAAATAACGAATAATTAGCCAACAAATCTTTGAATCATATGATGAGTACAATAAATTTTAGAAGCAAAAAGATAGGCAACTGTTAGTAGAATTTTAGATTTTACCAGAGGGCCGTCTTGATGTTTTAAATTTATGAAAAGACATGGGTTATGCATGCGTACAAAAAATGGGAGCTGACTATGAAGCTAAAATTATAACATTCCGTAGATCTATAAAGCCAATTTTACACATTAATTTATTATACAATCTCTATAACTAAAGATGTGTGATTTCAAGTTATATCTTTACATTTGTCAATTTTTAATTCGATTTTAAGTTCTATTATGGTTCTAGTTGAATTCCAATTTTAAGTTATTCGCGTAGTACTTGACATTTGTCACTAAATTGATCTATACGAACTTGGAAATTGATGAGTTAGAACATATTGTACTTTTGCTTTAATTTTTTATTATTCATCATTGTCATTACTGTTATACATCAGTCATTAGTGTCGTATGAAGAGTACGTGTAAGTTGCAGGTTGTAATAATGACGAGGATAAAATCAATAAATCAAAGAAAGCGAATAGCAAATCTTGAAAAAAGTTGTATTTTTTGCTGTTGCCAAAATAACTAACCTTATAAGAAAATCAAAACGATCAAGAAGATGGTACAAAAAAAGGCAATTTAACTTTAGTTCCATCAGAATTTGTAACAGATCCAGAATATTCTTATAATAAACTACTGCATGCATTCAAATATGCAATTTCAAAACAGGATATGTTTTTTAGAACTACTGTAACTGCGAGAGAAAAGTGAACAAAAAAATGTTAATTACTATTAACATTTTTTTGAAATATGTGAAACCTATAGAACCCTCACGCCACACCTATTTGACGTTGCTAAATACGCGAGATGGATCGCCACTTTTAATACGTAAACGGCCTTTCTTCACGTTAGTCACTCTTTAAGTCAATACGTGCTAATTTATTGATAGGTACAATACAAGGACTAAGTTCTTATGTAAGATCATGATATTGATGAAAAAGGAAATTTAAATTCAAGCTTAATCAAATTGCGAATTGCAGTGCCTTATTGATCTTCCTTCAAATCGGACTGCAGCTACTTTTATCTTGAAGAAATTTGTTCTTAATGATTCTTCCAAATGAATCCTCGGTCGAAGTAGAGTCCCAGGTGTTTTCCACTACAGTCTAACCTTGCCAACTTTTATGCTATCTTGTGGAGGTCTTCTTCTTTTAGCGAACCGCATGGCAATGGTTTTGTCACCATTGGCTGCCAGCTTGTATTTCCTTGACCGATCCATTTCTGTATCGAAGACATTTCGCAATCTTCTTATCAGAATGCCTTCATCCCTGCAGCACGCGTAAATTGCATTACCGTTAACGAACGACTTCAGGGAATATCATGTGTTCAGAGGCTAATAAAGAGCCCAAACAACAGTGGTCTAGTGGACGGTAGAGCCGATACGCATCTTTAACTAGTAATGGTCCCAAGCGCAAAGGACAATGAAGGTGAAATGAACGTTGTTAGTACGAATTATTTTAACAAACAAAAATTGAAAATATTTTTATATAATACAATACTTTTTCCTAAAGATCATCTGATAAATTTGAGATACGTCTTATAAAAATACGGTATATAGTATGCATGGTGCAAGTTTACATTCTCAAATAGAACATTCTGCATATTGCTGTTGTTGGATGCTTCTCTTCAATTCTTGTAGTTTTTTTTTAACTTAGCTTTCGGGATAACAGAAACCATTTAAGATTTTTGCAAAATGTCCATATTCCATGGCGCTTTATAATTTGAATGTCTTTTATGCGGGAGTGATAGTTCAAATTTTGTTCTCGATTTACAGCTTTTGGTAGTTTGTCGAATTCTTTTCATGAAATAGATGTCCAGCAAACTACAAGAAATCACAATTACGATTTGTCTGTATCAGAAGAATGCTGATTGCTTCGAACATACACGTGCAATAATTCTTTTATTTCTAATGAGGATCTTTAAGGAAACGAAAGATTATAATATTCCATTGCAATATTTCTTCTGTTAAAGTCACCTTTTAGAAACTAATTGACATAAAAATCAATATTCTGCCGAAAGCTCTAAAATATACTTAATCGAAAATCACCACTTTGGCATATGCGACAGTAAACAGTGAGCTTAAAATTGCGCCAAATATGTATCTGAAATATTTTCGACGTTTAGTTTCAATATCATCAAACATAATTATTCTTTTAATACTATACTGAATATTGTTTTCAAAAATTAAAACATTAGTCTGCATTGGAAAATTGTTTGTATTTGCATCATCTGAAAAGTTTTAATCACTTCAATAGAATATTCCCCTTAATCTCATTAGTGTAATTTGTATTTTCCTGTCATTAATTCTACATCATCATGGAAGAGAATTGTCTGCATCACCTGGTAAACCGGTAAACTCTACGACATCGGGTCGTAAATTGGTCACGACGTCACCGTCGCCTCCGCCCAAGATGTACGAACGTTCTTGCCCACTCGGAACTACCATATTCCTACAACTATTCTATGAGTAATACCGGGTAGTCGCCAAGACTTTCCCCATACTATCCCTTTACACGAATACATGCTCATTTTCTCGTATATACATCACCGTTCAAGACATTTGAACAAGTATGTCTCTCAGTTTTCTTATGATGATGTTAGTAATACTTAGAAATGTTTTAATTACATTGTACTGAAATATATAGGTAAATAATGTACATACTGTATTAAACAGTAAACAAGATAATCGAGTCTGATACAGATTGAGAGTTGGTTTGGGCTGATACAAGTAAATCTTCTATATTTGTGGAAAATTCGGAAGGATATCGTCAGCATATTGGCGGTAGTAGTAATAATAGTTAAGAACGTTAGGAAGATATGATACAAAGAGAATGAAAGTGCAGAGAGGATTGCGCCTTGGGGTACGTCACAAACTAAAGAAATTATGTATATTAATTTGTACTTGGTTGTCAAAAACATGTTATTGTAGATTTATAAGACAAAACTCTGTTAGTACCAACGAGATATCGCCAAGTCCGGTAGTTCTTACAATAAATATATAGACTTAATTAGGCATATTATTGAGCTCCTTTTAGTTAATGAAAACGAACGATTTCAGAATGTATGCTTGAAATTCTCAATAAGCTATAAAGTACGTTATTTTTTAAATTGTCATCTATACATCCCATTTAGGGTTATAAAATTTAATCATTACATTTACTAAAGCGGGCATGTTTTTTCAACGGCGATGTACGGATATTTGAAGAATGGAAAACGAGAAGCGTCGCGGTGGCGACGGTGGTGGCGGCGTCGTCTCGACGGATATCGACCGCAGAGAGCGCGGCGCCGCAGAGCTATCTCAACACCACACCTGCCTCAGTCGCTCACCCGGCGTTCAAACGGTTAGTTTTCCAAATTTCTTAGTACGATACTAGAAAACGCATCGTCCGGCAAAAGCTCCGTGAAACCGTCTACATATAAGAGAACTACTGATATTTCACCGAACCACTACACTGCCATCCACATAAATTTATAACTTAGTGTCGAAAAAAAGTTTTAAATAAACGGCAAAATGTTGATCGGTCTTGTAAGAGAATCCGTAATGCAGTGCTTTTGCCATACGTGCAGAGCCCCCTTACCGCCAGCATGTAAGTAAAATATTTTCGTTAATAATCCAATATTATTCAAGTATCTAATAACTCCAGTACTCTGTGAGTCTTCATTTCTGAACATTTTTTTTAGGTCAAGACGCCGGTGTCATGCTTTAAAACTGCTAAATATATTAAAATCATTATTTTTTCGAGAACATTTGTTTTGCATTTAATTTTATTCCAAATTTTCATTTCCTTCGCTATTTCCTTAACAAAATGA
Source organism: Oryctes borbonicus (assembly GCA_902654985.2). Classification (NCBI taxonomy): domain Eukaryota; kingdom Metazoa; phylum Arthropoda; class Insecta; order Coleoptera; family Scarabaeidae; genus Oryctes; species Oryctes borbonicus. Next base: position 10,537,763 of record LR736859.1, on the reverse strand, counting down.
TTATCTTTCTACCACATGCAAAGCCAAATGTGATTCATAGGGCGGTACTGTTACTGGGTGAACAGCCCATCGGTTAGAAAAAGAAGGAAATAATTCGCATTCACCACCGAACATTAATTCTATTTGATATAGAGGGCGCTTTAAAAGAGAAGGAATTGAGACTCGACAAGGGCAAGAGTGTTGAAGTTAATGTCAACCTGATGTAGACTTTTCTACTAACTTGCATAGCTTTATTTGCAATTTTTCTTTTTCATAGAAGAAGGGTATGTATGTAAGAAGAAGCAGATCCAATATTTTGAAAACCAAGTCCTTTTTATATAACACATTACATAGAAAATGGTAACAAATTATTCCAGTAAAGCATTAGCTACTACTATCCCTCGTAAACCTTAAAAATTCAAATTTCGTGAATCTTATTAAATTATCGACAGGCCCAAATAGATAATTATCCTTTAATATACCTAATACAGTACAACTGAAATTAGAACCAAATGGACCCTTTAGCCAGATCTCAAAATTGATTACACATTCAGATAGTTTTCCTTGAACTGCATACATCACATTTGATATGCGTCTCTGAATAAATTGAGAAATATCTTAAAATTATTTTTTAACGTGAGCTTTTTGAGCAAAGAGGAAGTGGCTGGATGATTACAAAACAAGCACGAAGCTAATAGATTGAAACAACAAATTGAAAATTGTGAAAAATTTGATGGAACTTTCATTTATTCACGTCTAGTTCGACTCTAGTAGATACATTTGTGAATATTTCTATTTCTATAAAAGGTGCTTTGAATATTGATTTAAACTATTTAAACAAGACATCTTCTGATTATGTCAACCCAATACAGGAACGTACAGTATGACGTAAAATGGAATACTTCCCCAATTAAGTAACTAACTCAAAGAGCAAATATTTCAAACTTGATCAATTAATTTGCATACCAAACTTTCTACCGATGCAAAGATCATTTGTTATTGACTAAAATCTGTAATAAAATGTACATACTTGCAACTACAAACCGGTTGATTTCCACATCATTAAGTATAAAATTAATTACTAAAACTAATAAATCTGACAAAAACCGGTAATTCTGGAGACTACTCTGAAGACGATAGTGGATACACTGTTAAAACTGTTGGATTAAACTAATTCCACAAACGATGGAAGTAGCTCAATCAACTTAAATATGCTAATGTCCATTTTTAGTTTCAAATCACTGTCCGATTGTAATATTTGTTGATGTCAACTAATTTAATTCTACGTTCTCAGAAAATAAAAGCATTAGCTTCTTCGCTTATTATTGCAAAGTTATTTCAGTCAATTATTGGAAGCACGTTAATTGAATTTTTGCAATTTCTCAATTCTAAAATAATTAAACATTAAAGATAGCTAATAATAACGTGTAGTTATAGATAAGTAATACAGGAATGTGTCTTACATATAATACCTTTCTGCACTATTCCGTCTCTAGCCCTTGACCCTACGTAATATTGATTAGATCTTCCGTTATTTAGTTTCGACGTGAATTGATGGTAGTTTTCTTATGGCCATTTACAAATTATCATCTAAAGGGAAAGTTGCAAATAATTAGGCCACAGAGTGCTGGTCTGACAAAAATGTATCAATAATAATAGACATTATTATATTTTCATTTCCAGTGCATAGAAAGCAAGCCTTAATCACTAAGGTAAAAACGAAACCAAGAACAACGCAACCAAAAAAGGTTCAATTCGTCAGTAAGTATTATAAATATAATCACATATTTTTGTTTCAGTTCTGGATTATCATATAATTTTGAAATAAAAAAAAAAAGCAAATATCCATCTGCAGGCAATTCGACAGCAAGTAATCTTAATGAAACATATGCAATTTTATAATTTCATTCATCAACACTTAGAAATGACAATTATTCTGGAACAGTAAACTCGGTTCATTCACTAGCATATAGAATGCTGCGTTGTTAAAGCATTATATCGTTCTGCTGGTTCATTGCACACATTCTTGCAAATAAAAAATTAATAAGTAAATATTCAGCGTCAAAAAAAAAAATAATACGTTCATCTTCATTTGAATTCTAGGAATTAATCAGATCAAAAGTTTTTCTCTCGAATCAAAAAACAAATAAACTCAGGTCGCGTAGAAAAGAAAGATCGTTATTTATGTGCAAGTTTCCGTATACAGTGCACTTTTTTACCACCGAACATATACATTTATCTTCCATGCATTGACGCGTTTTCTTCATAAAAAAACATTTAGTTTTTGATATGGTCAAATTAACGGATGGTACTGGATTGTCTATTAACAAAGAAAATATTGCAAAGAAAATTGTAATGGAAGTAAATAAAATATATAGAGTTTAATGTGTCGACAAATGTTCGAATTACCCACCTTCATATTCCATACAGAATGCAAGCCGATTATGAAATTCTTGAAAATAAATTAAATATCAAATTTGACGTATTTGTATTTTACTTACTGTCATAATCCCCAGTAGCTGCTCGCCCCACGCCAAACACCTATATGTTCATTTACGTCATTGCATGGAACTTATATGTTCAGCGGTAAAAATAAACGCACGGTATAAGATTTTACGTGAAACTAATCATTTCCGCTATTACCGAATTTGTATAAAATTGCGTGTTTGCGAAAATCTAGATTAGGTAACTTTGCCTTACAAGCAAGGTGAATATATGCAATTTCCTGTATTCCTTTTTTAGGGCAAGCAAGCGCAGAAGTACCAAATCTGTGGCCGTCATTCTAGTATCGTTTCAACTGCAATGCGGCTTGAAAAGTTAGTGCGGAACGATGTTATGTTAAAATACTTGTGTGTTGGAGAAATTGAGAAACATTCGATTATTTTCATATATAAAAAAAAAGATTTACTACTTAATTAAAACTAAAAATATCCGTCCGCATCAAACTTAATACAAAATATAATCAAATATTTTTTTAATTTTCCGAAGCAAAAGTTCAGGTAATTTTGTAACAGACTGGTTGACTGAATCTTTATCCCTTCTAGAATTGTTATTGATTTTCGATAGATTATTCTTATTATGTTGGGACGCAGTGTAATAATTCAACATTTCTTCATTGACGATTATTTAAAAGAGAATCTACCCATACTTTAAAGAAAACATATTTATGGAGAAATTCGTATATGTAACGATCCAAAAAAATATGTTAAATCGCAAAAAATAATTAAATTTAGAAAAAAAAAACAGCTACGTTTAGCAACAAATGGTTAAATTTTTCTTTGAGGATGAAGTATTTTTTCATTTCGCACCATGCATTTTCGATGATATTTAAGTCAACGCTACTTGAGGGTCAAGATTCAAACTTTTATATTCTGTTAGGAGATCATTGTGATTAGATGCACGGTATCGCACGACGCTGTCCTGTTGGAAAATAAAATCGACGCCTCATCCGTACCATTTTTCAATACTTGGGCCACAATCACCATATCCTTGATTGGGATACGGTGATTGGTTCAATTGGCCCAAACCTCCGATAGATATACAACCCCATATCATCTGCCTTTTTAGAAACTTAACAGTTCTTTTGAGACAGCCTTTATGGAAAGCCTCTTTTTTCTTTTTACCCGTTTTCAATTTTCTCCTATACAAACATCAAACTTGGACTCCAATTGCTGATTTGATGTTGCCCAAATCAACTGATTTAATGTCTCAACAATACTTAATAGTGTTTTTTCCTTGACTGAAATTAGTTATTTATGTGTGTTATGTATATTTTTAAATACTTTCTGAAATCCGAATTCAGTTTTATGTATATATTTTTGACAACACTCTCGGGACACATTACAACCATTGCGCTGATTCTAGTGGACCGCAATTTCCCTTCTGCGAGTTCCTTTACAACTGTTGGCTAATTTTTTTTGGCTTCGATCTGTTGTACTTTTCTTCTTTAATTTCAATAATTGCAGTTTGTCTGTAGTGCTTAGCAATATTTCCTATTGAAAGTTTTTCCATTCTTAGTTCAATGCCGAATTGCTTCAATGATTCTCCTTGACAATATTGGATCACATTCATATCTTTTTTTTTGTGAAACAGGGGCACCTCTAATCACTTAAGTACCTTAAAAATGTAGTTGTTAGGGCTCGTATAGAACGGCGCCGTTTGGGAAGGGCAAAGAGGGGCATCATCAGGAATCTTTCAATTTAGATGATCATCTTTCAATTACATGTGGAATCGATTGTTTAAGATTTTAATAAAGTGCTATATAATATAAAGCACTTTTTTCAAATACTTTAATTCGTATTTACACATCCTAAAATATTATCCTATTATCCAATCCCCTTGCAAATATATCTTATTATGTTTATTCCAGTACATACATGATGTTAAACGCCTTAATTTCTATGCACTTACAAGGACCCGAAATATTTCTGTACTTCTTCCTAGTCTTTATTTGTGATTATTGATTAGCTAATGTATATTATAAGGACCCGAAACTATGAAACTTTGATATTGTACTAAATTCTTTACACGTAATAGTTTCCATTTTTAGCAGAAAGGGAACGTATTAGATGAGCAACTCAGTTAACTAATCAATAAAGTTACGTACTTATACTTTTCTTTGGCAAGTATTTTCCTTCTTGCTATAATGTACTTTAGAGAATGAATTTACTTAGAACTTTATACATTTGTATGGAACTGCTTTGTGTCCAGTTTTTTGACTTGAAAAGCAATACTTTCGTTGCAAATGTATACTCTGTGGAAGCCACTGAAAATCATTCATTTAGTTTTTTGAAACCTATTTTCTCATATTAGAAATTATTCATAACGCCGTGTGCTATTGGTGACGTCATGGTTTTCATTTTACGTGACAGACTTTGCTTTTTTATCTTGTTTCCAATTGATTTTTTGACTGTCTATAGAATATGACGCACAAAAGCTGGTACCTTACATGGTTTTAAGAAATCCATTGAATTAATGTAATACTCTCCTAGGGAATTCCACTGAACAGCTCCGTAAACCATTTACTGTTTTTTTTTGATTTAATTTAATTGCATAGACCGGGCTCGGAATCTTAAAGAACACCGTAAACTTAACTTTTTTCATACCTCGCTGTTTTTTTGTCATTGTTGGTGTCTCTTCGACATTATGTATCCACACACGACTTTCTTGTCGGGTAGGTACGTCGAAAAACAGAATGTAAATTTCCATTGAAGCTTCATGGCAAATGCCCACACTCTGGTTTTTGAATGTTGAGAAGCTGATGCGGAACAAAACGACTGACAACTGATTTTTTGATGAAGGTGATTATATATGTATACCTTAATAGCTGAGGATCCAATCTTAAGTCGATACTTTATTACAGCATTGCGTGGCTCTGTTCTCTTCAATTATTTTCTTAAGCGCCAATATTTTTTCCGGTGACGAGAACGTCCTGCTCCTTTCTGGTATGGAACAGAACTTCTTCCCTTCAAAGTCTTTATACAATCGGTAAATCGCAGGCTGTTTTATTGAAGGTTTAACCTAAGCTTTCCTTGCACTCGTAAACTTTTTTTGAAATCATAAACCACGATTGGAAAATGCCCTTTTGGCTATCTTTTCATTTATGTTAGCACCTTAAAAAATTAAAAACCTCGGTTCTAACTAACGCAAATACAACTAATCCTGAACTGCTAAACGCTCAAAAGCTATTTTTGAACTAATGTAATTTTATGGAGTTACCCCTTGTACTGATTCTGTGGGAAATACATTTTTTTAATATATGTTTTGGTTACGATCACATCTTTTGAATCTTATTCTTCTAAACGAGAAAATAATACATCCAATTTATTTCTTTGTTTAAATTCAATATCTTTACTCTAGAAAATATGAAAGTTAAAATACTTCGTAAGATATTTTCTTCTTTTAAGCTGTTGGTATGGTAAGACAATATAACAAATAAAAATGTAAAACTTCCAAAATAAACGCTTATAGCTTCTTACGTTAGCAACTGAATTGTTAGATATCCGATTCTCACAATAAAAATGTATCTAATTATGTACATTAATGCATTTAAGTATAACGTGAAAATAAAAAGAAACTTTTATATTACAAATAAATGCATACTTTCAACTAATTTCTTTAACTTTTTCATTACATAATACAACAAATAAAATTCTTCGCGTATAATGGAATTGTGCGTATTTCGAGTAAACAAGGATATACTGAGGGGTGGTATGAAAGTAATTTTTCATGGGGATTGCATTACCAATTGATGACCGCGACGCGTTGCCTAGGCCTTATTGATCGGCATGGTGCCACTCTGTCTATGTACCGAGTTGCACTTTACTACTAAATGAAATTTATTACCAATTTGAACTGTGTTACCTATATTCACGAAATTCGCTGAGAGAATTCTGTAGTGTTTTCCTTTAAATTAAGACCAACAAGAAAACACTCGAAATGGCGTTACAAGAATACTTGTACAGTATATAACAAATTAAATTAAAATTGTTATATGTAAAAACTGATAAATTTAATATAAATAATTGAATTAAGATTCAACGGCTTAATTCGAATAGTAGATTTTCCGTTGATAAAAGTATCAATACAGGTGGAAAGTAGTTTTTCTTTCTTTGCAGCCTAATTTAAGCGATAGTATATAACCGCAAGAGGTTTGTGTGTCTCAAAACTAAATATAAAGAGTGAAAATAAGTATATAAATATTTACCAATCTTGAACTACGCGAGAGCTGCACCTACAGTATTTATTGTCTAATACGGCATTGAAACATAACATAACATTGGATTTTGTAGCTAGATTTCGTAACAAGTTGTGTTAAGTTAAAATAGAAGATGCCCGAAGATTTAAAAAGAAAATGGAGAAGAACGAACTTCATGGTATTATTAAATATCTGCAGAGTATGTATGGTTAGTGTGCTTGGGGATCACACTCCTTCATATCTGGCAGTGAAAATTGGTCCGACCGCAAACTGTGTGCACTCAAGAAAATATTAACTGTAACTTGATTTGATTAAACAAGATCGTCGGTTTGCCGTTTGCCAGAATTAACGCGTTTCACACGGTACAATTAGAACAACGACCAATCACTATTTGGGACTTCATTAGATGTCTGCACGATTGGTGCACTAAATTTGACGCCCGATCGAAAGCGAACGAGAGTTACTACTTCAGAAACGACATTCTTTAATACAGACACTTTGATTCAGAGTATAAACAACAATGTCGGGAATGACGACATCCAGGATCACCACCTCCTAAAGATTATGGCTATCATTTTCTAGGATGCCGAGGGAATTCTATTAATTGATTATCTGAAATGTGACCACGCTATTACGGAACAATATTACGCTACATTAATTAATAAACTTCGTAATTGTACTAAACACAATTTACAACGCAACCTTCGAGTTGAGGGAGCATCCACCATACGCACAAGAGCTAACTTCTACTAATGTTTTGACAGCGGCAACGACTTTATGCAGAATTATCTATATTTATAATTTTTCTCTAATCAAAACCGTGAGTTTCTTTGAAAAAGAGTATTAGAACCTAAGTGGAATAAGTATCTTCAAGCACACGGTGATTAAGTTGAAAAATTATGTTGTTTAATATATGAGACAATAAAAACTGTACAGCTTTCGTAGTTGACAAATTTCTGCTGTACTTTCCCAAGCTTATCCGATTCAAAAGCTTAATAAGAGGAGCAGTATTTCTAAACTTTGAAATAGAGCAATAATTTTAATTCCATTTGTAAAACGGTCGATTTGCCCTGCAGTAAATCTATATAACTTGATTGCTTTCTGAACAAATATCAATATAGAAATTAAAATTTATTGAAGTGTCAAAAAGTGTATTCCCAAATATAATCTACGTACTAAACATTGTAGTATTAATTAGATAAGCGTTGTAAAATAATTCAGATGAAAATGGCACAAAAAAAGTAAAGGAAAAATGGAACCACATCTAATGCCATTTCTCGGGAAAAACTTTGTTGCATGCAGAATTGTTTCAAGAGGAACAAATATATAAATATGTTGAAAGCAATTCTCAACAGTTGGAGATACGGTTATTTAAATGTTATCCACAAGAAACTTCACACAGTTAATTATATTTAATGACAATCATTCAAATTGTAAAACAATGGTTATTACGGACAGTAGTTTCCAATTTCCTGGCAAATTTACCTGTAGCTCTTTCCAGGTAATCTCGCCGTTCTTGAAGACGGAAGCACTATTCCTGATGCGTTTGATAACAAGTATATATTTGTGTACAAAATAAAACTTCTAAAAGTAATCAGGTATAAAATGCGCGCACACCGGATATTTGCACCTTAAACTTAAACAGCTGTCTCCGTAATCTTTGATAATTTTATATACATAATACATGCTTTCATGAACTTTATTTACTCAATTTGGCCGTTATCATCATTATTTTATCCATATTAATCAATTTAATTTCTTACAGCGACTGAAGTTCGTTGCCAGGAGAAAACTAGAGGCGGTCTGTGTTATGAAGTTATCCTAGGAGAACCTGAAGTAAAGTCGACTCCTCCCAAGAGAACCATCTCTCCTCAAAACAAGAATATGTCCGTTCAAGATATCGAAGAGAAACTAAGAGCTGCAGAAGAGCGTAGACAGGTAATCAATTCTAAAAGCCTCTTTATTTAATGTATACAAGTATTTATATCATACTAGCAATTGGAATCAAGTAAAATTGCCGCTCTATCGGCTAAAATGTTAAAAATTGAAGAAGCATCTCGTAAAAAGGATGAACAAACCTGTCAATTCATTACGGCTACACGAGAGGCATTGGAACAGAAGATGGAAACACACTTAGGCAAGCGAGAAGCGTATATTACTGACTTGAAAACCAAGCTGAAGGTATACATAATATATAGTTTAAGGATGTAATAAGTTGTTTTTACCATCGTGTCAAATTTGTATCTCCTAGGATCATATTGAAAATGTTGAAAAGACCAGGTTGTCTTTGGAGCAACAAACCGATGAAGTTAAGACAGCCATTGAAGAAAAAATGAAGACTGCCTCTGCACAACGTGATGAAAATATTAAAAAGATGTTGGAGCGTCTCAGGGAACATGTAAGGCTTTTTTCTATTGTTCAATTTCTAAAATAGAAACAAATTATTTGCACTTTGCAAGTTGTTATCTTCTTGCTTTGGAAAATATTATTTTATGTTTATTGCTTATTTAATTTTGCATTACATTCGGCTTCTTGCATGTTTTCGTACCATTCACCTAACTAGGAGGAACAAGTAACGAAAGTCAGGGCAAGTAATATGGAGAAATTCCAACAATTAGAATCCACAATTCAAGAGAAATTAGAACTGGCTCAAAGCAGACGTGAACATCTTGAGCAAGAACAAAAAGAAAAATTAAGAAATCACGTAAGTAATACTTTATCTTTGTTTGCTTCTTCTGAACCACATTTTGTTATCATCATTCATTCGCTATATTTAGAACACGAGACCAGTGGAAATCAAACAGACCGAGGAGACACGTAAGACCGAATATTCCGCTCAAATAGAAACTAAACTGAGTACTGCCGAACAAAACCGAGAAAAGGAATTACAGAAAAAGCTAGAGGCCGCTAAAAAATATGTTAGTAAAGCAGGCATTTGTTTTGAACGGTATTGAAATAATAAAATATATCCTGCATTTGTCCACAAGAAGCATTTGCAAATGGCAGAATATATAATTATTATAATTGAGGATTTTGATATCGTACGAATGTATCTACATCCGTAACTCATCATCTGGTGTTGAGGCATTCCTTGCAAAATTCCGAATTCTCTCTAAGATTGTGCGGACTGGGGGTACATTTCTCACATCTATACTCAAAGCAACTGGTTTTTCAAGACTTAACTGCATTCAAAGAATCATTTTAGTATGTGTGCTGAAGTATGTACTTTTTTGTAAAATTTAAGTCGGAAAACAATTTACCATTTTTAACAATACAGGAATTCTGTAAAATAAATATTTTGTCATTGAAACCGTCTCATAACTGACGTGAACGTGAAGGCGAACGTTTATGTGAACGCGAACATAAACAAATACGCCGTTTTCATGACAAGAAAGAAACCGTTTGAAAAGTCTGCATTCTCAATGGCACAATTTTCGTAGTCTGCAGAGGCGACTCGCCTGGTATATTGGTTCATGCTTTCTTTCTTTTATCAAACATCGATCACCAACACCTGCCTAGACACAAGGTACCAAGGTTTTCCTTAATGATTTTCCCAATAAAAATATTTACGGTGCCATTGCAGTTCTGATACTAGTTCTGATAACTAACAACAAATTTGAGAAGAAAATTAAAAGAGAATTAAGAAATAAATTATCTGGATTAAAATTATCCGAGTTAAGTTCGGACCATTGACACCTCGACTAATTAGTGTTCTACTGTACAGAGATTGCATGTTGCAAAAACCAGCATTCAATTACCCCATACGTATGTACGATCTTTTGTAGGAATTTGATAATTGGTGCAAGCGAATACAATTTTATGTTTATTTTTAAATAATTAAAGGTAGTGTTCTTCGAATCAATCTCCGAACAAATTATTTTACTTAATATACTTATAAACGTAAGTAAAGATTTTCCAATTTTGATCTTTAGACGTATTTTTTGTGTTTTAAACAATAGCACTTTTATTTCATTTGAAAGTCATAGAAGAAGAATAAGAATCTTTTATAAATTAGGCGCAGAAACTGATCAAAACTTCCATCTCTTAATTGATACTGAAACACCACTCTTTGTGAATTAATTGCGTTAATTAACAATATTAACTTTACCATTCTTAACTAAATAACATAGTCAAGTACTTTTTAATATCAAAAATGAATTTGTACAAATAACAATCGAAAGATATTTTTGTAAATATATTAATTATTGACAGTTTTTCCAAATTGAAACCAAATTTAACCTTTGTTTTATAATCATTTGAAACAGTCCAACTTTAAGATTAACTCTTAGGTTCCATTACTTCTAAACATGAAGTAAAAAGTGCTATAGTTATTTATTTTGTTAAGACACAACATGTTAATCGCGTAGATATGTCGTTAATTTGTTCGGCCACACTGCCCGTGATTTACAATCGTACGATACCACATTAGTTTAATTATGGGTGAAACTGAAGAAGAGTATAGCACGTTATTCAAGTACAGCATATGTACAATTATGAATGTTACTACTTTTTATTATTTTTTCGAAATGCATTTGAGTCAGTGGGTCTTATATGGCAAATCACTATTTTGCCCCAACTGCAATTAACTAACTCTGAGAATTAAATAAAATTAGATGCAGCCAATATACTTCTAGATTTCAGTTAGGGCACAAATAAGGTAATAGTAATTCCTTTTTTAATTAGTTGTTTACATTTTTCTTTTGCTCAGTCAAACTGTAATAGAACAAATAAAATATGTTTCATCCATAATAAACTTACAGTACGTTGCATTAAGCATTGTTTGTATTATTTTGTATGTATTTTACCAGAATGAGCGCCTGTTAGAAGTAAAACAATCTATTGAAACTGTAGAAGATACCCGTAGATCCGAAAAAACTATGCAGATTGAGACTAAACTAACTGCTGCAGAACAGAAACGAGAGAAGGAATTGCAGAAGAAACTAGAAAATATTAAGAAAAACGTACGTATTTTTGTTAATGCCATTGCTAGTGTAGCACATTTTAATTTGCAATTATTAAATGTTATTTGTTATTTATTTCTGCACACTAACTAAAAAATACAATTTTTACGTTTTTGAAGAATTACTCTAAAAAAAGCTTTTGACACCATAAAATGGATGTTATCTAGCCACCTACTGCTGGATATTTGGCAAGTTCAGATTGGAGTGTACTATGTGCAAGCTAATCGTTTGAGCTTATTTACAAATTTGTAATGATACACCATTGTCAAAAAATTATCAATTGCTGAAACCTTATACTGTTTTTGTAAGAGCATTTTTAAACATTTAATTTGGCATGAGTCTCATACTTCGATTAGCATGGATTTGAATAAGATTCATAAAACATTCATTACGCGATTAATTACTTTATAATGAGAGATAAAACAATTGATATTTAATCTTCTATTGATAGATTTTTTTCTTGTTATCCGGCAGTAATTTACTAGCATAGTAGAGTATTAGTCAATAACATCTTGCGGTTTGAGGAATGAAGTCTAAATATGAGTTAGTAATGGGAATTTTAAATAACTAAGAATCGAATAGGAACCTAGATTGGTTTTAAAGTTTATTAAATGTCTATAACGACTCTAATACGTATTAAAAGCGCTGTTACAATAGCTCGCGAAGACTTCAGGCAACCGTTTAAGGCTCTGAAATAATAATATCAAGTCTCAACCACCACAACTTAAAAACTCGTAAGTTACGGACAAAACTATTTTTAACAAATGCATCTCTCGGCATTATATGAGTAAACATGCACTGAAGATCGAACGAATTAAGTATAAATGTGCGCCCAACTCGAGCATTTACAGACAAAATTTTCAATCTAGTCAATTGACTAGTAAATGTAATTCTAGACATACGTTCGCTAATCAAGTGGCATTTAATATATGAGATTTAAAAGCATGCTAGTTCAGTGGGAATCTTGCCCAAGGTTTAGAATTAAAGTTCTTGGGTATGGTGAAAATATGTGAACTCAACAAGAGATGCATGTGATTCGTTTAATATTAAATATCCAGAACGAAGATAATCAACAATGAGCAACATTTAAATAAAGTTTAGCTGCACAGGAACAACTTAAGTCCAGTGTTTGATGAAGATAGTAATTGTTTTTTATTAGCTATGGGAAGATAATCCACATAACAGCGTTCGGCCGGTTAGTCAAGATCGCGACGTTCCTGTTACATCTGTACATAAAGTATTAAAATATGACAAGCACCCGTTAAGATTCATCTTGTACAAGAATTATCAGATGACGATCCGGATCGAAGAATGCAATTTATGGATAAGTACAATAATGATCCTCTTTTCGCCGAAAACATTTTTTCTGACGAGTGCATTGAATACCCACAAAAAAATTAACGCGTGAGCAGGAATTGTACAAAATTATTGAACCCTATTTCTTTGATGGTACTATAAACGGACCAACTTTCTAACTTTAATGAATCTATTCTCTAGCATTTCCGGCAATACTGATGAAGCTTTGTGGTATCAACAAAATGGGGCGCCGCCGTATGCAGCCAACGTTCGAAGATATCTTGACCAAGTTTTCCCAAGGACCCATAGAATGTCTACCAAGGTCGCCGGACCTCACAACATTAGATTTCTTTTTATAGGGTCATCTAAAAAATGTAGCATATAAACGTAAACCCAGCAATATAGACGAATTAAAAAAATAGAATAAGACGAGAAATAAATAACATTTCACAGGAAAGCATCAAGAAAATTGAACAGGAGTTTATCGATTACCTGGGACATTGTCAGGCAACAGAAGGAATGCAGTTCAAACACTTACTGTAATTTCTTTTGTGGCAATTTAGAATAATTTTATTGTCTTCAAATTATTGAAGGCCTTCGAAAACAATGATTTTTAAATGATTGTATTCTCAAAACTGTTAATAATCGAACACAAGGATGATATCTTTTTAGAATCGCCCATGAATGCATAATCCCAGAAAGAAAAAATATATAGGATGTTCCGCTTAAAAAATATTAGGATGACATCACAGACAGATGCGTGGTCAAAAATAAAAATCGACCTGTCTGAGGAATGTTTCAAAATGTCTTTACTTTAGGAAATAAGACATTTATTCCATACTTCCATACGTACACGAAGTATGATCCTTTTCTAAAACGAAAAAGTGAGCTGCTATTTTTTGCTCTGATTTTAACTGTTATTTTAAAACAGCAGTAGAATTTACGGGTTTCCCCACCTAGTCTTTATAATACACTGTTCAGGAAAAAATGTATTGGGCCAAAATTGTGCCTAAATATCTATCAACATTTATTGATATTGACAGAACAAAATATAAAAATAATCGAAATTAGGTACAGTATAAAAAAAGTTATACAAAATAATATAATATGTAAAATAATGCCTAATAACAAAACATCGCGGGAGAAAAAGAAAAGAACTCTCACGAATGGAAAAAGGCTCACTATACAATTGGTTAGCGTCAACATATGTGCGTCGATAATAGTGCTTTAAATAGATATTTGCACATTTAATGGGGTATGATAAAAAGAACCTGAGAGAGGTGGCGAATCAATATATAAGTTGATTTATTAATTTGATAAGAAGTATCCCGTTTACCGCATCTCTACGATGTGACAGCGAGTCGAAATCATGCTTGCAAAGTAAATTGGTATAATCCGTATCCCGAAGAGGATAAATGCCATCAAACTTATATATGAAAGATATTTAAGAAACCTCTTCTGAATTCGTTCAATTGACAGCAGATGGTAGTGATAAACAATTGACGCCTATTGCAGTTTCGAGCAGACGAGTGATAGGATCCGTCAGTATTTTGCTAATAATTTCAAGTTTTCTTGTATCGACAATACAAAGAAAGTAGTAGTTTTTTGTAAGTGTGGTAGTTTGAAAGGGCCTGCATAAAGAAGATATTTCTCTTTGGGGTTTTGACCGAAGATTAAGATGTTGCCGAATTCAAAAATTTTCAAATATGAATATGCAAATTTGACTTCCAAATCCAGAAACTCAAAGCCGAATTTAGAATCCGAATTCAAACCTTAATTTTGAGGAGTTCGCTGTTTTATCAGAGCACAGAAAGGGCGGTTTGCAGAACGTAAAGAGCATCATTATCACAGGAATCAACATCCTGGGTCGTGAAACAGTAGTACGTTGATCGTTAAAACAGCACAGGGAAGCTGCTTAATCGAACAGTTGGAGTTTTTTCGATGGGAACCCGATAAACAAAGGCTCTCCCGTAATAAAGAAAATATTTGCAGCTAGAATGTGTACGGTGGACCACATCCACAGTTAATTTATATTTTAGCCTGTGGGGTTATGCCTAAATGGTTAGTATAGAGCATTATGTAAACGTTTCGCTATTTCCGAAAAAAATTACCTCAAAAAAACGCTATTGAAAATGAATTATAAAAGTACCTAGGAGCACGGCAAAATTCGATAATCAAGACGTCAACAAAACAGAAAAAAGTTTACATAACCATTCTGCTAAAATATTCAATGGTATAGGCGATGGCCTAATAAACGTAGAAAAAAGAAATATCTTAAATTTTGGCGGATGACGTTATGGAAAAAAATCTGTTAATTTTCAGTTTCTTGATACCATTGATTACATCGAAAACAGATATCAACTCTTATTTCAAATAGAACAACCTGTATACCATGAATTTTGTGCATAGACTAAGTTAAACTATATAAAATACTACGGGTCTGGGTTCCATCAACTTTGGAACTTTAGAAATGTTAAAATCACGCATCGTCTCGATAGAAAATCTATGAATTTTTTTCCGAAAATTTTGACAGATCCAACGCAACTGAATTAAAAAAGTAGACTTTGGTCTATTTAAATCATAGTTCGTGAATATGACCGATATGGTGGGATGCAGAAATAAAGATATATTTTTTGTAAATCCTCCATAGTCGGTGGAATAAGTAAAAATTTTATGAACACCATTCCTCTTTGGCAAAACCAAAAATTATAACAAAATTCGGAAGAATAAAAATAATTTTTAAATTTCAAAAAGCGAATACGAAATTCTCCATTTTGCAATTCTTCTTGAATAATTCGGTTTTGTCACTAATATTTTTCTTCAAAATTTAATTAGCGCGTGTAATTTCCTGTGTAATAATTTAAAAGTGCCTACGTAAAATTTATTACGGAAACTTCATATTATTTCTGAAACTATTGTAGAAATGACAAATTAAATACTTATTGAAAACAGAATCTACAATATATTGGAAATTAACTCCATCACTTTCGGGTTGTAACTAGTTTATTGCTTAAAGGAACCAAAGCCTACTTCATTGATTCCACTGCCTTTTAGTAGAAAAGGGATCGATTTTATGAATATGTTTTGCCCTTATTTTTGGTCTAGAGTACATAGAAATGGTCAAAAATATTTTTATTCGTATTAAAAAAACCATTGACTTTCCTAGTTGAATATGTCCATGTTTAAACTAAGTTTTTCGAACACCTTGTATAACATTTTTGATATCCACATCGATATATGATTTTAATAGCTATATACGTAATCTATACGAATCCAAAAATATACCCCGGACGTAAAAAATATTGTAAGATGTGATAACGCACGAACTTAAATAACTAAAGAACTACTGATGTATATTGAACGCGCTTTTCATGGGACGTACAGAAAAGAAAACCGCAGATGCTGTCACTATTAAAAAAATAAATATATGTGCCTGGATACAGGAAGTATGCAATGTTCCCGGACGCAGAAATAGCGAAGAAATGTACAGTCAGTCTTGTGGTCGCACCTACTTTCATCGGATATAATCGGAACGGTAGAAGAGATATTCGTTCATCACTAGAGATGAGCCAAGGTATGGGAAATTAGCAGAGACTAGACAGACTTGTGTTATTCGTCTGTTCGAGTTTCCCCCGAGAGTCGACAAAACACGCTTTAGTCACTGCAAAAAAGTAATAATTTTTCCTACTTTGCTCATCTCTATTCATCACTCAAATATGTGCTAGGCCATGGCTCAACTGTTAGTTGATTAGTTTACAGTTGACCTTCTAGTTTTTGAAGTATTACCTTTTTAATAGTAAAACATGAAAAGAGCCGTAACATAATCCACATTTGGTTAATGAACGAATATAGACAAACATATAAGACAAAAGTTATGGTACACCCGTTTTACAAGAATATTCTTGTACATACTACTATTTGATATATCCAAGCAATAATTTTTAACAGCAACATTTAATTAAATAATTTGGCATTATAAATACATAATTGAACAGTTTACTTTTCTCTGTGAACTAGTAATTCCCATGTGTCTATAGCCTCACAACTTAACATTTTTATAAATGCATATGTATACATATATCATAACATATATTTCTGCTTTCAGGAAAAACGTGCTGAAACGGTTCGCCAGAATAAGGCCAACATCCTTGCAAATCAAACTGCCTCTTCTGGTTAGATGCTTTTAGTTCTAATTCCTTACTTACATGAGTAGCTTTTATTTCGCCAAGACTTAATCCAGTCCCTTATAATACAACTATTGCATACGTATAGAGACTAAGTTTGTGAATTATCCTTATTTCCACCGAGAATTGTTTGTGGTTTATTTATATATCACATACCTAACAAAAAAGATATATATGTTTTTGATTTTATTTATCTTTATATTAAAGTTTGTTTTTTTATACTAAAAACTACTTGTGTCTTGTTTATATTTATTTACAATATAATTGTCAGGGCAAATCAGTAAAATATGGATTAGCTAGCTGCATAGCGTCATTGGAGATGATACTAGTTTTGTGGAAGCTGTTTGTATTTACTGGTTTATCTTCACTAACAAGAAGAACTAGAGCTTGTTAATTTTATAACGACTAGCATTAACAATATGGAGTAATGATAAACAGTATAATGGATAATAACTGTAAATCTGAGTGACCAGCTAGCTTAGCCACAATAAGAAATAATGAGAAAGCTTTCAAATTGAAGTTTTCTTGCACCGTCACGTTAGTAGGATAGGATATGAAAATTAAATCCATTCGTAAACAGAAAATACTAACGAGAACCTAGTAAGTTGTTGTAATTGAGAGAGATGAAAAATTGGAGTTTGTATTTAATCTATAAAATATTGTATGTAATATTTTAATGTTTATATCATTATACAACCGCCGCTGTGCTGCCTTTTCGGGTATGTAAGACGTGAACGAATGGGAAACATGAAAAGACTTGTGCTTTAGGCAGTGATTAATTTCGTCGATTTTTGATTAGAATGAGCTTATAAAAATTCCTAAGCTGTCGAGTTGTAACCAAAGCAAATACAGACTTTTGTCTTTCGGTCGCTATTAATTAAAAATTAACGAAAACAATTGCTGCAAGCTTCTGTGATGAGTTTGTTTCTTAATAAAAATTATAGGGATAAAAATATTTAGCTAGTGTAATGATGATAATAATAATATGTAGCATTTGTGTAGTGTTGAGCCAGGCACCAATTTGTATTAACATTTCATACGCTTTAAACATGTAAACCAAGAACTTTTTTTTTCACTCCCCGTATAAAATTTTATGTTATTGGTTTAATGTGTAACTTCTTCCGTTGTTTAAAGGTTTATTAAAACTATTTATTTCATATGTTTGTTTAATATTAAATTCGTTTGTACTGATGTTTTGTTGTATTAACTATGATTGCTTAATATAACATTTAATTATTTGAAATGCATTTTCATTGACTCCTTCCATACGTCTAAACGTTTACTCATTTCAGTACCTTGAAGTTATAAAGTGGAAATTACGATTATGATAGCAGTCTGAATAAATATATGATTGAAATACCAACGCAATAAGGAAGCAGTATGAAATTTTATTTGCTTTAAAAGTTTAAAAGTATTTAATGATTAAGGATTAAGAGAAAATCTTGAAAATTAAAATTTTTATGAGGTGATTAAAACGTACCAGCGATTGATGTGAAGCTGTTCAGTCGCCGACAACCCGTTTTCCTTTGGCCGTAAATATGTTACGAAATTACTTGATTTCATTAATTATAGGTATATTCCTTTTATAAATATGGTTTCGATATAAAATGAAACTAGTTAGCTCTTTTATTCCTTTCAAACACTGCCGGGACATTGAATAATAATTTCAACATTACGATTCCGTTCAATTTAATAAATGCTTACAATCTTTACGAATGTAGTATGGAGTTAATATCAGTTCATCATACATCAAAACCCTTAATTTGTTGAATATTTTCTGTTAATTGGAAAACGTATTTTATTGTCTCAATTCTGTTTTTTGTGGACTAAAAACACATCAGGTGATGTCTCCTTGAGACATCACCAAATGTTAAGATCAGCTTTGGTTCCGGCTTTATCAGCTTAGTGCGGGGACTCCTCGGAGTACTTTTACAAAATATTAGCGGTAGATGCCCGGGCGTTAAATTATTAGGGCTCAAAATGGTTATGCGACTCCCCTAAGAAGCCGAGTGCAGACATTTGCAAGGAAGAGCGATAGCTTGATGGTAAAGCGCTCCGTGTATAATATGTGGTGCACATTGTGTGTGCTATTTGTGAAGAGCCGATAGGAATACGTGGCAAAAGAGGAGAACCAATCCCATATCTTAAATGGTATAAAAGCTCTCTCTTATTATCAGTTCTTTAATATTGATTAAAATATCAAAGTAAGCGAAAAATGCTTGTCTTATGGTTACCTATTGAAAATAACGTGTTGTATTTGGACAGTAATGACAAATTCAAAAAAAAAAATGAAATAATAAATGCATCCATAGTAGCATTCTGTGTACAATAGAATCCAATTCAATCACTTTTAGTTTTTATTTGTACTCTGTAATAATGATAAGCAATAGTTCATAAATCGATAACTTTACATATCTTGATTTAGAAGATAGTAGATAGATTAGAAAGTGGCGATAGCGCACAGAGTTCCACGTCTGTTTACATTCTAAAATAAAGCTAACATATAATGAAAGTTACCTAAAGAAATAGGGGAAGAACAAATTTGAACGCTTTTAATCGCAACACTCCTAATTTCAGTGATGAGTAGATAGGGAAAATTATTACTTCTCTGCAGCGATTAGACAGACTTGTGTTCGACTCATGAAAGGGGGTTCGTGTTGCCCAGTGGTTTCCCCGAGACTCGACAAAACACGAGTATGTCTAGCCGTTGCAAAATTCCTCTACTCTCTAGTTCAAGGTATGGGAAATGACTAAATTTTCGTAGCGTAGATACGCCAATGTTTATTTGTCTTGTGAGAAGAGGTTCGTGTTGCCTACCGGGTTCACTGAAAAATAAACAAAACACGACTCTGTTTGGTAGTTTTCAAAATTTAGTCTCTTACCCTTCACTGCCTATTATTTGCCTCATAGTATCGGCTATATGTGCCTCTAACAATTATCTCAGCGTGTAAAAATTACAGTGTGTGTATTTTTTGTACTGTATTAAACAATTTTATAACAACTAGGATACACTGCTGAGTGGTAGTGGCAAGGTCATATTTGGCAAAAAAATTGTAAATTTTAACAAGGTTTTAAGCTCTAGTAATTGTAGCATCTGTCGAACGATTTTTCGCGCAATCTCTTTTAGTGGAATACTCTTTACTATTATTTTTAATGCAACCATCATTTATTGCAATCTGATGAAATACAAACATACAGGCAATCGAATGCGGTAGCAGTTATAATGAAAGTCGACTGTGAAATGCGAAATGTTCTCTCAATAATAAATTCTCCCTTATTTGAGCTCGTTTCAACACTTAAGGTAAATACATACAATGAATGCTAACCTTAGCTAACATTCCGTAGTCGTCACTGTTGTACTAGGTTTGTTCGCTCTGGCTACACTATTTACTGGGTGTAATGTAAAATGACATCATTAGAGTAGTGCAGGTAGGTGTATGGTCGTGTAATTTACACCAAACAGATGCGAACAAACGACTTATCATCATTTTTCATCGCAGCATTCAGCCCTCCTAGGCGCTAGTTTGAAAGTATTTCAGTTATTCACAGGTTTACGTTATAGGGACTCCATCTATTTTCAATTTTTGCATCTATTAAATTAATTAAATTCGCGCTAGTTATTTCGGTGTATGCACTTCTTACTCCTACTTTAAACTGCGTGTAAAAAGTGTTGACTCCAAGTGCACTGGTGCAGCTGCTGCGGTCCCA
This sequence comes from Oryctes borbonicus, assembly GCA_902654985.2. Lineage (NCBI taxonomy): Eukaryota > Metazoa > Arthropoda > Insecta > Coleoptera > Scarabaeidae > Oryctes > Oryctes borbonicus. The sequence goes on along the minus strand of LR736859.1, from coordinate 10,516,938 downwards.
ACGAACAACTTTCATCTAACTGTACCCAGGTTCAACGAATACACATTTTTACACTAGTTAGTCGGAGTAGTTACTATAGGTCGAACGAACAAACCTATTGTTATAAATTGAATGGAATGAAGTTGGTGAATTTAATAATGAATGTTGGCAAGTCGTAAATAAACATAATCATATACGTGTATAACATAAACTAAAATTTAGGTAGAAACTATTAAACAAATTCATTCCTAATTACCAATATGGCTCCAGTATATAGAACCAAAGATGGACTTTTGGCAAAAGTAAATTTTCCGCTATACACAGTGCAAATGTTAACAGGCCGTCATATTTTAGTTGGGGGAGGGGGAGGGTCTTCCAAAACTGGAGTAGCAAATGGTTTTGTAAGTACAGTCATTTATATCGTTACTTCTTATCGAATTGAGCTAATGTTATAGGAAATATTTGAGCTCTCTCATGATGGTAAAAAATTTATCGCTGAAGAAGTAATTCGCCATGAAACTGGACCTTGCGTTGTTATGAACTGTTCGACTTATAGTGATTCTAAACGTTCATACCTGGTTGCTGGTCAAGAGAGCCATTGTCAATTATATCATGTAAGGAGTATAGTGTTGAATGAAAATGAGAATATTGAGACAATAAATGATGAACAACCTAATTTAAGGCATAGAAAAAATTCAAAAACCATTTCTAAACAAGATGTGGCAAGTAACAAACCATTAAAAAAACTCACCTTTATGTTACAAGCTTCTGACAGTATACAAACAGATTACAATAAAGAAGAACCAATACAAAGAGTGGTTAGAATTTCAAAAAATGGAAAAATAATGGCAACAGGTAAAACTGCTTTAGTAAATTATGTGAGTATGTTGTTTGGCAGTGTTGTATTGTGGAATATACCCTGCACTTATAGACTTCATTACTATTACCACTAGCGGACCTTACTAAAATTTTGCCAAATTTAAAAGTGCTCTGATCTCCATGATGTATCAAACATTTTATGGGCCCCACAGTTCTACTTGTTTATCCGAGGATAAGCTCTTGAACACTTTAATTCTTCTTTCATCCTAAGCAAAGAGATGCACAAAAATTATTTTATAGCGCATAAGTTCTGTTTATTAATTTTACTCATGGCGAATATACACATCATAAGTGTCCAAGAAGTTAATTGATAATGTTCTTTTCAATTTATTCCTAATATTTCTTCAACTGTATCTTTCTTTACTGCACATAATAAGCAATTTTTGTTTAAAGTTAAATGTAGTCAAGACTGCTCTACTATTGGTGACAAACAAATAGCATTTTTGCAAGATTTTTGTTTTATGATGAGTTTAGTTTTTCTTTTGATAAACTTTAAGTAGTTTAGGATTATAACGAATTTACTAAAGGACACCTTTTCAACGAATTACCGCATTAAGGGTCCCCAATGAACACTCAATTTTCATTCAAAATTATTCAGTTACATATAAGAACAAAGCTATAATTTCAACGAACAATGAAATTGTCTCGTTTCCACATTTTTTAATTTTTCATCGCATCAAAGTTAATCAGTGTAATAAGAGTAATTAGTCGTATATCTACAGCTACATCCCCTTTGATTTTCAAAAACAATTGCTTTTTCGTTTTCTTTTCCTAATAATAAGAATTTAGAATAGTTGAAATATTTGCAAAATACAGGGCGACCGGTTAGCGAACATAACATAGATACTAAATACATTGCAAATACATAGTAGAAAAACTGCTTTGTTTTTGTGCTATCTGGCAATAAATAACAAATATTTAACGATATAAATTAAATAACATTTGTCGAATTCATCATTAATAATTTTACATTGTAAAATGACCACTATATTTTAGGTATTCTTTATCCTTCCACAATGTTTTGCTGTATTTTAGTAACATAACAAGTTTAACACTGAACATTGGTTTTGAAATTTGTAATGTTAACAAATGATTTGTTTAAGGTGGTACAGATGGTATTGTAAGATTATGGAAATTTGCTGCAATGGAACACTTAATTGATTTAAAAACTCATACGAAAGAAATCGATGATTTAGATTTTAGTGTACATGATAATTATTTGGTTTCTGTTGCTAAGGATGGTCTTGCAATTATATGGGACTTTCTGAGAGGGAAAGAAGTTAGACAATTATCATGGTCGCACTCAGGAGAAACTAAATATCTGTATAAACGTTGCAGGTAAAAAATTCTAAAATAAACAGAGCATATGATATGCCGGATGTTTCATAGATTTGGACCTATCGAAGAGGAGAATGAGAAAAGCGCCCTTTATATGTTGACAAATCCAGTCAATTCAGCGAAAAATCAAAATTCGTACTTGCAACGTTGGTTTCCACATGATGGAAGTCTAAATAAATCTGTGCAGATTGATGAAAACCTTGCTGCTCTTGCTGTACGGGATGATGGACGATTTGTAGCTATTGGTACAATGTTTAGTGGATCCGTATTTGTATATATCGGATTCAGTTTGCAGGTATACATTTTAATGTTGATTCCTTTATTGTTGCTACTGTATGTATTTGCGTTTTAGAAAGTATTACATGTTGCGGGAGCTCACTCGATGTTTGTTACTGGTTTGGAATTTCTACCTGTATCCAATCAACATACAGTTACAAGCGTTGCAGAAGCAGCAGTCGTATCTATTTCTGTTGATAATCAAATATGTATACATAGTTTGCCATACAGAACTACCATACCAGCTCGGATTGCCATTTCTGTGATAATTCTGACATTATTTTTAACTTTTTTGTTATGTTCATATTTAGGTATTTAAATTAATTCATTTTTTAAATAAATTTTTCTTTACAAATTGTATTTATTTATTTTTATCACTGTGCCATCGGGGACTCAAGTTATGTCCAGGTATTTCGATTACAGCCTGTGCTCTGGTTACTATTTCGATAATTTCGTTAAGCAAATTTCGTATATATGCGCCGATGTATTGAATATTCTCGTTTGAAGCGGCAAGTAGAAAATATAGAGGTAAGGGATACTTGTACGAAACGTGCGCTAGAGACGCACATCTCCGTTCTTGTTTCTTTCTATGCTTACTTATTTTTATAAATACTGCTATTATTAGGTCTGCTTATATAAATATTACTTATAGTTATAGACGTTTATTTTCTATAGAGTTTGGTATTTCCAATTAAAAATTATTTTGGGTTATTAATATCAGCGTTTTTCTGTTTCGTGTTTGGTGTATATTATGTAGCGTAGCGCAAATATTAAGAATCAATAAATTAAATAAATGATATGTTCAATTTATATTGTTGTCAGAATCTTCCATTGTATCATATAACTACAATTGTAAAATCTACTCTTACATATGATTTTAAAACTATCCGTAAAAATCTCAGATTTTGGATATTTGTTTTATTTTTGTTATTAAAGGACAATTACCGACTTAAGGTTTAATCTTTTACTATTTATGCATCTTACGTTTAAAATTAGTTTATTGCAAATATTAGAGTTCTCAATTTGCGTAGATTGAATAATTACAATATATTGTTTATTTTACAATACAGTCAACTGAAAACCGAAATTATATTAAATGCGTTAAGTCATTGCATTATTACTGGTTCTTAGCACATTTTCTTGGGTTTTATAGTAAATAAATAAGTAGGTTGTAAAAAAAAAGGAAAAACTATATTGCTAAATTATGATCAAATATATTATGCCTAACAGAATGCCGAAGTAAAAGTAGTATGGGTAGAAATTGTAGCATGCAAATGGCCGCAGCCAATCTTAAGAGTAAGGCAGTGTATATTGTAATAATCCTTGTTGCGATCTGATGGGCGGTTACTCGTTGATTTTGCGGTAGCACGTCTTTTATTGTAATTACTAAAAGGGGTAATGTCTAAGTAACATGGGATCAGCGCTAAATATCCATCCCCAAGAACCTGCGGTGATTGTGGTTGTGGTTCGTATCGCGTATTGCATGGTCGCTAAAGTGTTACTGGTGAGGATGAAAATATCTTTTCATCTGTAAATATGACAGTTGTCCAGTCCCGATCAATATTTTAGCATGAGCTTCTGTAAGCAGGGGTTTTCTTGTCGGTTTACTGTCTCGGAGACCAACTTATAGCCTTCTTCGGATCGTTCTTAAAGAACTTCTAAAATTTTGTATGCAGTTGTAAACGATCTCTCACTAAAGTGATTTGCGATGTTGTTATCCTTTTGTTGTGTCATAACTAAGCCTACAGAAACGAGTACGCTCCACGAAAGTAGCAGAGACTAGACAGACTAGTGTTTTGTCGGGGAAACCAGTAGGTAACACGAACCCATGCTTATGAGACGAATAAACGCGAGTCTGTCTAGTCTCTGCTAATTTCGTGAAACGCAACTCATGCTGCAGGCTCGTCGCGCACCTCGCGGTCGATTTTCAAGAGGTCTGTCCCCTTCTTCTTCTGATGTTCTTAACCACCGCCGTAGCTGTCGTTCCTAAAAGTATAGGGTTATTAACACAGCTAGAGGTATACACAATTTTGACGAAAACTTGAAGTAAATCTTGGACTGGAATACGATTTTTCAGTTAGAATGACCAACTATTCCTTCAGGTGGATGCGCGTACATTGGTACTAATCGGACGGAACGATTCAGAACAAATGCAGATTATACAATAAATGTTCTATCTAAAAGCTTGTATATTTATCAGCAACAGTAAGTATACTATACAATGTGAACAATCGTCCTGTTAATAAACATTCCAAGTACCTTTTTTTAAATTTCGCGGACGATTTAAGTTGGTACTTACAATAAAAGTGATAATACTGGCCAATTTTTTAGCACAATTTATACGAATATCATCTTTATTGCCTGAAGTACCAACTTAATTTTTCTGCGAAATGAATTAAATTAAAATGCTACTTGTGATAGTCCACAGACAGCAGCGAGAACGCCACAGCAACTGATTGTAATCATTACGAATTTTCAATCTATCTCCTACCTATATTATTTTCAGGTTTATATAGTTTATTTTGCTGATAACATTTTTAGTATACTATTCAAAATTGATAAAAGGCAAAATAGCCTTTAAATTGAAATACAAAACCCTATCGATAACAAAAGTCTATAACTATACGTAATGTCTATTTAACCAGGCCTAATATTATCAGTATTTCTAACAATAAGTAAGTATGTCAAGAAGCGTATATAAAGAAAAGAACGGAGGGGAGCGTTCCTTATTTGATACGTTTCGTATTGTCTAATTACAAGTATCCCTTCTAACGAAAATATTGAATATATCGGTAAGTAGACCGTCCTTACCTAGGTTGGTACGAAATTCACTCGACGATATTATGAACAGTAACAGGAGCACGGACTGTACTTGAAACATTCGGACATTTTCAAAGTCCCCAATGGTACATCTATTTATAGATTGATAGAATGCATTGGACACACAATTAGACAATTTGGCGAAGAAAGAGGAGATGAAAGTGATCAGAGTGCAATAAATGGATTAAACACATCAATCCAATGAGCAGAAGAACTTAATTGGACTTAAATGGAACAACTGTAGCATAAAAAACAATCAAAAATTGCACAATATATTTAGAACAAATCGTCAGTGGAAACTCCTCCATTTCATTTGGTTCACGATACTGAACGTCTACTGTAATAGTAAAGCAAACTCAAATAACGCAATCAAGAAATAGCACGAAGTAATATTCAAAATACTACTTACCTACGAAATGACATTAAACCTCCCTTTTAATGTTCCTTATATACGACACATTTTCTAACTTTTATAGAAAAAAATTAAGGTAAATAGTCTAAATTCTAAACAACTAACAATCTTTAATAATGAGAACAAGGACTATGGCGTAGTATGGTAAACAACACATAAGTATCGGCAACCTCCGCAACATACAAGTGTAATGAATTATAAAATAATTAATCCGGGACGGCCGTTTCGAGGACACGAATGGTCCTCATCATCAACCGGTAAACGAATGAAACTTCTAAAACTGAACATAGATGTACTATCTGTAGTGTCTTTACTTATAAATGAAACTCCTTCAATAATATTAACTTAGGTATTTTCTTTATTTATTGTGATCGTTCTTTTACATCTTCTTATTATATACTATTTTTAGAAGAAACATGAATATATCTACTTTGTTTTATTTCTTACTAATACCAACTGCCTAATATTAAAATACTACACTATCCTTATTTCCTAACAAAAATATATTCTTTACAAGTGCCTATTTCTACCCTCTGCACGCCTTGAAAGTTAAGTTGGATATGTGGGAGTTCCATGTTAGTTTTTTGTCGAACGTGACTCCCAATTTAACTTCATCACTGAAGTTAATCATTTTGCCTTCAATGGAGGGTGTATTTTAGCAGACTTACCTTTTCCTTGTAAAAGGAGCGATTTTAATCTTTTCCGGGTTTACGCGCAGGTATTGGGGTCCTTAACAATTTTTAATACTGCAGAGATATAGGTTAATCAATTTTTACCTTTTATTAATAAATAATACGATTTATGCTAAGGTTCTCATAAAATACGTAGATATTAATAAGCGCAAAATAAAGCGCACATTCCATTAAAAAAATATAGGTTGTGTTTCGTGCGACGTAATGTCAATTAAAATTGTCCGTTGTAGTAGAAATGTGACATAATAACTCTATCTGCTCAGAATTTGCAATATTTACTGTCTTTGTTATTTATGTGTACCGCTTTAAGCGGTTCACTCTGTATACGAGACAAAACACTTGAGTTGATAAATACGACTACAGACAGCCAAATTTCTATTTTCGATTTGAACCAATTTTATAGAAATTTTCAAGTAGAGATTATTGCTATTTGATACATAATTAAAATAAACGATTAGAATATTCTATGCTTCTACTTACGGCATACCGCGGGTATGCTACCTTTATGCCACAAACTGGTCACAAACAAATATTACGTTTTTAATTAGATTGTACCATTTTTCCCTTTATTAGATTTAAATTAACAGTTTATGTTAATTTGCTTATAGAAATTATAGAAGGTTGCTTATTTATTTTAAAATAGTATAAAAATATGATATGAAGTTATGTACGATTGTCCATTCATTAAGTGCCGATCTTCATTCCAAACACCAGTGTCAATTTATTCTGATTTGTATATCTTTACAACACTAATAAGAAAATAATCGAATAATAATAATAACTTTATTGTTTGAAGTGATTGTAGTGATTAGTGATAATGGTGAAAAATATGGATTGTTCTGAACATTAACCAAACGATATCCCAGATATTATTTTGTGTCCTTCGAATAGGTGATTAGTGGACTCGCCCAATTTGACAAACCAAGAGCTTTGTTTACGCCTCTCTATAAACAGTAAATAAATCAGCTCTTTGGTTGATCCTAACTTTAATACTTATCACTTACTCTGTTTGTGATGTGCCCTAATCATTTATTGAGCAAGAAATCGGTTAAACTTACGTTACTGCCGACATATAGTCTTGTCCATTCGAAGAGAAAAGGAATATTTATACATCCCACAGCAATGTTTAAAAACTTTTCAGTGCTGAGTCGTGGCTTAATAGTTCTGTTAAAATAATTTCGCAGAATATTTGTTTTTTCATATTTATCTGAACTTAAATATTCTAAAAAAATGAAGTTACTAGAAAGCAGTTGTTTTGAAGCTATTAATAATGCTTTAAGTATTGAAACAGGCGACAGTAAAATCTTGGGACGTATAGAAAGTTATTCATGTAAGATGGCAGGTGGCGATAAAGCCATGTACAAAAGATTTAATGCAGAAGGTGTTCATCCCAATGACTTGCAAGCACTGTCACCACCACAGTTATCACCTGGCTATTCACAGTACAGTAGAAGCATATCAGGCGATGAAGAAGGTCCACTATGTGACACGATTAGCCGTAAAACCCTGTTCTACTTAATAGCTACTTTAAATTCTGCTTTTCCTGATTATGATTTCTTAGATGCAAAGGTGAGATTCCAACTTTTAAAAATGATATGTAATGTAAATAGTTAATTTAAGTTTCAACCGGTCAACTCTTTATGACACTTAAAAATATCAAAATTATCTGTTCCTTACTTAGCAGAAAGTGTGTATTGCAATTTATATCCACAGTGGGAATTCGCTTGATTAAAATTGTTTTAAATATGTGTGAAATCCTTGCAGTTAGAGACTGCATAACTGTTTATCATACATATGTGACTACTTAAGTCAATAGTTGTTATAGTGGCTCTTGCTTGCAGTTTTGAGTTATAGTTGCGCCGTTTGGAAAAAAATCGGCTACATTCGGTAGACACAAGTGGCTAAAACAATTGAGTAAGTAGCCAACAGAAATGCGCAACATTGGAATTTCATTGATCACTCATGTGTCTGCCGAATGTGCCCATCAGCGGGGCTGCGGAGCTGTATTACAACACTTCGATTTTCGTGTATTTCCGTTGCATGTAGTGTACATTGCATCATGCCCATTGTCGCAAACTGTGCAAATCCACCGAAAAGAGATCAATTCTGTCTCAAGTACGGACAAGTAGTTTGCTGCGCGAAATTTTAAATTCAAATCCCGACCATAAGATCTATAAAATATATGGTGCTAGGTACTATGTTCAAAATATGTTGACTTCAAGTAAGTAATATATGGAGAAACAAGAGGTGGTACATACAAATGTTTCAATGTAAATTTGTTTAAAATTTTTATGTAGGACTGAAGAATGAAAGTATGAACAGCTTTCTCTCGCGGCAAATGTATTGATTATACTTTTTAATCTCAAATTTAAGAAAATGTCTAGTTAAAATTATGATACAGTGAATTATGTAATATAAAGAAACTACATTCTGTTAGTTAAAGAAGAATGTTGTTATATGTATAAGTAAAACAACAATTGCTTACTACGTGTTTGTTACTTTTTAGACAACTGAATATTTTCTTCTCAGTTGTTTTTGTTAAATTTGCAACCTTTGCTAAGTGATGCATTCTTATATTAAAGTACGTGTTTATAAAACCCAAACATAAATTGTACGAAACTGCGCATTACTGCCTATACGTCAGACAAGGGTAAGTCTTTCTCTCTTGAATCCTATCGGCTTCTGACTTTGTGTGTAATTGGATTGGGGAAGGTACATCCAGTTACATATGTTCTAAAGAAAGGGGAATCACCGATAAAGAGGGCGCTTTAGATATATTCTGGGTGTGAATAGAATGTTTTTGTGTAGTAATAAAGCAGTGGTCCATTTTTAAAAACATAACATAAAAACATAATACAAAATATTGCTGAATAATTGCACAGGTTAAGTTGTTGCTCACACTTATGTTTAGTATTGTGTACATCATTAGTTTCGAAAGGTTGAATGAGCAACACTTCATTCTCCTAGGTCAAAGAATTTGTAAATGCAAGTTAACGTCGATTTTATGCACAAACCTTCCCTTCACAACCCTGTAGCCTATCATTTTTACTATAAAACTAAAGAATATTTCGTCAGCAGCGTAGCATATCCAATAGGGAAAAAAATGTATTCGTTTATATACAAGGTTGTATGCAGTCATAAAATACGTCGGTTGATCTACCCCGTCTCTGATAAAATCAGAGGAAACCATAATAAAATTCACAAACATTTGTCTCCTAAGCAAGTAATATGAATAGTAAGCATACCATTATTACATCGTATCTCCGAGATAAACGTTATACATGTACTGTTATGGTCAGTTGCATAAACGCAACATATAGAGTGAATCAGTTAAAGTGATACACGCAAGTAACAAAGAAAGAAAGCAAATATTGCAAATTCTGAGCCGATGGAGTTATTATATTATGCACGGTGGGGGTTACATTTCTTCTACGATAGACAATCTTAAAATTATTTCGCACTACGTCACACGAAACACAACCTACATTTTTTTTATGAAATATATATTTTATTTTGCGTTTATTGAAATCTATGTATTTTTATCCATAGCATAAACCGTGATATTTATTAATAAAAAATAAAAATATCCCTCCAATATTCAAAATTGTTAAGGGCGCAAATGTTTTTTTACTGAACCCGTAAATTGCGTAAAACGCTATTTTTAAAAGTGGATATGATTGCAATGTCATACCCATTGAACTCTGTACGTTTACAACGTACCCGACTAGTAAGTAACTAATAAGTAGCACTGAGACAAATTTGCTACCAATTGTCACGATGCTAATAATTTGATAAATACGTTTGAATGTTTAGCTTTGTTTGTGTATCCGTTTGTTATTGTCTTCGTTTAAAATTTAAATCAGTACTTTTCAGTGCTAGCTTAATAGAACTGGTTTACGTTAAAGGTGAGTAAAATAATACAGAAAAAGGATTAAATTGCATGCTTAGATATAAAATTAAATGAAACTGTCATTGGCAGCAAGGATATTAGACGAGCCATATAGGCACGGTACTCTGCTATTGAACATCTAAAAGCTATAAAAAAGAAACTATATTTCATCACTATTGATATTGATATAATGATATTTGTTTCAGGTTACGCATCTGCAATCGTGGTGTATGTTCCATCTGAGATAGTTGATATAATTTTAGGTTTACGTTTTGTATTTCATAGTATACCTGTATAATACATGTTTTTAAATATCTATTTGTTATAGATGAATGTCACCAAAACTATCACCAAGCTTCCTTGCTCTATGCAGAGTGGAAAGAGTCATAACGTAGCACCTGAAATGTTAGATAATGTTCATCACAAATTAACAAACAATTTGCGATAGTGTATTGTTGCTAATGCTTCTAAAAATTGTTTCTGTATTTTAAAATTCAGTAAACTACTAAGTGTGCGAAACAATAAGAAACTAGTAAAGCGTTATAACACAAAAACAAATATTGTATAGATTTAACAATATTATTAATAAAATGTACTTTTACACAGCTAGTAGCAATAAACGTGTATGGAGTACGAAATAACCATTTTCATTTGAAAACATCCAATAACATTAACCTTGCTTTAATTTTAAATCATTATAATAAAAATTGCCGACTGTGACAGTTGTTGCAAAAAAATTAACATTTAATTAGATAAAAAAAATTTGGAGGCGTGTATTGTTGCATGCTGCTCAGGCGCTGTATTATTATAGGGGTTTCGTTTATCTAAGGTTGATGTAGCGCAATATTTTGCGTAAAAATTGTGTAAACCAAGTAGCATGCTTTAAACGGCGGGAATAAAAATATTCACATTTTACACGAATTTAAGAAAAAACTTCTACATGAAAAATTAATGTAAAATGTGCAATGTACTCGAAATTATGTCCTCTTAATATAGGAATTCTGTTGAGATAAATACATTTGGGCAATGGATCAAATTTTTATTTCCTCGTAGGAATATTTTCATAAAAGCTGTTATTTGTCTGTCTTAGAAACTCTATCATACTAATGTAACCTTAACGTACAAGACAACATTTAATTATGGCACAAAACAAAGAAACTAATTGACACTTGTATACTATAGCGTTACAGTAGCTCGTCCTTGCCTCTTTTCCCATTGTCATGGTCTAGAAGTGTATTAAGAGGAATATTATATTGACGCATGATAAGAGGTGACTCTTCCAGCTTTTACTTCTTGCACAACTGTTGGAAGATTTTCAGGAGTACGTCGACTTCACCTCATCTTTTTTTATAATTTTTTAGAATTAAAAGTACATTGACTGATTTTGATTGCTGAAATGAAAGAAAAGTAAGTTACTTATTTTTAAGTGTACACCTACTTATATTCAATAATAAGTTGTGACGAAATACTGAAATAATTTTACATGCATTGGAGGGGGAAGTGGAGATTAGCTTGCCCTTCCGCCGCAATCACAAATGATCAAAGATAAGTGCAGACTAGTTCGTACATTTCGCAATAAAATTATCTGCACTTGCCCCACCCATGGTATTTGTGGGGCAAGTGTGGACTACTACATAACCATGCAACATAAATAAAATTGGACAATAATTTCATAAAACCTTCTAATGTTCCTAGTTGCATTAAGAAGAAGCAAGAAGTTGAAATTGCCTTCAATTAACAGGTTGGAAAAGAAACGTTTCTTGCAGAATACACCATACATATTTGATAGAGATACTATGCACTTGCCTCACCCCACAATGTATAAAAATTATTGGGATTTCCATAAAGTTGATTAACCCGAATCTATACGCGGTACGCATTACTCAACCCTTTGCGTAATAAATGTCCTACGTGGTTTGAAGCATTGCGATTTTATTATAGTTCTGCGTAATATGGCCGCTATATTCTTGTTTGTGCAATACTTTCTAGATGTATCGATTGTAACAATACGTATGGCCAGGGAATTAATTTCATAGGGAAAGGAGATGAAGCGAGCAAGAAAAAAGATATACGTACCGATATCTTCTCTCTTGCTCGCCTCACCTAACCTTATACATGTCAACATACAAATTCTTAAGCGCAAATTCGAAAGCTCCACTCAAACCCGCTCAGGCTTGCCCCACTCAAGTGCTACCCATTGGAGACGTTATATGGCACATGTATGTCTTTTCTACATTCCAAATGTTCTTTCCACAACGTTACTCACTGCACTCACGAGTGCTGCATTATAGCGAAATTCTGCCTGTTTGTGGATTTTGAATTGGAGAATACATATGCTGAGAACTATAACAATATTTAACTATCTTTAGAGCTTCGTATGTTTAGATAGTGCAATAGAATAAAATTGTTTAATAAGTATGTTCATTGAATGTTTCTAAAATACGTTTACTTTTTAAGTTTTTTTTTCTCGCTTATCTATTCGATAGTATTAAATTGCAATTTTCTGTTATTAGAGCCACGAGTTTAGCAAAGAACCATCTTTGCAGTGGGTATCGAACGCGATCGATACAAATTTAAATGCAACCATTGGGGAGCAGTTTCGAGCTATACGCCATCAATTATGGGCCGCTGTGGAAGACGAAATCGTCTTAAACGAATGCGACATATATTCTTATAATCCAGATTTGGGATCAGATCCTTTCGGTGAAGACGGCTGTCTTTGGAGTTTCAATTACTTTTTTTATAACAAGAGATTGAAGAGAATAGTTTTTTTCACTTGCAGGGCTATAAAGTAAGTATGACCATTGCGTGTAATACCTATTTAAATGATTATAACAAATATTTCAGCCCGATATACGCTGTTGATTCTGGCATAGGCAGCGACTTCACAATAGATGATGATGATTTTGATTAGGAAGAAACACTCAGGAGGTGATAATTAGAGCTGGTATTTTTTTAAAATTCACGGTTGATTTAAGCTGGTAGTTTTGGGAATAAAGACTTATTCGTATTTCATTAAGAATTGGATGTCCGTTATTGCCGGAATAACTTAATCATCCGCCAAATTAAAAAAATTCCAGCACAAACGATGATGATGTAATTTGGTTCAATTATCGTTTGAATCTACTCGTTTTTGTTAATTTTGTGAAACTTTAGTTATAAGATCTTTTGGTGAGAGCAAAAGTACAAATTTATTACCTGTGTCTTAAATATATTTTAAGTATTCTTAGCTTTAAAAGTAATTTGGTTTGAATTTAGTAAAAGTATTAGAAATAGAATATTACATTTTTCTTTAAAAAAAGATTACGCTATTTTGATGGAATATTAATCGATATCGTACATGTAGTCGACTAGTAACATATCTTTAAATGTATGCTCACTCAAATTGTACAAAAATATAATTCTGATTCTAATGAGAAATATATTCGATCTCTTTAAATTTCTTAACACAACGTTGTTTACAGTTAGTATAATAATGTATTAGATATAGCAATCCTGTAGAAAATAGTACTTAGAAATAAACATTTTGAGATCTGGTTATATAAACCTAGTTAATTATATTCCTATATATTAAGTTGTATTATATTCTTTAAAGTAGATTTGAACACAAAGAAACTAATGTGGCAGCAGTATATAAAGAAACAGTTCAATAAAACGTTAGCGACAAAAACGAACTGGCCAAATTCTCTATCGTTGCACAAAATACTGCTTTATTAACACCATCGCAGACAACGTCTGCATATGCAGTCGTATTGATTGCTTTTGCTTCCCATGAAATTTGGATTTGTCGGCGAAAGTGTTAAATATTTGAATAAAAAATCTGTTTTTAACTGCGCTGAATGCGAAGATATTGTCGAACTTTTCTGGATCCTAGTCAACAGTTAGCAAAAGAATTAAGCAATCAGAATTGAAATATTAAGCTACTGCCAGTAAACTGCTCGTTTCTAGAACAGAAACAGATTAATGTTCCTTGAATTATATCCGCACCGCCTAAGAGCCTGCAATTTTACTTCTTTATCCCATTTTTTATTCGTAAATGGTTATACCAGCAGCCCAATCTGGTCTAGATACGGATAACAAGATATTTATATACATATAACGAAAATCCGCTTTGTTATGCTTGTGAAATGTTGAAAGCATATGCGCGCGCAATATATCTTTCGCAGGCGTACGTTGTATTATGAAGTATGGGACTCAAACTTCCTGAGGTACAACTTATGAGGGTGACCGTGAAATTAAACATCATTACTTTTTTTTGTAAGGCGTTCGGGATCGAAGCCCATTTCGCCACATTTCTTAAAAATTACCTAATCAAATAAAAAAACTAGCTACCACACATTACAACTTTGAATATACGTTTCTATAACACATAAAGATAGGAAGGGATCAAGACAACCTTCACATCCCGGGGTCTATCGGGATGACTTAACAGAAGTCGACCAATGGTAAAAGGGGACAACCCACACAGGTAAACAAGGGAATTCAACACCTAACCTACCTAATCTATCTTCGTACATTTGTGTTCCTGATGAATTCAATCGATTTTACGATTAATTTGCAGCAAACAAGTAACATTGGCCGTCATACTAACTCCGGCATGAATTAGCCTTCTCAGTAGTATCAATCTGTGGTGTGAAAATCTAAGACATTCCAGAAAAATGTAATTTAAATCTCCAAATTGATCTCCACATTTACAAGATGATGAATCAAGTATACCAGTTTTATAAAGGTGAACTGGAAACTAACCGTGGTTGAACTTTAGTCTAGCAATCTTACAGTAATAAAATCTTGATATATTGGATTGGATTGGAAATTTTATCGGATTAAAAGTAATCCAATAAAATTTAACATTAATCCTAGACTTTCGGAGATTATCTATTTGATAATATTTCCAACACCACTGGGTGCATTTTAGTAGGTTGTTTTCTACTTTCAATACATTCTAATACATTTCTAGAATCACTCATGATCGCAGAATTTTCCAGATTTTTACTTGCAACATACATGAGAGCGTGATTAATTGCTGCAGCTTCAGCCGAAAATATTGAACTTCATAGCCACAACCTTCAGTACCTTTAGAACCATCTGTGTATATACAGATTGCATCCAACGTTTTCGTCTGAATTATTCGAAACAGTTGGTAATTATGCAAGGGTTGCCCGTTATATTCTGGATACACTACCGCGGCCGGAAAATTATATTCAAAAAAAAAATTGCCAGAGGTGGAGATTTCTTAATCTTCGTACGATGAAGCATTTTGGTTTCCAACTAAAAACGCTATACGTGATTCAATAAAGCAACCATGACTTGTTTTGTTTGAATTTGATTGACGTTTCAATTTCAACGTATGAACAAACGTAAAATAGGAAAAATCAAACGTGGGGTTAGGGTAAATTAGTAGCCTCTAATTCTAATTCGGGGTTGTTAATTTTGCAGAAAATGTAAAGTAATATATCCGAAAATCTAAGAATGTATTGTTTACTTTTTGTATATTTTACCGCTGACATGATATCTTGTATCAAGCTATTTTTTAAAATAACCTTGGTGATCCAATTCATATCTAAAAACAGTATATGCTTGGAGTTTTTATTGAAGTTGCTGCAAGGATGATCTAAATCACCCCAAACTGCGAGAGGAATCAGACCACATTTAAAAATAAAAAAATATATCTATTAATATGCTACAAAAATTCTTTGAGATGAAGGTCGTAACCACAAACCTCACTCCACCATGTTCTAATTTTACAAGAAATGAATGCACAATTACGTGTAAAAATGGCAAACATATTAGCTTTATTTTGGTTGCATAGATATTTTACTTAGAAGATTATTATTGCGACGGTGCAGTATTTTTTTGTAAAAGCAATAAAAGGTTATTATTCTTATTTTTACTAATTAAAACAGCCGATTCTACAGCATTTTGTATATTGTTTAAGTTTGCATCTATCAATATTTTCAGAAAACAATTAATATCTTAATGTTGATAGAGAGTATTTACAGAAATTTTGTACATGAAAGAAACACATCTATCCATCCAATATAATATATTCGTAGTTTTGTGCAAACTATGCCACATAAATAACATACATGTTTCAGGTAATTTACAGGGTCAATAAACAAAATAGTAATAAAGGCTTCTTTCATCAATAAAATAATCCCAAATAGACTATATATCAAGCTATAAACCCGCTTAAAAATAAATTAAACATCAGTCACATTAGTCTTCAAAATTATAAACCAGGCATATTAAAGAATGTTTATCTATACATCATAACATCAGGGCTTTGATACATACAAATATATGCATCACATAATAACCGTCTGGCATGTTCAGGTAAATGTCTGTCGTGAGGTGAACTTTCATGCAGTTGCCGACAAATCTGCTCATCTGAAAGCCATTTTGAAACATCTGGACAGGCAACCATTTCAGGTATATTATAACCGTTTCTCTCTCCTATAATTATTGAGATTATAGGACTAATTGTATAATTAATGCTATTATTCTCACCTTTTCTGTCAGCCATAGAATCGAAGAAACACCAAGGCGCTTCATGTCCCGCACCACATTTTACAAATGCAACATAATGCGACGTTTCAATGCAAACTACTGCAAACAGTTCCATGAACAGTCTAGGTGGCGAGCAATGTTCCTCCATTATTCGATAATCGTGGCACACCGTTAAGTGTTTCGGGGAGTGACCAGTTCGTCTGTTGTGGCTATGCACAGTTTTCAAACATGGTTGACAAAATGCAATACTTTCTAATCCAACACCACATTCACCAAAACATTCCCGACATTCCCACATAGCTATTCTACCACAAACTGCACATTGTCGAGGTGCTACACAAAAATATTAGGAATTTTATATACAATATTTATCTCGTTATTTACTAAGCCACTTACAATTTTCTATGACATCAGTTACATCCAATAATTGAGATGGTAGAATACGTGGATACATTTTATAATTTTTTCCAAATCGTGGCATTTGAATTATAAGGCAGGATGGAACTTCTTTTAATTTAATATCACTAGTTAAAAAACTCTGCTCAAATAATTGCTGCACAGTCGGTAACTTTAGCTCATCATCTTTTTCAACGAATAATTGGTAATGGTAAGCTTCTTGACCAGAATTTAGTTTCAGGAAGGGTTCTGCTTTGAGAATTTGAGCCAATAAGGAATTTAGGAATTCTTCTGGATCCTTTTCTTCGCTTGTTAAACCAGACACAGAACTTAATTGATCTAATAATTTTCGAAGATTCATAACCCGATCGGCACGGACAAACAAATTTTTTCGTAACGGATTAACTATTTCTTCACGTAACACTCGTTGCACCTAAAAATGAAAGAAAAAAAAAAACAATAACTTACATATTATTTTTACTCACGTTTAACAACTTTAAATGGAAGGGATATTAAATTGAGAGGAACAAGGAATTCAAATATTTATGATATGTACCTAAATGAATGGGTTAAAACGCTAAGTCGAATTTTTAGAGTGAACAGCAATTATGAAATCGAAGGAGAGGAACATTTTGCTATACTACAGTGAGGTACCGAATGTTAATAGAACGAAGGTGTAAAAGCAAGGAAGTCGATTTGATTTGCATGTAAGGTACAACATCACGGTGCCGGGAAGATTAGTGATGAGTAGAAAGGAACACATTTGGGCGGCCTTACGGTAAGCAATCAATATCAGTAACGCCACCACTGTAAATGTACTATGCATACGTTCGCTCTTGTTATTTTATTTACTGTTTGAGATTTTATTAAGTAGTTTTACTTTACTTTAGTTCTATTTAAAATAACTATTAATTACTCTTTTCATATTTTTTATTGTATATATAGATTCCATATTTGCACCATCAACAATAGGCTTATGATTTTCAATTTTTGCTTTGCTGCTCCGAAGCTTTTAAAATTCTGCATTCTGTATTTGATAATAGTTTCTGCTTTTGCGGATACCAAGCAGCAAAAGGAACGTATACTCTTGACGTCACTTTATTGCATTCTCCATAAATAATAAACAAATTTAAATAACCTTCATTTGCCAGCAGTCACGATCAATTTAGATGTACCAAAGTTGGACATTTTAAAAACTAAGCAAGCTATAATCATAGCCCATACATGCACTGGTAGATATTTTTTATAAAGAAATTGTGCTACAATACATATTTTTCAAAATATGAGAACTATCAATTTTAAATGCATTAACGATATACTTTTGTAAGAGCAGTTTGATAAGCCGGAGAAAAATGGGTACTCCCCTGCTAAAAATATGGTTAGAAATAGTCAAATTATTAAATGTTTAAATTATTAAATATGATTTAGTTCAATAGTACATAAAGGCTATAGTATATTACTAAGTTTCCAGAACTTTCCAATGTATTCTCTTTCGTATGTCGATTGATATGATTCCCATTGAGACACCCTGCACACTGTAAGGTTGTAAACGAACGGAAAATTGAGAAGAGGATTTTTATAAAATTGTTAATTAATGCTACGATCTGTAAATCTGGGAGTGTCTCTATACATTCTCTCGGTAGTATTAGATAATCTAACGCCATAACCTCAAACAGTACAGTATGGCGTCTATAGGACAAAATATGTTGATGTGTAAGTTTATACTTGTACGCGTTTATTCCCAGATTAAAAGGTACTACAGAGTATATGCTTTGGAAAAAAGTAAAAGAGCTCTAATTTTTTATTTTTTTGCTTTACCTAAAAAATTATGTATACTCCAACCTGTTATAAAATGCTTATGAAATAACAGTATATTTCATTGTATGAAATGTAATTCTGCAGGAATTCTAAAAAATGCTACTTTATTCAGACGTCATTTTTAAAATGATTTGACAGCGAAGTGACAACGTATTGGATTGCAGAATTTCAAAATGTGAAACAACCTTAAATAATGGCATTTTCGAAGGTTACGCATATTTTTAAATTATTAAAACTTAATTTTCACTTCGCATTTAACGTAGAATTTAAACACTAGAAACTTACGACCGAACTATCTAGCTGACTAAGGTCAAATGGCACATTAGATTTAAAAATTAGTTATTTATCTGTTCCATCATGATCCTCGCTGTAGGAACATAATTTAACCTCTTAACACATTCGCGACAGGGAGGAGAGTATAAAAGGAGCTGGAAACAGAAAAAGAAGAAGATTTTGGCGCTGAACGAGCGGACACACTGAACTCACTACACGTGGTGCCAATGACTGCTACGCTCGATGTTTTAAATTTGTAACATTACAATACTCACTTCTTCATATAGTGGAATATCATTATCACTTTTCGGTCTATATAGAAGGCTATCAAATACACTGGTATAAGTAAACATCGCAAATAACGTAGCATCCAGATAACAAGAATTGTGATGGCCTTGTATCCCTCGAAATTTACCGCAAACAGCTTCCACATCTTCTTCTGTAGACATTATCAATGGTGCTACACAACCTTGTACGACTGGACATTCCTGAAAATACGAAAAAAGATGTATTAATCGCATTGTCGAACATTCTTTAAAGTGATAGAAGTAAGTATATACATAAAGTTAAATAGGGCCGAAAAGTTACATAAATATTTTTCTGCGAATTTATATATTGTTTTTATGAAAAAAAAAACTTATACACAGTTCTATATTACGCTTTATACTATAAAAAATACTACTATGCTTTACAAAATCACATAAGTATCTATATTGACAAATTTCGCCAAATTAATGACTTAACATTATCACTAAACAAACAATATTGTCACTTTGTCTAAACAACTGCATATCATTACGCGTTTTTGCGAAATATTGAACTTATTAACAATTCAGTTAGATTAAACTCATCTTCATGCAGATATACAGTTCCCTACGAATGGATTCATCAATCCCATATCCAAAGAGAAGCGTTTGATAATTATCAAAAAATTCAAAGAATATATTATTCACTAAACAAGACAATAGTAGGACACAAGGTTATAGACATGGATATAAAAATGAGAATACATAATGCAATACCATTCCAATAATAACCTACGCGTGTGAAAACTAGACACTAGAGAAGAAAGATGAAACAAAAATAAATGCGATAGAGATGAAATACCGAAGAAGAATAACAAACAATTAAAACAAAAATCAATAACGAAGAAAATAAAAAGGAAAGAATTAGACATAAAAAGGGTGGAGAAAAATAATGGAGACAGAATATCCAAAGAAGCGAAGAGGAAGACTAACAGATAAAGGAAATGGTAAGAAAAAAAGGAAAAACTTTAGAAGAAATGAAAATGAGATGAAGAAATAAGTATAAGCGAAACCTGAAAAGATACAAGAAATCAAGAAGAAGAAGAAGAACATACTATTTGTATTATTTCTTCCATTAAATTAGATATAATTTTGCCAGATACAATTACGAAATTTTAAAAAGACTAGCATATGATTAACAACATATTTTTATTTAATTATAGAAATTATTGTTTAATTCCTATAAACTCTGATAGCAAAGGGGCTTATAATGTAATATAAAATATATTTTGTACTTTCAAAATATCCTGTCAATATAATAACTAAGGGGTGTATTTTCAATTGCTTGAACCTTTGATCGTGCGGTTTGAGCACCACAAATGCGTTCTTTTGTAAATTGAATAAAATATGAGTTGCATTTTAAAATTGTTCAAGCAGCTGTCTCATCAATTCAAAGAGACACTTAAAATAGTCTTTGCCTTGTGTCGCATTCTTAGGTATTCGATAATAATGAACATAAACCATTGTACATTACAACTAAGATGAAATATCGATTAGGTTTTTAATTGGTATTACTCTTTGATCACTTTTTTCTGCCATCGGATACAAAAACATCATATTTACCTTTATCTGTAAACAATCCAATTTAGTTTTGTGATCAAGTGAAAAAATTGCTCGTAGATTCTATATCATACATGTGATTACTACTCATTTAACATATTATTTTATTTAAACATAACATAGGGTACGAAAACTTTTTGCATAGTTGTAAATGTATGTACAGACATATATATTTCATTGGAAGCTGTTGGAAGCTTTAACGTACCAACTAACAGGCGTATATAATGTCTGCGTTACATATGAAAACCTTACCATTCCAAATGCTTTCTCTGTGATACTATGCAATGGTGCAGGTACACCATCTGCAAATCTAGAATCATGCTGACACTGTTCTAATGGTACAAACAGAGCTCGATTACTGGCACAATTAAAAAATCTATAACCATTGTACACGCCGTCTGTCAAAGTCAAAGGTAAATGTGATTGTTCTTCTTCCAACTCGACACCAACCATTACAAATTTGGATTTCCCTTCAACACCCATCCATCGAATTACACCATACAGTGGTTCTTCACTCACATCATTATTTACTTCCACCAACGATCCAATCGTTAAATCATTTGTCATCCCAGGTTCAGGATCATAATACAAAGGAATACTGTTAGTTGAATGTGAAGTAGATGGAGCATTGTGTACTTTCTCTTCCTGTTCGGAAAGTTCTAAGACAAAAAGAGGTATTTTGAATAGATCATTTTCTTGAACATTTCCATATATTGGTTCGTCAAGTGCATTCTTTTGTTTTCTTTGGTGAATTTTTAATTTTAAATTTTTTCCTTTTGCTTTCATTATAGTTAAATATAAATTG
This sequence comes from Oryctes borbonicus, assembly GCA_902654985.2. Lineage (NCBI taxonomy): Eukaryota > Metazoa > Arthropoda > Insecta > Coleoptera > Scarabaeidae > Oryctes > Oryctes borbonicus. Next base: position 10,494,989 of record LR736859.1, on the reverse strand, counting down.
CAAACAACACAAGATTAAACTTACAACATATTTTAAAAATTATAATTTACATACAATTATCAAGCGCATTTTCTAATATGTACACACTTTTTGCACAGATATTAAAAATAGATGTAAAAAAACGTTACTGTTCGTTGTTGGAAAGCAAGATACTATAATTAGATCCGTGATACATAACGTGCTTGCGATGCCAATATTCTATCTTTATCTTTATATCTAACTTAAATTATCGGCCTGAATATAGATAGTAATTATTAAGAAATATTGTAGAAAATGGTTATTATAGTAACTAATTTGCAAATGGAATATTACCAAATAGGACGGCGATCAAGATTTTAATATTATTAATATATTAACAATAACTAGTATTGTGCAATATAACTACCTTTAAATTGATTATCTAAGACATTCATCGCGTCAAATACACGAACATATTATTTCACATAAAACTGCACCAAAGAATATATTTTCCTTACTTTCTAAAGCGTCCCACATATTGCAATTAAATGGGATAAAAAGCATTATTGCATATAAGTAATAGAAAGTAGAAAAGAATAGCAAATGAATATACATGTTTACGATATTTCGAAGATTTAAAAAACGAAATTTTAAAAACACTTAAGTATTAAGAAAATGAATATATTTGAGAGACAGATTTGTAATTTTTAAATTTATTACATCTCGCATCTTAGCTTCCAATACTGTTTTAGTAGAACAAGAACCTCTTTGAATATCTTGAATGAAAAGGGAAATTCAAATACGTGCTGTAACATCATTCGGTCGTTAAAAGGGGGTTTTCCTTTCACAACAAATATCAGATCGTTATGTGATGTAATTATAGCTAGTTCCATTCACAAATATGATCGAGATTTAAAATAAATTTTCCTTTAATGATTATTTAATTACTTAAATTAATTAAAGAACTTATTTTGTCGATATGAAATATATCTATTATTCACACGGGGCGTCCGATACACAGACGCTCTGTGGAAATTTCCTACTTGCAATCCTAGATGAAAAATGTCGAAGACGTTCGGATGCTCATCTTTGTAATGCTTGTATAAAAAGAGTTCAGGGAAGTCCCAATACTAAACGCCGCAAGATGTACAGCTGGCAAAATAAGTAATGTCTTCCCCTTCAGGCAGACGTATATTAATATCACTTTCCATATGCGTTCGGACGTTTCCGGGGTTATACGGCTTGGAATTCCCGCTATTTCAAGGTTTTTGTATAAAGCGCAATGCTTTGGTACTATATAGTTATAGGTAAAAGCGGAAATACAAATATTAACAAAATATAATATAAATAATATGAATTACATAGAACTTGGCAAGTATTTGATAAATAATCTGTGTTTAAAATTAAGCTTTTTAGGTAAATAATTTTAGCTTTCCGTAATTTAAAATCAGGAACATAAGAATAGGGGTAAATGTAAGAAAGTGGTCTTGGTTTTTATATGATTCATTTGATATTAGAGAAACATATAGGTACAAATACAAAAAAAATCTTCCTACGCTAATCGATAGACGCAAACGACAGATAATTTTTTGTGGTTATTTTAAATATAAACGTATCTGTGTATTGGATAGTAGAACCAAAAGTACATGTGTTTCGAAGATTTACAACAATTAAAAAGGCCTAAATGATCTAGTTGAAACGTTCAATTGAAAACAACAATTATTATTGATAAAATAGAGGCTATATCCAGAACGAATTCCAGTTCATTCATACGTAGTACAAGACAATTTTGCCCGATAAATAACATCTGTACGTATAACTTTCGTTTGGAAGATATAGTACATTGTATGAGTTAGCGAAAAAGTCATATGAAATTTCTTGAGGGATGAAAGGTCGTAGGCCACAGTTAGAACGGTAACTCAAGGTGTAAACCACGCCAGAGGCGAAACTAACTGAGTGGGAAGCAATTGATAACTAAGCATGTGAAGATGATTTTTTTCATGACACGATACAAACCCGGAGCACGTTTATTTTCAACTGACTCTGGCCATGGGAGTTTACGTTATTACTTGTATTTATCTTGAAAGATTAAAACACTGAAAATCTCATCAACTAGCAGCAGATAGTTGTTAAGAAATTGGATAACTAGTTATAGGAGGTTATAAAGGTATAAAATATATGCCAAGAAATCTAAACGCTTAGTAAGATTATTTGCGCCATTATTATACTACCAAGTACACGTTGTATTTTATTTTTAATATCTACATTTCGAACAATTGTTGTACATGTTACAAATGTTTTATTTTTGAATTCATATAACGCTGTATATCGTTTCACTGACAATTAAAAATAAATTTAAAACGTACGATATTACTGTTATGTAGCATATTTCAATATTTTTAGTAACAATGACATACAAGATTAAGAAATTGTTACGTATATTTTTCTTTTAGATTACACAACCTCTTTCTATCTTCTAATCAAAAGTTCTGCATTATAAGTGTGTTAAAGCTACCCTTGTTACCTTCAGCCATAAACATTTCGAATTATTAATAATTGTTTGGATTCAAACAGTACTCATTTATCGCCGTATTGTTTACTAAATGTTCAATCGCCGCTTATACATTTAGGATATGCGTATGATACTACAAAAGAGATGATTCAATTCACGTTTTCTAGAGAAACCTCAATATCATTCCGTACACTAAAATTAAAATAAATGCAAGCACACTCCGGTAATAATATATTTCGTTGCTCCTTTACTACCTCTAATCCCTTCATAGTCTCTGTTCAACTAACGCGAACCCAAGCTGCATACGCGAGAACGTCCGATCGCAAATGGGAAGCGATATTGATATACGGCTGTCTGGAAGGAAAAACATTACTTATTTTGCCGGCTGTACATTCGACATTGCAGCAATCAACCGAGCGCTTTTAGTATCTATATACGGCGGAGGCTCAGTGAGAATGTTTTTGTGTATATACTCGGTGGTACGGTAGATAATTATATACAGCTCTGTTCCTTTCACTTATATATACGATAAGTATAAAACTTAAGAGTAAACGATCATGGTTCATCAGTGTTTTGTTGTGTTATTATGGACTTGGCCTTTAATTTTAGGCTACACTTAATAAGTTAATATTATATTTAACCATATTGTAATTTTTTTTTATTGTGGTGACGACCCAATGGGGTGTATAAGCTTTTAAACCTTGGGATAACCTCGGGAGCCTTTCTTAATATGTAAATTATGTGTGTAAAATGTTCCTGGCCTTGTGCTTCACCCCCTTATTGTAAGGGGTGAAGTGCAGTTAATTATACCATTGAACCATCAAGCTGTTTATCTATTAAATTAGAAAATTATAGCTTAACTGTGCTCGATAAAGTGTGATGGACTGATGATCTGTTGATTCAATAAATTTACACCACAACTTTCTGACCTTTTCACATCTTGCGACAGGTCGCTTGTCTTTGGCCGCAAATATCAATGCGGATTACATTTCGTTTGTTATACATATGCCATTTTTACATTTTAGATACAAAATGAAATTAGTTAGCTCTCCCTTTCCTTTCAAATACTACCTTGGCACTAAATAATGGCGATTTCAGGCTTTATGATTCCATTTAATTACCATAACTATAAGGATATAACACACCACATACTATTGCGTTGAACTGTGAAATGTACAAAACGTATATATTTCAGGTCAAATCAATTTTAACATAAAAAATTACAATACATACTTCCTACTACCAGCACTAAGTAATGAAGTGTATCATCGCCTGGTGACGTCACAAAAAAGCTGAGCAAAAGCGTACGCGTGCTTACATTTGTTTTCTTGAATTTTGTGCACAAGGAATATCGTTTATGGGTGAATTTATACTTATTTAGCCATATAATTTCCGCTACTACGTATCTGAGAATGACTAAAGTACTTGTAGAGATGATACATAACAATCAACAGAGACAGACAACAGACAATAAACTTTTAAACTACTTTTAACTCCTTTACAAAAGAAAGGAGAAGTCCCCCGAATGAAAAACAACATAAACTGTACAAACTAAAGATAATAAAATGGAGTTGACACTTACTTGGAGATATATTTATACTTTTGGTTGATAAAAAAATATTTTTGTCTTTATTCAAAGAACTTCTTTCGATGTTATACTTAGTTTTCTTTGGCAATGTTTTACTACCATTAACCAGGTGAGATATTAGATTCGAACTTTTATTCCTTGGGGATTTAATAATACCATTTGCATTTTTGATGGAGGAAGAAGAATTTGGTTTTTCATTTAAATGTGAATGCATATCCAATGATGTAGGACTGTCGGTTATATCATTTTCTCTCTTGAGATGTGCATAGAAATTAGGTTTAACTGTTTCCACTCTATCAGTCCATATATTTCCAATGACATCCTTTAAATCAACTTCTGATTTCTTCTGGTATATTGCTACTTTTCCCGCATCTTTTATTAGATGAGTCTTTTCAGGTTGTAATATGGAGTTATGATCAAAGTCATTGGTTGTATTGATACTAACATGATTTTTTACATCATAAATACTTTGCATGGAATGTGAAGTTCTAAAATTACTAGATGTTCTATTTGATATATTATTCTTAGAAGCATCATCCTTTGCTCTGTAATTCTCTGTGAAATTTGATAAGTTCCTTTCAACGGAAGCTTCTAGTTCACTTTGGGGGCCCTTTTTTGTTGATGGCTCAGAAGTATAATCACGTGCAACAACTAATTTGTCTATTGTAGTAAAAATACCTTGACCTGCTGGACATTTAAAATATTGTACGCCTGCATAAAAGCCATTACATTGATTATTTTGTTGTTTTTCCTAAAATATTGATTAATAAACATTTAAATCAAATTCTTAATAAAATGCCTTACGTGCAATTGTATTCCGAAACATTTTCCTAGACCTTTCACATTTCCAATAAACTTTACAGTTCCTAAACAAACATTTGATGGCAACTCAACTCCAACTAAAGCTTGTTCTTTAATTTGCAGCAATTTCTGACATCTTGCTTTACTTCTTACCAATTTTACTCTTTCCTGAGGAGACACTACCGATGCTAAGAATGGCCATAGTTTTTCATCGACAGATATAAGAATGTTTGCAGGGCAAGTATATGTTATTACATCCCAGCTTTCCCCATCCTTCAATAATCGTATACCATAACTAGCTTTTAACACTGCATCAATTTTCACAATTTGCCCAAGTAAAATAGTTTTCTGATGATTCAAACTGTCATGTTTATTCTGTTCATTTAAAACAACATTCTCTGTAATTATCCCATACTCGTATTTTGGATTCATTTTTAACGGAAGAGCGCACAGTGAGAGCTGCTGTCTCTTTTGTTTTCATACCATTGACTGTAAATAACAATCGTAATTTGGTTATGACTCATTATTATAATATGTAAAACATATATTTGTTGTATAGTAGCACGTTGGTTTTACATGATTCTCACTTTCACATACACATGTATTATTTTCATAATGTACTTTACTTTGTAAGGTAAACATCCATTAGGTTAAATACGCGAAATTAAGGACCATAATACAGTCATTGATATTCTAATAAACACATCAACACTGTTTTTGAGCAATGAGCAATGACAACAACAAAAGAACAATCAAAAAATACGTCGCAACTGGAGTAATCGTCAACTTCTCAAGGTTTACATCATAGCATATCAAGTCATAGACGTCGAAGTCACACTGCGATCAACTGTGATTCGTCCTCTGTAAATCAATGTAAAATAAACAACTCAATGCCTTTGATTTGAAATTAGTTTATGTGCCAGTTTTTACAATGATTCAGAGGAATGTGAACTATTAATAAGTGTCTCCGGTGATTTTTATTATCAATATGAATTGTGACAATCACATCCCATCGAAACTGAAGGGATTCCCACAAGAGTATATAAACATTGTAAACCTCTTGCTCTATTCAGAGCTGTATCATAGGCGCAGAGCCAGCAGTTCATATGTTCCCGCCAAACACAGTTTTAGTTTCCTTTAGATCGTTCCTGTCTCTGTAAGCCGCAGTGGGAATGAGAAAAATCAATATATTCCAGGAAAATTCAGTTTCAAATTTAGTTATATGCTAATAGTTATATTCTGTTATTATATATTTCCATGACTTATATCTAGGTTTCTATCACTTTGTACGCCGCATTAAATTTTTGTTATCCTTATAATAAAAACGCTTCAATTCTTTTTATCATCAGAAACTTGTTTGGCAGCCGAAACTTAGCCTACCGGAGACATTTCTTTGCCCAGCGTGTTGATGCCTATAATCCCTCTCAACCTCAATATGCACTATGGACAGTTATCTTTACCTTGCGTCCCTTATTATCCCTCTAACACACCAATATAGCTATCTCTATTACCGCTCGCTGTTTAGCCAGATGCACATGTTTACGTCAACGGCTCACTGTCACCTGTCAGTCTATTTATGTTTGTTGTGGTTTTAGTAATATAAAATCTTTAATAATGATAGTAAGGACTGTGGCGTAGTATAGTGACAACACATAAGTATTGGCATATGTAATAAATTAAACTTGTGTGGTGCGGAGGTTGCCCATACTTACCATTAAACCTTTAGTTAAAAATATAACCGTTCTTTTCAGAGCGCCTACTGACTTCTACAAGTGCCTACAACGTAAATATGAACATTACATGCGTAACTTGTATATAGAACTTTGCTGGCACTTGCAATCCGTTTACATCCGAACATTCCCAACCAACAAATCTTTCAAAAATGACATTGCTGAACAAGGACAGCGTGTTGCCGTGCTCGGAGCTCTTCATGTTTATGGTATCCAATTTTCAGCTTATATGCATATCCAAGAAAATATTTTAAACTAACGTTCAATAAGAAAATCAATGTTTGGTACTGTATGGATTATGTTTTGACACTGCGAGAATGTTGCCCTCAAATAATGAGAGCAACATAAAATGTAATTTACAACAATCCTTTGCAATAATGATAGCAAGGATTATGACGTAGTATTAATTAAAAATTACAATTAAATACATCACTCGGTCACCGGTTGAGAATGTAGATTATTTGTATCATCGAAACGGCTGTCCCGGATTAATTAATTAAACTTGTGTGGTGCGGAGGTTACCGATACTTTTGCGTTGTTTACAATTCTTTGCAGTGTAAAATGCTATAGATACTATCCTGCTAAAAAGTTGCTTTAGACAAGTCAAAGATACGAGCTAGATCTGTACAATTAATAAAACACGTAATATACTATTTATAACAATATTGTATTTTTTTATATATGTACTTAGACATGTGCGTAGTAAACTCGGTTAAAAGTACAAATGCTTGTTTTTTTTTTGCAGCCATTATTTATATTGCTGTTATTTAGGTATTCCAAAGTAATGAGTGATATATTAAATATTTCAATTACAACCTGAGATGCAACAATATGTATACAAACACTACGTTATTTTGAAGATCGTGAAAAATTTTCTTTTTTTTGAATTCGCCCTGCAAGTACCGTGGTGACCTAAAGACAGCGAGAATTTTAAATTTACTTGCAGCAGTGGCGTACCTATATTGTCTGTGTCATAGGTAAAGTTTGTCACTTTTCATGCCCTTCAAGAAATTAACAGACTAGACAGACTCGTGCTTTGTCGACTCTCGGGGAAACCAGTAGGTAACACGAACCCTTTCTTATGAGACGAATAGACACGAGTCTATCTAGTCTCTGGTAATTTCGTGAAGCGCATGAAAAGTGGCGAGCTTTAGTCATAGGTGTATGTGCATATATATGAATGTATCCCTCTTTACAATTGACAATGGCAATTTTCCATAACAATCAAAACTTTTGAAAGACGCGGCATTTTTGAAGGTTTCACTGTGTTTTTAACTTTTCAAACCTTTGATCGAACAGTTCCAGTAAGACAAATGCGTTCTTTATATGCGTTTGGGATGTCATTTAAATTATTTGTATTAGTTATAGTGATAGTTTGCGGACATTGTTTGTAGTCGTTGATAGTGTTGAAAACGTATCAATGAATTTTTCTATGCTTACATGCAATTTGTTCCTGCGAATGTTTTCATGTTAGATTGTCATTTAACAAGAATCACTTTAGAGCAATCTGGCCGACTGACAACAGCTGATGATTACAAAGACAACTAAGGCAATTATAACCGATCTCCCAAAGAAATATATCAATGGAATGAAAAATTGCTTCGCGCAGGAATCACAACGTAACGAAAATACACGAGGGTGTGAAAGTGTTGTTCGAACCCCTCCATTTACGCCTACAAAATTACACAAGCCAAGCGCTATCTGCGCCCTCCCATTTACATCACCACCGGCCGTTATTGATTACATATAAGATGTAGACACCCTTATAGGGTTGCGCCATAAATAATGTTTTCTACAGACCTCTACGACCATTTTTATAGATCACTTATTGGGGTGGGTCAGTATCCGTTTACATACTATACTTATATTTAAAAAGTCTAAAACTGAAAGATATCAAAGCAGAATTGGGCGAAGTTCATGACACATCTGCTCCTGTAGTAACTGTTTACAATTGGGTAAATAAGTTTAAACGTGGCCATATATCCACAAAAGATGAACGTGGTTCTGGACGTTCAGTGGAAGTGACTACCTCCGAAATGATTGACAAAATCCACCATATAACTTTGAATGATCGACGAATCAAAGTGCGCGAAATAGTTGAAGCCACAGTCGTATCGCAGTGTTTTCTATTTTGCACGAAAAATCAAGTGTAAAAAAAATCTCGGTAAGATAGGTGCTGCGCTTGCTCTCAATTGAGAATAAATGCAATCGTGTGGTCGACGCTGAGACTGTTTCGACGGAGACAAAGGAACAATCAAAACTATGGGTTTTTGAAGGTGAACGGGCTCCAAAGAAGGCCAGGACGGTGAAATTGCCTGGCAAGATTATGGTCTCGGTTTATTGGGATGCACGCGGAATCATCTACACTGATTACTTGGGAAAAAACGCAAACAATAATTGGAATGTATTATTCGTCGTTATTGGATCGGTTGAGCAAAGAAGTCGAGATAAAACGTCTCTCTTCGTTCAAGACAATGCGCGGGTGCAAAATTATGGAATTAAAGTTCGAATTAGTACAACAACCACCGTATTCATCGGATTTGGCCCCCAAGTGACTTCTTTTTATCTCCAAATTTGAAAAAATGGCTCAGCGGACAACGTCGAACAATGAAATGATTGCCCAAACAGATGCCTATTTGGACGCTTGGAAATGTATAGAGTTAAATATAGATTGAACGACTAATGCTTTAATTAGTACTTCTTCTGTCCTGTTTTCTCTCTGCATTTAGCGATTCCTGCCTTTTCGAGATTTTCTATTTCCTTTAGCCACGTTGATCGAGGTACGCCTCTTTTCTCTTTCCGGTTCTCATTATGTAGCCGAGTTGGTTCTCGTTTTTAAATTAAAAACGCACTTTTCCTTACAAACTAGTTCTTTATTCGTTTTAACAATCTGTTACCTCCACTCTTCATACCGCCGTCTTGCCAATCTGATATGGTCGGTAAGTTAGGAAAACACATAAATACATTTGCGCGGTGAATTTGAAATTATTCACCACAATTATAGCATTGAATAAGTTACTACCTTTTCCTCCATACGTGTCCTAAGCATTTTATTATTTATTTTTTGGTTTTGTTGTGATTTTGTTAGTACAACTGTCAAAAGCAGACAGTCTTGACAAATTTCAATGTTTTCTTATTTTTCGCTTTATTTGCACCAAAAGCGAAGGTTTTCCCAAAGGTGATTGTGCTAAAATTCACTGACAATATTGTTCACTACAACAGCGTGATAATCGTCACATTAATCATTAATTATAAATCGAACGCGTACATTGTTTTTAGTTCAACAAATCGAATGCCTGATGAATTCTTGGTCCGTTGTTCGATACGTATGTCGGTTTTGCACATACGTGTGTCAACCATCAACCGTTCCAATTACTAAGGTGTAATGTTACCAGTTGTAATGCTTTCACTGTCCTCACACTCAAGGTGGTCCTATAAATTCCAGCGTGTATTCTCTATCTTCATTATTCACAATGTGGTAATTGCTGATAAAAGTACTGGAAAGGAAAGCACCAGCATGGTATAAACATAAGGGTGTACATATTGTGGTAATTTGAAATTGGCAATTTTATTTACATAGATTGGTACTGCTAGCCGATACTAATAGGTTAGTTTTTCTCTGCCAATGTTACTAGTTTCAATCGACTTTGTGTTATAGAGATGGTAATATTTAATTTTGTGTTTTATGTTAAATAACCGAAGTTTTTTTTTTTCTACGGATGCAATATGATACATTTTACCGTCAAACTTGCGAATGTGCTTTTAAATATATAAATTATATAGTAATTATTTGTTGAACTTATATGCAGTGCTGAAAAATCATGTCTAGATATTGCACAATTTCAAGAACCGTTCCTTTAGCAGAATCTGCTAAATCTTTTTTATGTGATTATGAAGATAATAATGAAGGTAATTCATATTACATAAAAGGGGTAAAGTTGTTCAAATTCCAATAATGTATTTTTATGATTGGTAGATAAAATCATGAGCGGTATTTTCTCGAACTTAAAATATGTATGGTATGCAAGTGGCCGAAGAGTCCAAGTAATAGAATCCAGAACTGGTAAAAGAGTGGCATCTTGGACTTTTGATCCACTTTCAAAGGATAATACAAGAATTATATATTTGTCAGAAATTCCTTGTTTATCAAAAGAAATACCGCTTCTTATAATTGGCTTAGAATGTGCCTTAACTGGTGGTACAATTTGTATATTTGATATATTAACTTCTAAAATTTTAAGGTCAATTCAAATGAAGGATATAGTAAGTACAACGATAAGTAGAATTAAAACTTAAGATTTAACAATATGTTTTAGGTTTCTTATATACACATCATTGATTGTGGAAGTAACATTTTCCCGATTCTTGGGCCATTAAATACATTTGATGGTGTAGTAGCGGTAGGATTAGTAGGCGGTGATGTTTTACTTGTAGATTTATGTCAACAATGTATTGATGATGGTATTATTACATGATTATTTTCTTGACAATGTTTTTGTTAAATAACGTTTTAGCAAGAGCTTCAAATGCAGCGGAGGATTTCATAGGAGAGATAGATGTTTGTCAAATTATTCCTCTTACAATAAAAGATATACATGCCATAGAAGATCATAAACAAAAAGCAATACAGTCAGGAAGTCATTTATCTATAATTCTAAACGGTAAAACATAACAAATATGTATTCTGGTTAGTTTACTATAGTAAAATTTGGAAATTTGCAAATTCCACATAGAACAATGTCATAAATTAAACAATTTAACTTTACTAACATCTTCCCATGCATTGCTGCATGGTTTACTATCTGCATCAGTAGAGGCTGGTAGTAATGTAATAGAAGTTCTAGTACAATGCTTTGGTGTCCTCATTCAAGTCCCACTTATGTCACCAAGAGCTTTATTTATTAGTTTCTACCTTAAAATCTAATAGCAGTAATAATTTATCCATTTCTGTTTGCCTTTAATGTAATATACTTTCAAAGGAATATACATTACAATTCGGATCTTTTTATTTTTTTCGCACCATTTATTATTACTTCTATTATTTATTGATGGTTGTATGTGGGTTTAAAAATTTGAGAGTCTACTGCAGTCAACTTTGTTTATGTCGTCCAAAAATTGCCTTTCATTTGATAGAAAATGAAAATTCTGTTGTTTTTATTTCAGATGTTTTAAATACTAAGTTACCACATTTTATATTGAAAGGGCCAAAAGGTGAAGATCGAATTCGTTTTAATAAAGCTGACGTTCTAGTCACTTCATTATTTTATTCTCCACAACTCGGATCGTTACTAGTAGGATACAATTTTGGAGCTTGGCAAATATGGAATATAGTGAATATGACGCTTGTCTACACTTCTCCTGTATATGAAGAAAATATACCAGTATCACATTTTGCTATGCAGGTAATATATGTAATCATAATAATAGATTTATTTTTTATTCCTATTAAATATTAGACAAGTTTCAGAATGCAAGTTAAATATTATAATTTATCTTAAATGATTCCTTTTTATTTGACATTTTAAGCAGGCGATCAATACATGAGGCGAGTTCTTTTGTCTACCGATTGATTAAGCGGCGAAGTAAAATTTCCTTCGAACCGCTTGATGATTAATAATCACTGGAACTTCGATGAATTTGTTGAAGGGTTTTTTTTATTAATTGATCCATCGAATTTTATATGTGCAGATATCCAGGATAATCTTGTGATGATTTTCAAAATAATGATGTCTATGAGCTTGTTTTTGGATTACATATAAACTATATAATTACGGTGACCATATTTTTTTATAGGCACAAAGTATAGTAAAAGTAATTTTTCTAGAGAAATAACCATTGTGTACAGAAAATTGTTTAGATTAAATAAAATGCCAAATACGTGTTAATCATATAACATTTTTATTCAGTAATACTACAACAAATGAATTTATTTAAATTCCATCAAGAATCTCCTGCTGATGTGCTTGGATATGTACTACTTCTTTCAGCTTCTAATTATGCATATACTGATTTAACAATAATTGGTTTAAAAAGAACATCTGTCTGTTCTTCTCTACAGCAGGAATCTTGCCCATCGATTATGTTACTCGTCATCCAGCGCATGTTAAGCACTGCAATCGGCCGATGTATACAAGAACCCGCCTATGTTATAGTTCTTTGTGTTTATACAAACTTTTTGTTTTAAATGTACTAGATTTGACTATCTGTATACGAAACGTCTACATATTGCGTACTAGGAACAAAATAAATTGTCCACGATAAGAAAAGTACTAGCGCCTACAGTATTTCTCTATTTTGCTGCTCTTTACAACATAAAATGCAAAAATTCGTAATGCAATGCAAAAAAACCTCATACGGTAAGTTTTCTTTTTTTTTTTTACCTTCGCCGACAGCGATGCATCCGAGTTTGCTGGTAGAGTTATATTAAAGATAGCTCATTGAAGTATCTTCTGCAGTCATATTTTGCGAATACGAAGTACTAACGGCAACGGATACGAAGAACCCCACTTCCTGCCAGTTTTTATAGTTTTTCACCTTCATTGACGGCAATCCAATCGAGTTTGTCGGTAGGGTTATTTTTGAGGATGGCGTTCGGAAATATCGTATGTAGCCATATTTTCCGAACACGAACCATTAACGGCAATAGAAGCGAATAGAAGCTTTAGTTGTTTTTTTTCTTTTCGTGGGAATCGAAAATTACTCCGCAGATAACTTCTTCAAAAGTAGAGAAGAAAGAAAATCACTTTCCTCCGCTGTCAATGGAATGTATTTTTTTTACAATCCAAGTTGCAGTACGTCTAGATATTTGAGCTGCCTCCACAACATCTAAAATATCGCCCACGAATTATGTCACCACCTATTTAAAGAAAAATAAATCTGAAAGAACTTGTCACGTTTCTTTTTAAAATAATTGTAAACATTGAATATTATTAAACGAGAATGTTCTGAAGTAAGGATTCTCTTCTTTGGAGTGCGAACTGTCTAATAAAACTACTTGATATGATTATAAGCACAAAAAAAATAAATACAAAAAAATGTAATAGCAATACAACAGTTTATATGGGCTAAAAAAATTGACGATGAACACTATTCTATTCAAATAATTTTAAGAAAATAGGGCCACAGTAACAAATATTGTATCATTTTAGTTACTTTAGTTCAGTAAAAATTTATTATTTTATTATAATTTATTTTGTCTGTTTATTGCTTAGGAACCTGCTGACGATCCAAGAGCATTTTGTTATGTATGGGCAATTTACAGTAATACAGATGTTGATCGGGATGGATTTCCTATTGCAGTTATGTACTCTCTAAATTATGAAGTTAAAGATTTTCATGAAGGCTATGGATATTTATATCAGGTATTTACAAATGTTGTAGATGTTGATGAAAATAATTTATTCAGATTATCCAACTTTTGAACATTATAGGATCTACAATCTTGTGCGGTTCGTTTTCAAACAGAATTAGCAGCTGTAGGTGACCATTCCGAGGATATTAAAGGCGCGCGATGTTTGCGTTTAACGGCATTTAATAAAGGTTGTTCTAGTAGGACTTCAGTGCAAGATTCTCATGAAGATACCTTAACAATTTGTTCGATGGTATGGAATGCATGGGGTACAAAAGGTGTAGATACGTACATGAGTATTTTCGATTTGAATCAATGGTACAAGGAACAGATGCCAAGTATTTTATATCAATTATATTTAATCTGAATATTTGAATAATATAATAATTATCTAGGCTCGCCTCAGCAAAATTGTTCTACTTATCTCTCATATATATGCGTAAGCGATATTATCGACGAAGTTGGTAATAATTCATATGTCTTAGATGTTTTAATTGATGAAAGTAGTATCAATCAATTTATTGGTATTCAGAAACCAGAAGAGCATTATTACCCTTCAGCTTTAGCATATGGTAACATTTCTACGCTCAGGGTTTTATATCGAGTAATTATTTCTATTAATTTTTAGAACTTTGTGCATGCAGTGATAAAAATATCGTCTACATTTATAACAAGGGACAACAAAGAACATTACTGGGACAATTCGATAGTAGTGGCCCTTTAATCTTGTTAAAACCTAAAGAAGTATTTGAACAGTCTGTTATCTTAGGTTTAACGCCTTTGTTTGCTGAGCCTGTTCACTCAGACTTAGTAAGTGATTGTGACCCATTATTTTAATACAACTTTAAAAAAATTGGATAATGAATACTTGTTAATTGCAGAATTTACACAGAGAATTCTTGTTAAATATTGCTTTAGAACAAGGCATGATAGGCTTTCTATGGAAGTGCGTTTGTACCTGGTCTAATGGTAGTTTTACCGGTGTGGGTTGCTCTATCGAGTTTCTTTTGAACTGGGCTTGGAAACGGGCTATATTATTAAAAATAAATGCAGATAAATTATGTAAAAACGTTATACATTTTCCTAAACATCAGCTACAATTTCATAAATTTTAAGGTGAAACATTATTCGATTATTCGGAGATTTCATTAGACGCAAATAATCGGAAAATATTGAATAGTTGTACTACACAGCTTTCGAGTTTGCATCGTCTCTATGGACTTATGTGCAAAAAACTCCAATTGTCTTTATCTAATATAGGTATAATACTTGTCTCACTAGAGGATGATTCTTTTCTAATTTACTTTTTAATAGATATTGTTCAACAACAAGAAAATTGTTTACATATGATTGTTACTTATTTAGAAGTTTTGCAATGGTTAATCAACATAGGGTTACTACCAGAATTTTCAGAAAGTTCAACACGGAAAACTGTTAATAGAATAGAGGAAACGTATGCTCCTTACCCCGTAGAAACTTTATTAAAATATTACAAGGAAAGGTAAATTTATATTATATTTTTATATATCATATTAATGAACCTTTTACTAATGTTGTAGACGTTCCTCCGTCCCGAAAGAAACCTCGCTCTTATATATAGATACTTTAATAGAGAAGGAATTCGGCAATAAATTGCAAGGGTAAGATTACCTATATGGTTAATTTGATTTTAAGAATGTTTTTTCTAGACTTTGGCAAGAAGATGGTGGTGATGGATATTATCCACCTCCATCATTGCAATCTTTATTGAGAATATACTTAATGGAAAATGTGGATATGGTTCATAAACATTGTATTGTTATATACTTATTTCTTGATCTTGCTATGGCTCTAGATCAATTAAGGTAATTACTTTATTATGCACAGCGTGAAAATTGTTTCCTTGAGCAATTTAAAGAAAAAAAATATAAAAATTATTTGGAGGACAAGTTCCGTGTAACACAATGCACGAAGTTTGATTTTTCTTCGCATTCATTATATTCATCCAGCTTAGGTTATGACATAATTAGGGATTTTCGCGAAATGCTATTGTTTCTTCTGTAACGGCCGATATCTTACATAAATGCCTTATATGCTAGAGCAATGGTCAAATTGAATTTGGATGAATTTTTTAACGCAATGCATATCTTGGACATTACATAAAATATGGCAAAATGTTAGCAAATGTGCAACATAATACAAGGAATCGCATTACAGTTTATATGAAGAAAAATGGTAATTACTTTGAGTAGATGCTGAAATTGTACGAATGAAATAAATATTGCAGAGTACTTATAACGAATATCTTTAGAAAAACAAATGTTTATATTATTTATCGCATCCATTTTAGCAAAAAAAAAACGTATACAGTTTCATTTTTAACTTACTAAAGAAGGACGTTGGTTAGGTGTAGGGAAATGTTTATCAAAAGAATTGTAGAAGAGCTTCATCATCATATTCTGGAAAAATATACAGGTTGTTCCATTGCAATATGCTGCTAAAAACTCCAAGATATACTTAACAAAATAAAATTATCGGTTTTTAGCATGTAAAACCTTTAAGATATCGGACATTAAAAATTTAACAGCATTTCGCATGAATCTCAAATTATCTCACAACGTATAGGAAATATTGGAGGAAGTTGACATGAATTAAAGAGTGGCAACGGAAAACAATGATATAGGTGTTTCATTTAGAGAACCAAAGTTGTATCGTGTGCTGCGAAAACTGAATACGCTGTATGCTTGAAAATAGTTTTGTTATGTGGGCCTTGTCTCCTACTTTTTCCTCTTGAAACTTTTTCTCTAAATTACCCAGGAAAGGAAATATAGTCATAACGTATTTATGGTGAAACAATCTGTTTTAGATTTAAATTCATTATAACACATTTAATAAAATTTCCAATGGTGTTTAGAATCAGTTCAAGTATAACAAAAATCATTCAGGCCCTTTGGCAGCTTGATCATGGCGATTTCCCAGTAAGTATTATATATTAGATATGGGTAAAGAAGTGTATATACTATATAGCCACCTTTAGATGTATTCAATCAAATGCGATCTGTGTATTGTATTCACTCGTTCTACTTCGGGGATGTTCTGACCTCTTTCTTGGGGTCTCCTGTCGCTTATATAACCTCAGGTTCTCGTCTCCCTAACCATAGCATTTTGTTATGGTAATTACTTATATATATCTCCGTTCAACGTTGATCTCGGTAAACCAGCTAAACCGTCTTCGCTCCATTTTCTCCTTGCAAGCATTACAGATTAAATTCAGTTATCTTTGCCATCATTTCACAAATTAAATAGTACTGATGAAGTCGTCAATTTCGGTAGTAAAAGTCAATATTCAAGGGCTGCGTGCGAAACGTCAAAGATTATAGAGTTACGCGTTAGAATTAGAACACGCCTAGTATTTTTAGAAAAATTAAAATTTAATAGAAAATTGTAATGCAGAATATGAAGGAGCGAAGAGATGCTAAACAGTTTTTTAGTTTAGTTCAGATTACTGCTGTGTAAATATGTATTTGGCTAAGTGTCTTATTTTCCAAGTGTTTAGTACCTCAAATACGAAGTATAATTTAAGTAATTATAAAAATAATTTAAATCGAGTTAAGTAAAGTTTTGGTAATTTCAAAGTGCGCGAAGTTTTGCATAACCATAGAGTTTTTGGTAAACGTCACAATTTGAGTTTTTCTCCTTTACTCGTAAAACGTCATAAATTGGTTTATATTTTTAATAACTGCCGAAAGAATGTCTAGGGGACCTTACGACCGGAAAATGCTAAAAGACGTCAATTTTTAATTTCCTATTTTATAGCTACGGCGCCATCATGTTTTTTAAAAATTGTAATCCCACTGTTTCCAACAAAAATGAACTTCTATTATTGCCCGAGCACAATGGTACCCCACACTGTGGGTTATTTTCTTATGGTCTACAAGATACAGTTACTTTATTAGAATGTTCTGCATTGAACAGTTGGTAAGGCTCCTCGTGAGTTCTTAGGTTATCGTCATATCCGACTATTATGAAACCTTCAGTTCTTTCCTTCTCAGTCAAAGGAGTTTTATGTAGTAGTCTATTAAAAAAATAAATTATTAGAAATAATTAGCCCTTTTTTATTAACATTTTAATAACATAAATTATCAAAATGCCAGAATTCGAATACTAACTAAAATTCATTTGAATTCTGCAAATGTTCAATTACATTTTGATATTTAGGGTACATTGAAACTAAATAATAAAAAAACAACGAATTAAAGTGCAAGTACATGTACTTCATCCCAATGACCCATTACAAGACATAACCTACAATACTACTGTAGAGTACAGTTTGGTCATATAAAGTAATTTCATCACCTTAAAGCGCATTTCTATTCATTTGTGGAATTTACAGGAACGACCAGGGAATTTAATTTCTCTTTTTATTGCTTCACCTTGTTTCGTTCGGAAATTAATTCCTTGTCCCTGAATGTAAGCGATACTTCTATACCGCGGCGTGTAAAGACAACTAATGTTGTACGTTACTTTAACGAGACTGTATTTGCCTTTAAGTGTCTGCTACTAAGAGTTAAATTATTCTCAGTATTTGTTAAGATCCTCTGAGACAAAAGATAAATCAAAACACTTAACAAATGTAAATGCTTGTCGCAAGAATTGTGATAGACAATAGGTAGACAGTCATAATACATTTGCATTACTAACATGTTAGTGTCAAAGCAAATATCTAATAATTAAGGATAAGTAAAACAAGTTGGTCCACTATCTCACAATGCTCTGAATTGATCATTGTGAATTAACCATGAAGTTACAAAGAGTACATAGATGATTTTATCTAATAATTGTTACGGAGAAATGCAATCGAAAATGATTTGTCTGGGGTTCTGGGATAATTAAGTACCGTTCTAAACATTTAGATTTTTTTCTGTTTTAGACAGCAATGGATCAATTATTAGACCCTCATATTTCTACATCAGATTTAGAAGTGTGGCATCATCGAGTTATCTTAAATGCTCTCTTACTACAGGGGCAGCATAATTTTGCCTTGCTCTATTTTCAGGTTAGTTAATAAATAACTTTCACTAAAGAAAGCGGTTACATTTTTCCGACTGATTCTTTCAGGTTCGCAAACCGCCTTTGGACGATGTGCAGGATATTTTAAACGTTTTAAGTTTATATATCGAAAATCGTATGGTTGATGAGGCAGTAAATTTTTGCAGGGAGCATTCATCTGTAGAAAATGATACGAAGCTGTTTCGCCATGTATTTCAAGGTACCTATTTTAAATTTCTAGCAGTCAATTTTTTTTGCAAGGAACGGATGACGGTTTCTTAATAAAAGCGGCCTCCCTTGGAATTAATTTCTTTAGATTCAAGGGCTGCAATGAAAGAAAATAATTTGTTTTTGGTTTGTGTTTATACTTTTATAGCACTATCAGAAAAGTTTGTGTTTTTTATATTTACTAACTTGAACTAAAAAAACGCGTGTATTACAAAAATACATTGTATGAATTATAAAAGTTAGGAAACTTGCAATAAACCGGTGCCTCCAATGTCACTTTCACTAGACCATTAAACGCTATTTATTTATAGTATGAGCGCAAACATCGTCGTAATTTTTTGTTGTATAGTGCAAGCTCACATGAAAAATGCTTAGAAACATTAACCAAAATAATACTGCTAAATACAGCTACTCGCTGTATTGATGGACAAGCAATGCAAAAGAAGAAAACGTTAACCAACGCACATGTTGCTGCCTACCCGGCGTGATCAGCGGTATTCCGAGCGTATTCTTTACCTCACATCGCTATTTTCTCCTGGGCTCTCTCCTTCCAAAACGACGAGCCGGGTATATCTTTTGGCCCCTTGGCAGCGACGAAAAGCGGCTACAGTTCCCTAACTCTTGAGTAATTTTTGGACTGTTGAACTAGAATGGTTTGAGTAAAAGACATCAAAAACACATCAAACAATTCCTAGAAACAATAATCAAAATAATGCTGCTGTGTATATCAATTCCACCAGTACCATTCACTGTTCAAATAATTTATTAGACTGCTTGCGGGTGAACTGGGGGGGTTTCGAAAATTAAACAGAGTCGGGTTAATACATATATTTCATATACATAATAACAATAAAATAAAACAATACCACTTTTCCCACAGTCTCTATATACATCTATTTACATGCATTTAGTTTCGTGGGAGATTCTTCTGTATACCTCATGTAAGTATGCAATCTGCTAAACAACACATAAGTATAGGCAACCTCCGCAACACACAAGTTTAATTAATTATATAAAAATATGATAATTAGTCTGGGACGGCCATTTCGAGGACACGAATGGTCCTCATCATCAACCGGTGACCGAATAATGCGAGACACTTCTAAAACTAAACATGCATGTACTATCTCTTCTTCCGAGAAAAAAAATATTGTTTATAAGTACTTATTTCTACCCTCTACACGTCTTAAAACTACGACATGCGTAAAATACGGACAGATAAACGGAAAGGTCTCTTTTATAACCAAAAATATAAACAGTACCAGCCTTACTGCAAAAGGTCAAGAAGAACAGAGTACAGTTCTCTCTGTTCATCAGATTTTTATTACTTTTTATGTAAACCGCCTCGTATGCGTCTAATTCTCGCGGCGAAGTTACATCCTTAATCAATTTCAAGTTTTCTAATTTAATACTATGCCCGATTTAATTTATCTGTTGTGTTACGCTAGACGCGTCAAATCTGCCGTAGCGATAATTCCTTATATGTTCTTTCAATCTGGTGCCTATCGCTCTTTTCGTTTGACTGATCTAGGCTTTATTACAGTCACTATATGCAATTTTATAAATTCCCGACCTTTCTTCTATTTTCGGTTTATCCTTAGGATTATCGAAAAGGTTTTTAAGTGTGTTACGCGAACCTACGCATACGTTCGTATCTTGACCCTTCAAAATCTTACTCGCGCCTTTCGATATGCTTAAGGTCGGAATTTCTTACGTAAAGCCAATGTTGGGCTCTCTTAAGCATGCGATCGACCTCTATAGAAGAGTAACCGTTATAAATAGCTACGTTTTTTATGAATTTAAGTTCTTTGTTAAATCTATTTTTACTTAAAGGGAATTTAACTAATCTATTACTTATAAATATTAGAACTAAGAGCCGTCGGAGATAAGCGGAGGTTGCCGATACTTATGTGTGTTTACCATACTAGGCCACAGTCCTTGCTACCATTATTAATGCAATCTGCCCCCTATTTTTATATGTTTAGATACGAGCCAAAAGGGCATGTCATTGCATACTATTATTTGAATATTGGTGTGGATAAAATATACCTTTCACTCGTAAGTATTTGCTACCTTTCGCACACATATATTTGTATTAGGAACCCAACTAATACTTTTATTTAGAAGCTGAAAGATCCGGTAGGGCGACTGTGGCTATTAGACGATTATCATATATCCTAAATACGACTCAACTCCCGACTACCTAGGTCTTCCTAGTGTCTTTCGCATTATCATTCATTTATATGCTTATTCGTGTGTTCATATGTATGTCCGTACATTTCTCTTTGCTTGCTCCTTGCCACAACCCCCTTAATATAGTGAGAAAGTTACAAATCACATATTGTGCGAGATGTGTGTAGACCGGTTATGCGGCAACACCGAAAACATCGTATTAGCCAAGGCCTAGCTCCGCCCGCTCAACCTGAGCTTGCGCTAGATCCGTAATCGGCGCGCAAGAGCGGCAATTGTATTTAGGTAGATGACCGTCGGTATGATATTTGTTTCAAGTTTTCGTCTTGCCTCCGTTTCAGAACCCAAAGCGCGGAGCTAATCTGCGGCTAGAGCGCGTTGACATATTATTTTATTTTAAAATATAATAAATAAAAACAAATGCAATTGATAACAATATATACAATTATAGAGAATATAACAAGGTCAACAATAAAGCATATAAAACGAAACGATACATATACATGATAAAGAAGTGAAAAGCAAATAAAATATGCACTGTTAAAGTTCGTAATATCATGAGTATTTAGCAGCATTATTTTGGTTCAAGTATGAGAATAATTTTTTTAAAAAAATTATGTGTTATGCCGTATATATGTATAACACTTAAAAATTACATTTCAATGAGGAGTGATCACCAGAGAGACGACGTTCGGTGCAGTTTGCTAGCGTGTATTAGTCAGTCAAGCGCCGATCGGGTATATGCAGTAGCGCAAATAATCGCGATGTTTCCATGTACAAACGTTATGTTAAGTGTAGCACGTTAAGAAACCGTTTCTTAAACTCGTTCTCTGTTTTTAACACGATGCTTTTGTAGAGTTAAAAAAAAATAGCAGAACTTTTAAATAATCGTCACCAGTTACATTTGTTACACTGTTAATATTAATGTCCCTAATCTCGTGTGTTAGTTTTTGTAGCAACTGAAAATGATGTAGGAGGAACATCTGCGTATCAACCATTATATTAACAACACAATGTTTGTCGATTTATCGGCGCTTATCCAAAGATAATTTTCTCCTAGTTTTGACCTGATTTTATTTATTCATCACTCGCGGATCCCGTAACTTATTTAACGCGAAATTAGCACCAAGAGAAGTTCCGTATGAATCATTTACAAATTTTTCATTACAAATTCCTCTTTCGTATTCATTAAGTCTCGTACTTTTCAGAAGAGTATATTTGCTCCTGAAACTTAATTTCACAGAACAAATGGTGTGTGTCAATGACAAAGTCCTTCTTTTTTGCTAACGACGCCAGGATGTGAACTTATTTTGAGACAATGCTTGCCTTTCTCGGCATTATTGGAAAATAATTTATGTATATAATTCCTAATTCATAATAATAATTCATGTAAAATGTTAAACGGAGATTTAATATATTATAAAATATATTAAAGTTTAAAAAATGAAAAAATAAGCCAAAAAGAACATTTCTGAAATAGAACCGCAACGAAGTTTTGATACAAAGCTAAACGTTACAAAATTTATACTTCATATTCTCTACTCGCTTACTAGTGACGTACTGCGCGTTTTGCCTATAACTGGGACGAACGACACTCAACGTCGCCCCTACTGATCACAAAGGGTTCACGTTTCACATTATTTCAAAAGCAGTAATGTAGTCTTAAGCTGAATATTACTTTATCTCAATAATTGCAGGTCATATAGATTAAAAAAAGGCATCGTTTACAAATTTCGCGAAATATTGGGATTTTAAAATAAAGCGAGGCCCGCTTTTCTTAAGAAATTGCCACCTTTCACCGATTTATATTCTTTAAATATTTTTTTTTATATTCACTTTAATAGTTTTTCGTTTTAGAATGTACCCGAACTAACCAGATTCTTGAATTTGTTTATTACCCATTAAATTTGAAGGAGGAAGAAATTTTAATGAAGTACTTAGTGGAAATATCATACGATCGTATTGAAGAGTTTCGAGTTAATTTTTATTTACATCGTTCAAGATATATAGACATATTTCAGATAAAGAAAAAAGAAGATAAGTCTTTCCCCTCTGGTCTTAAAGGTCAGAAAAAAATGGGGAGTTGTGAAAATGCTATGAAAGTTATTACAAATCTTTTTCCAAAAGTTACAAAGGACATCTTTAATATTTGCCAGCATGAAACAACCATAACCCAAAATAAAGGTGTTAATCTTATACAATACCTTTCTATACCTATTTTATAAAGCATGTATCCACAGTTTCAAGACCAAAACCAATGTCCGTTTTTGTACATAATGCTGATGAAAAGGCCAAATACAAGTCGACTTTAATACAAGCTGGTATTTTGAAGTCTAAAGAAATATGGAGTCGTCCTGTGCTAAATAAATCGATTAGTGAAAGCTTCCCATTCATTAAAACGCCCACTACATCCTTCGAGTTAAGGTACTATTTTTTTTAATGATATAAAAATAATAATCACAACAGATTGTTGATTTAACAAGAATGCGACTGAGTATTTAATCGGTGTAATCATGTATTTTATTATTATAAAATATATGATTACACCATTATTATTATTATTAAGAAATTTCTTTCTTGTTAGTAAATGTTATTACATTATAGATGAATTTTTTCTTTAATTCTGCATATTATATTTGTCGTTTCTACTTCTATTATTTATTTTGTGATTGTATATTACCAGTTGTATTGCTATTTTAACGCTTTTATTGTTTTTATTATTATTATTAATTACGTTTTCCTTGGTTCTAGTTTCTTTATAGACGCCTCCAGTTTAATTTTTTTCTTTTGCTTTTCATTTTGACTGAATCTATTGTCTATAGACACCTTAAATCAATAAACGTTATCATTATTGCATTCATTTTTCTATTTTTCTAGGAAAAGAGCATCAGTAGTTTGTCCAAAGGTTATAAACGCTAATTTGTTCAATAAGGACGAAGGTATTTCACCAATAAAAAGAATGAAATTTACTGCGGAACCCTCATCGATCGATCATCGTAGTACACAACTAGCGCAAGATGGAAATGAAATAAATACGCCGTGCTTCCTAGACATGTCAAAGCTTCTAACACCGATTGTGAAACGCAAAATTCACAGGGAGTCGGACTTCGACAAAGTTCCAAATGAAAAAGCGGACACATGCACCCCGCAAAGCATCTTAAAGGTAACACATTAGAAAATGTCTAGAAACAATAACACAAAAAATAATGCTAAAAACAGCTTCCTCATGGTATTGATGGAATTATTAATGGCAAACGCAACACAAGGAGAGAAAAAATATACTATCCACGAACGTGTTTCTACCTACCTGGCGTCATCGGGTGGTTCTGAGAGTGCTTTCTTAACGGCATATACGGCATACGGCATAACGGTATATCGGCACTAGAGGGCACAAGGAAAAGTCTAGTTTGTCGTTTTGAAATGTTGTGGCATTAACTGTGAGGCAACAACGACACAGGATAGAGTTAAATATACTCCCGGAACCACGCTGATGACGCCGGGTAGACAGAAACATGTCCGTGGGTATTATATTTTTTCTCTCCTTGTGTTGCGTTTGCCGTGAATAATTCGATCAATACCATGAGGAAGCTATTATAGCTATTATTTTTTTTTTGGTCATCTTAAAGATACCGCATATTGCATTAAAATTCTTAATTTATTTTGTAAAATATAAAACAAGTCATTGTCCGAATATACAGACTGTGCTACTTAGCATGCTCATGGAGTCACGCAAGAAGTGGATGACTGGTGAAAATGCATTTTACGACACAGTCTACTTTTTAAAAAAGAAAAGGCACTAAATGAAAAAAGTCAATAATCAACATTCTAACTCTTATTCTCTAGCTTATTTCTTTTAAAAGATACCGAAATAATGTGCAGGGCAAAATCGAATAATATAATAACCAAAATGTCGGTAATCAAATGGATCTTACAATCTAATGGTTCACTTCATTAATTACGTAATTTAGAAAGTAGTAATTGATGAAAATCGTTTGTTAAAAAATAGTCGATGAAATATTTCATTAAAAGTAGTAGTTAATAAGAATCATTCGTTTAGAAAATAGTTGCTGAGAGAACTATCAAATAAAAAAGTAATTGCTAAAAATTATTCGAAAGTAGGTTAGTCTTTAGAATTGTCGAATGAAATTTGTACATCACAAAACTATTTGTTTGAAGTAAAAGTTGCTTTTGCAATTTCTTTTCAATAGCTTTTCTGATTATTTTTAAAGACAGAGTATTATCGATTGTTATCTTATAACGTATGATTTTTATAAACTACTATTTTTATTTGATAGTTCTATCGATTATTACTTTTTATCGAATGATCCCTATGAATCAGTATATTTTAAAGAACGATCCTATCAATTATTGTTTCCAGCATCATTTGATTATATAGTGTGGAAGGAAAGTAGCGGATAAATTCATTATCTTTGTTCAGTCATTTTAAATATTTAGTATAGTGAAATAAAAAAATATTTCTATGCTTATTTTTGTAATTAATTTTATTGTTAAAGTTTTTTTCTGATCAATAAATTTCAATTTTTTTCAAGTGATTTCAAATTGATAATTTTATACCATTAAAAACGAAATAAAAAATACTACTGAAATTAATAATAAAAAATATAAGTTGTCACTAAAAACAATGATGACGTCATAACTTTAAAAACAAATGACGTAACAAGATGACAACGATGTAACGTAAAATAATTGAAATAATTGAAAAACCACCGAAGTTACTATTACTAACTTTGTTTCTACTTACTAATGATTAAGTACATATATTGATTGCTTAATGTTACGTCTTATTTCTAAGAGAGTTGAGAGTAGAGTCTTTTGTGGAAAATTGAGATGCAGCATCATCCCCTGCAGTACATGGATATGTATATAGATACATACATAACCAAATGTGTCCATATGGCGTATAGCTAAAATAGGGGAATTGAAATAATAATACATGTTACATGCGATTTCTTAAGTTCTACGAACATGGTCAAATCATAATAACTTCTTGAAAAAGGGACGAAACTCGAACGGAAATAAAATATACAACTCGTTACAGGGAAAATATTGCAATGAATCGTAGACAATATGTATGCATATGTTACAAGAAAAATAGTACATTATGGACGTTTCTGTACTTAGAATCTAACAAGCAAATAAAATAGAATCAAAAATAAAAGAAGAAAGGGTATTTAACAAACCTAATAAGTTACATATTGCTGAAATCAACAAATTACTATTTTTCTCTTCTCTTTGATAAGCCATCTGGAAAGCTTGTATTATTTTAAAAGCGTTCATAATCTTAAAATACATACATTTTCGCTAAGAAATAATATGTATGTATGTAGCTTACAAAGTTTAGCCATTTAGCGTACGCTAAGAACTGTTGGAAATACGAGGGTGTACAAAGATGTTAGCGATTTATCAAATACAAAGTTGCCGAACAAAATGTTATCGTTTTATAGATGAAGGAATCGTAATTTTATTTTTAGGTTAAAAACATCGTCACACCTCAGTCTTTTATGAATAGTCCAGTTCGTTTATCAAATGCATCTTCAAAGGATCCCGTGATTAACTTGACTGGTCCAGTCACCAGAGTGCGTAATTATGCTCTCCCTTTCTTTCGTTTTAACTTTTAATATTTAAATTTTAGGCAATGGGTTTAACACCGCGAAAATCACTATCACGCTCTGTTGTAAGATTTGAGAAATTACAGGAGTCGTCTTCTACCGAGTCGCCAGAATTAATTAAAACTCTTGATCCCGTTGAAATGACAGACATATCTAACGCGTCAAAATCCTCGGAAGCTAATGAAAATAGTTCACAGTCAGTAGACACTTTTTATTCACCAACTGGAAGTGATTATGATAATGAGGATAAGGAAAGTGCAGACCATCCAATGAAAGATGTTAAAATGTCCTTTGGTAGAGAAATTCCACCGGTCCAAACAAAATCTGCTGCTGAGGTGATCATTGCAAAAGAGCAAATTAAACGTATATTACCCAAAGGTAGATCCAGTTATCGACACTCATCACCAAGATTACAAACTATTAGTACAGAATCGGTGCAAATTTCAAAAACCGAAACAAAGGATTTTATAATTGATGAGCCAGGTAAGAGCTATATCTATCTGCGTGGTATTTTGTTTACGAAATCATTTAAAGTTACTTTAAGCAATATACGGAGGAATTACTATAACTTGTACTAAAGCACTAAATTCGTAACTTCTCTGTTATACGCTTCTTATAAAATGTTATTGTTAATTTTAAGCACTTGCCACCATATCTTTTCTTATAACTTATAACTAGGGTTGTAATTTTCTGGCGGCGCCGCAGGGCTGTAGTGTGTACTATCGGAAAATAACGTCTTAAATCACCCAATTTTTTCAATCGCCTTTACTGTCGTCTGCTATTATATTTCAAGAACTGGTCATCTGTTCGAACTTGGCGTTTCTCTTTGCTATCTTTTCTGACAGTGATGAAGTAAATGCAGTTGAAATAGATATGGCGTACTGTATTTAGTAGTTATCTGTCCGCCAAAAAACAGCAGGAGTTAATCATTATGTTACATACATAGATACGTAACGTACTTACTGCAATGTTTCCGATCCTGACGGGCCAAGAATTACGACTTTACTTATGACTACATGTGGTGGAAATTAAAGTGAAAACGCGATATCAGTGATGTTTGAAATCTACATGCTGTGCTATGAGTTAAAAACTTAAGACTGTCGAGCATTAGAGCGTATAAATATAAAAATTCCTTGTAACAAAAAATTAAATTATGTACAAGCGTCCCAACCTTCGTAAAATTGTGCCTACTGTCTGAATAGTACGAAGTTAAATTTTCTGATAATACAATAGGACACCTACCGTACAGAGTGTATTTCAAAAATATTTGCGTATATACAGTTTAGTTACAGTTTTAGTTTCTCCATCTAGAAATAAACCAATATTAGAAAGAGATTGAATTACATCCTGGCTGTTTTAATACTTTGTATTAAAGTGCCTTCGAAACATACAGGATGTTTACGTTACATATAGAACAGAACACATCAGAAAATGCCTAGAAACAATAACCAAAAAATAATGCTAAGATAGCTTAGCTTCCTCATGGTATTGATGGAATAATTCACGGCAAACGCAATAAAAGGAGAGAGAGAAAAATACACTAACACACGGACATGTTTCTGCCTACCCGGCGTCATCAGCGTAGTTTCGAGAGTACTTTTCATATCTCTACCTTCTATCGCTGTTGCCTCACAGTTAATACCACAACTTTCAAAACGACAAACTCGACATTTCTTGGCGCCCTCTAGTGCCAAAGAAACGTATGCCTGCCGTTCAGGAAGCAGCGACATAAACCGGGTACTGTTCCTGTAAATTTTATAGAACTTTTTATACGTTACCGTTAATAAAATTACTCCGAATAGTGTACTTTTGCAAATGCCATTGTGTTGTCTAAGAGGGGACATACTAGTGTAGAAGTTTTTGAAAATATGACGTTTTTTTTTTATTTATTTACCAGGTGCACAAAAAATAAATAATACTCTTTGCAATGTACCTCCTCACATACATCAACATAAATTTAAAATCTAAAAAAAGCAATAACCTGGAATACAATTAAAATACACTATGAAGCTTAATAATCTTTATTGTAATTTTTGTTGCAATAGCCACATATTTATTTACCAATGTACAGTAAACGCTCGAAATTCTTTCCTCTTACCTTGACACATTTGTTTGTAAAAGCTGTCCCAGATTTCTTTTACCACGTTATTTGTTGCACTCCGGAATGTTTGTGTTGTTAACTTGATACATAAATTATATGGATTAACACTTTTTCATTTAATTCATTTTGCAAGTAGCTACTTAAGCTTAAAATTTTGAATAAACAATCAAAAATATAATTTCAGTGTGTTTTGTTCACTGTTGTCTCGGTAACCAAACAATATTAACATCAGAAACCATTTGGATACAATGCTCAAGTTCAGGAATCGCATTTAACTGTAAATATCTCTTCCTTTCAGTATTAGACATATGCACCACTACAATAATGTTGGATATATCAATTTGCTATACGGCGAATACAAAAGAATATATGATGCCATTTACCAAAAAAATGTTATTTCTGGCGTTTGATTTGTCAAAGTTTAGTGTTCAGCATTGAACACCTGTATATTTAATACCATGTCCATATAGACTCAAGTGTGCAATTTAATCGCGTAAAATTTTGTATTAAAATGTTTTTGTGTTCCGGATTTTTTAAAGAAATTAGATGTATCAACATTTAGGTGACTGAAATACCCCGAAATCTACTGAATAAACATATGAAATTCATATTATTTTTAGATGAACACACTAAAAATGTAATGAAGTACAAAATAATGACGTAAGTGCTTGGCTAGCTATTTATAGATCATTCTGTATATCTAGAAACGTTTTTGAAACAACAAATGGTGACTGGTGAGTTGGTCATATTAAAGGTCCAATTTTCTCACAAGATTGAATACAACTTTGTGAGAAAATTGGACCTTTTATTTTTGTCTTTGATATTTTTGACCTACCGCTAGCAGAGTGGAAACAATTATTCAATAGATATAAAAAAGGGTTCCTATTGTATTTGAAAATCTCACGCTTTCTATTTACATTAGTTTCATTGGTTGCATTCATTGTGCATGTACATCAAATATCTTACTATTAACGTTTTTGCAGAAGCTACTCCAAAAAGGTTAACTCGCTCAGCACGTGTGAAACTTCAAGAATCGACAGTTAAATCAGCGACGTTATCATCACCAAGAAAAACAACACTTAAAATTGGTCATCGGCACTCTTTTAATAAGCTCGTCTTAGAAGATACCAGTACTTCAGTTGTAAGTTCTCAAAATTTTATACCGAGTGAAAGCAACGCACAATTAGATGAACAATCATCAATTGGCAACATTAGTAGCATTAGCTCTCTAGCTTCTGAAGAACTCGATCGCATGGTGAAAGGTCAATCATTTAGCATTCCGCATATATCGTTATCGCCCATGCAATGGTCTGCAAGTACAGTATTGGATATATCTGATGTAAGCGGAAACGTAGAAGAATCTGCATTGGATTCAGTTAACGCTGTAGTTGCAAATGAAACTGATGCAAAACATGAAAACGAGCAATATCGACGAAGTTATATGAAAGTGAAAGGTCGTAAGTCTCTCAGTAGGATGGTTATGGAGCGAAATTTGAGTACAATGTACACAAGTACACCGCATCATTCTTTCGTCGAAGAAGCTACTAATGAATCAATTCAAAATTCAAATAAAGCAGGCGAATTAAGCAAATTAAGCGTCACGGACCAACTGGAATTAGATCGTCTGATAAAAAATCAGTCTTACGATATACCAGATATTTCCCTTTCTCTAGATCACTATTCTGAAGATAGTAATATAAGGTCAGAGAATAATTCCGCTGATAGATGTACTAGTCAAAGTATCCAAAAAATACATATTGAAAGTGATTCTAATTTAAATAGAATGAAAATGGACGTACATGCTTTGCCACCACGCGATTCCACTGGCATAGCATCCAATTCTAAATTATTTAAGGGAAATGAGCCTCTTCACAGCAAAGAAGGTGAAAATCTCCAAATAAATATCAAACTTGATGAGGTTCATTTTACTGCGCAGGAATCTTTCGCGGTGGGTGGTGAAATCACAGGTAATGATAAGGATTTTAAATCTAACGGCAATAATCAAGACAAAGATAGTTTGCCACTTCAACAAAATTTAACATATTTAGACGAAGAGAACAGTGGAGAGCAAAATAAAGGTTTTCTTTTTTTGTAGTAATTAAACTTGCATGGTATATATTTTTTATTTACAGAGGTTGTGGAACTCGTCGGAGGTAACACAGAGGAAGAAATGATGCACGATGACAATATTCTGGACACAAATTTACCAGGGATGGAGAATTACGCTAATAATGAACTAACTCGAAATTCCGACGACTTTAACAAAACACAATTTGCAAATAATGAAGTTATTGAAATACCAGATACCAGCAGCTCATGCGGTAGTGAAAATAGTATAGAAAGTATGAGTTCCAACAAATATTCAGATGTAGACGAGGAAGAAAATGAAGAAAGTATTGAACTCACAATCGACACTAATTCTGAAATTGTAGAGTTGGATAAGAATATAAGTGCAGAATTTGAAGATGCGGAAATGGAAGTGTCAGAGATACATACCAACGTAGAATTTGAGTCACCTCAGTCGTATGAAGCATTAGTTAGTGACCTTTTGGTTGGAACACAGGAACATGCGGAAGACGAAGGCAAGCGAAGACATATTTCCTTGGTAGAAGGTGAGAAATATGTATTAGGTAATAATCGTAACGTCTATTAAAAAATCTTTGTCATTAATCTTGCGAACGTTAGTTATTCTATAATATCAACTTCACTAATAGACTTATCTATGATATCTGTAATTAATTGCAGAAGTAATCCTAGATGAGCAACATCGAAATAACGAAAACCAAGTGCAACTCGATGGTAACGAAATTACTACCTCTTCCCACAACCCAAATAAAGATCTTGAAAATATCAATAATACTTCGCCAGAAGAAGGAGCCGGAGAAGTGCGCGCCGATATGTCATTAGATCAGACAATGAAAGTTGATCGCGATGAGGAAGATAAGTTGCAGAACACTCGAGAACATCACTCACCTCAAAATGATGATAATTTAGTGATCAAGAAAGAAATAAGTATGAACGAAAATTCAAAAGCAGATATTTCAGATTACTGTAATACAAATGAATCTGATATGATGGCCAATCAAATGCACTTTTTAGAAAACAGATCAATAGAGGCAAGCCATGTTGAAGATATAACAGTCATGGACATACTTGACACTGTAGGTGTGGAAAAAACTACTTATGTTAACATTTCTGTCACAGATATTTTGGAAAAAAGTTTAGTACATAAATTCGATGATGTACAAGAGGAAGGAAACGAACAGGATTTATTAAAGAAGGAAGTTTCCAGTAAGGACTATACTACGTCGGGAAAAAACTTGGGTCCATTAAATGAATTGGAAGGAAATGATAATGTTGCGGAATTGACGCAGGATCATCATAAAATGCAATTGAGGAAAAGAAGATTGTCAAATACATCAATCGAAAGCCCATCAAATCGTACGCTTCGTAAGAGGAGTGCTAGTACTGATGAGGTTACTGCTAGACGATCTAAACTAATGGGGTCTCCTTCAGAGGGTAAAGATCAAGGAGATACATCAAAGTCTCAACGTGATATTAAAGACGTTCAAAGTAATCCTCGAGTTTTGAGAAATCGTCGGGCTGTATCGGTCTCAAATATTAGTGACATAGAAACTGAAACTACGTTGAGTTCTAGAAAAAAAAGTATAAGAACTGCATCAGTTTCAAACCTGCCTATTATATCAGAGGAAACCCCTATAACGAATAAGGGAACTTCAAAGAAAAGCGAAAACATTAAGGTAAACGTACTATTCAACCTTGTAATTTTTTAAAACTCAAACTATTTAAATCATACAATATGTTTACATAACGGATCGGCGAAAGATAATTTTTTTTGCCCTGAGTAACTTAGAGAAAAGGTTTTTAACTAAAAATATTCGGAGACAAGTGCTGCGCAACATAAGATTATATTCGAATATATAGGATGTTTAGCTACTGTTGCATATGATACAAGTTTTGTTTTTGGAATGGAATTATGTATATGGATTATGGATGTATCTATACAATTTATCTTAATATTTATCTTAGATTTTGAGGTAATTCACATAATTTAAGTATTTCTTGAAATTTTCAGTAGTATGTAGAATTTTTTTACGTTAACTAAATTCTACAACATGGCTAACACAATTGTTACCAAGTTTCATGTTATTTCTATCCTTTTAGATGGAACACGTTGTAAATTAAATATGAAAGGCTGCAGACAACTTTATAATTTTTTAAAGAAGCAAAAATTTTTAGTATTTTGTCTTAGAACAGCTTCAAATTCAATTTACTAAAAAAAAGATGCACTATAGGAAAAGGTTTGTATTATTTTCTTTTAGAAAAGCTTTAGCACATGTGGAAAAAAGTGAAACAACAAGAGTCAAACTTAACAACGATTTTGATGGCCGTTTTCTAGAATCTAGTTGATTCACTGCGAGAAGCACTCGCTCGAATGAATTTTAAATCAGCACTCTAGTATGTAAAGCATTTAAAATATCGCGTGTCAAATCAACATTTATCATTTCGCAAAAATCTCAAATTAACTCATAACTAAGCTAGATATATAAGTATAGGGAATGTTGAAAAGAAGTAACATGATTTGAAAACGATTGATGTTCCCTCTAAAAAATTAAACTCGTGTGCGGCGTAGAATGAACACCCACTTGACTAGAATATATATTTTTTTATTATGGCATATTTGCGTCTGCATAAGTTTTTATGTAAATTGCATAGAAAAGGAATTATATTCCGCCCACGCATTATCTAAACACACTATATTTACTATATAAGATTTAGTACAAGGTCCACGAAAACTATAAATGCTAGAAAAATGATTAAATATGGAAAAGAGCCCAGTTTTGTGAACTTGATTTAGTTATCTTTGTTTAATGGAAAAACCTGAAAATTCCCATAATCTATTATGATTTACTCTATGACTAGTTTCACGTTGAGAACGAAGTGTTGCTCTCGTTGAGATAGCCTTCTTTTTCTTCTTCTTTAGAAAGGAAATTTGTTGGTTTGAAGATAACCTTAAACGTTGTTGGGTTCCCATTAGAAGGGTTATTTAGGAGAGTAGGTTGGTACTGCATTTGCAGTAAACGTTATCTGAAGGCCAAGGGAACGTACCGTGTGGTACCGTATAGGTTATGCAGGCGAATGATTCTCATTATCCTAACTAAGTACACAATTTCTTCACCACAGAGTAGCGATTTGTTTGTTTCTTTAAGTACATTAGAACATTTATAGTTTAAGTAAATGTGTAAAGGTATTGAAATTCATCTGTGTTTCTCAGAATAACTCTCGCCTTGGCTGGTTTTTCATATGGTAGTAATTAGTTATTGTACTATATTTATAATAGTTGACATTATTAAGTTTTTAAAACAACCGATTCACTCAAAAACAGATACAATGGCGGAGAAATGGACACTAGAAGTAATAAATAACAAGAAAAACGATGAACCGAAATTAACAGGCGACATAAATGTAAACTAAACAAACGTTTTACCGTAGGAATGAACCTGGCCATTTTACATGGTAACACTCTAGTTCTAAAATGCGATAGTTATATTCAAATAGATATACACTAATAAAAAAGGCTGTACTCTATAAGACCCGATACGAACTCGACGTGAAACCGACTATACTACCACATTTTTTTTACTTACACTTTTCGAGTTATTACCCAAAATTATATTTTTTTTTAATGGGAATCCTGCTTGCCTGTGATTTCATTCCGATGAAAAAATACTGTCTCAGTTATTCAGTAATAATACAGCTACAGAAAAATCGTACGGAGCTGGTATCAGTAGAACGGTGTCGACGACACTGTTACCTGCTTTTCCAACATCACCATAACAGTTAAAAAATAAAAGAGAAATGTACCTGTATTAACTAGGGCTGTTGAAAACCGTCTTTTTCAGGAACTGGGTGCACTAACCGGATACCCGGGTAACAGCATTAAGATAGATACATATACATACATATAATTGGCATATCGAAAACCGTCTTTTTTCAGGAACGGGTGCCCATCCAGCGCTATACCCGGGTACCTGATTCTAGAACTGAACATCCGGAACCAGGTATCCAACTATTCAGTTCTAGAACCGTTTTCGGGTACCCGAAATCGGGTAGAGACGAAACTAAAAATTTCCCGGTTTCGAACAGCTCTAGTATTAACTCATATACTAAATATTCTGGGCCATATTATCTTTAGGACAACAAAATGAGACCTTATAAGAAACAGTTATGTCAAATAACGTAACCATCTTATATTACATAAACGCCAACATTTACAATAATCCATCCTTCGGTCGACGTTATTAGTAGGATAAATATATTCCATTTACGGGAATTTACTAATCAAATTTTATAATTTCAAATTTAGGATGAAAAGCAGTTGCAACAAGACGATTTGGAGATTTATTCAACTAGTCGTCGTCTAACCAGACATCAAAAAAATTTATTAGAGAGATCCAGAGGAAAGCATTCGTTAGCAAAAATATGCGAAGGCGACGTTACTCAAACAGAAGGTACATTTTTGTTTTTTCTTTTTAGAACAATCTGGGTAATCGCCACAATAGAAATATCGCAGTCGTATTTTATGCAGTATTGCGAGTTTAAGTAATAACACATGATGCAATTCTTTCAATTTAGCATTTGATTTTAGTCAATAAAGAGGTTATATTTCTATTGGTCCATTAACAGGAAAATAAAAATGCAATATTTCTATCCATAGTGCGGAATACATTATAAATACGTATGCTGTATATAATTGCAATGGTGCGCAACGTATAGAATAATACAACCCATTATGTTGCAGCATAGTAAGTGCGAAAATGAAATATATACATATAATTCAAATAATCAAAAAATGAGGTATCATTGTATCGAAAACATTTTCGCGTATTTCCTTCCTAAATTATTTTGTTCTAATGTTTAGATCTTTAATTTTCACTCAGAAACTAAGGAAAATATTTGAAATAGTAAAGAATAGAATAGAGGACGTAGCAAAATCGAAATTTTATGTAATTTCTAAGAAATTAAAAATATTAAACGTGTAAGGAATAGGTAAAATAGGATATATGACTTGCAGTTAGTAGTTTAACTTAGAACAATAATCATAATCATAATTTAGCATCACGTTCCTTCTCAATATATTTTCGTACCCGCTTGAGTACACTCTGGATAGCTCTTAAAACTGTACTTCCTTCCAATTCGCGGAAAACCCCTAACCTTATTTTGCAATTCGTTCACGTTGTTCTACCGCGTTTTGTACACCTGATTTCTTTAAATGTCGCCTAAGAAAAAAGTAAAGGTAAAACGTCAGGAGAGCGTGTTGGCAATCGAATGGGCCTATTTGTACCCATCCACCTATCGGCAAAGATGGTGTCCAGATAGTTATGTACTATGCGGCAGTTGTGTGCAGGAGCACCGTCCTGCTGAAAGTATAAATTTTGACGCATCAGATAATTGGTCTTATCAAGGAAATCCTCCAGAACGTTACGGATACATTCCAAATACCTCCCGTCAATGTACCATTGTAGAACACTGGAGCAACGGCCATCGAACCAATTAATCCGCGCCCAAACATTAAAAGTAAACCGAAGTTCTGCAACATGTAGACGCACTATTAATAAATTTTCTTGCGCGAGGTAGATATTCGCTTAAAGATACCTACATGGACATCTACCTACCTACAAGGTGCGCAGTTTAGGTACCCACATCAAAGCAATGAAACTTAACTTTACTTCCCTCCATTACTACGGGTCAAAAAAGCAGTCAAGTTGAAGTCCCTTATTCTAAAAAAACTACCTATATTTATAACCTACGTAATCCCTACTACTAACTTTTGATCGGGAGAATGTAATCGATCTTATACAACGATTGTCCAGACGTTCAATGAGCTCGAGAATACCGGTTACCGATCGAACAATAATTACGCAACAATAATCATAAACAATAAAAAACCAGCGGAAGTCCAGTTAGCGTCTTTTCTAAAAGTAAAAGTAGAAGCAAAACGTTTATTCGCGCAATATCGTATTTCTTTAAATGAGGACATACCATAGTGAGATATTATCTAACACCGAACAACGACACCAAACCAAAAATGTTAAAGAAACTAATAATAATAATAATAATAATAATAATAATAGAGAACTAAAAAACAACACAAAATCAAATAACCAACTATTTTTAATAATTAAACAACAAAAGATTTTAAACTCAGTGTGTTTTTTGACAAATTCAAACAGCATACTGTTTTGATTTAAAGTAAAAGAAGCCTACTATAAATTTTACAGAATGTCTTTGCCATCAACTACAATCCACCAAAACTTCTTTAATATTCGTTTTAAGACAATAGTGTATTGGAACTTTTACATCATAACTTAAAATATGTTTCAAAACCTTTTAAATTATACAGGCTGTTCCGTTTAAAAAAAAATTCAAAATTTCGCAAATGTGTCATGCAATTGTTTTTTCGTATAGTACCTATCAATTTAACCTAGTAGTAAGTTTTTGCTTATATAAAATTCGCAATAGACTTTTGAAATGATTTTCTGAATACTGCACAACTTTCTTTTTAATTGTTGTTATAGCTATGTTTTAGACAGGCAAAAATTATATATTTTTTTTCTTAAATCCATAATAGAAGTGTCCCAAGTTTCAATTTTTTGCAATAAACCTTTCAATTCAGTTCATTTTCCGTCATGATGTTTCTGAATAATTTCGCTTGATTCAAAAATACTTATTTTTGTGAACTTAGATTCAATGCACTTACAGTATTTGTTTTCCAAATCGCTTTAATATTTTTCTTTGATAGCAAAAAATAGTTATTTTATAAGATGACATTAATAAGTGCGATCCTTTCTTGTATTTAAAGAGAATAAACCGTTGAATACAATGAAGAAGGCGCAAGTTTTTGGTTATAATAAAAGTGCACAAACGAGCGTTTAATTTTTTTTATAGGAACCTTACAAATACTACAGTTTTTACACTATTGATAAAACTGAAATCAATTATTGAATTGAAAAAACTAGAGCTTCTATTGTTTTTTTCTGACACTATATTATTTCTACCATTTTGTTAATATTAAATAAGTATATTTATGTTATAATTAACCATATCATTAATTTTATAAAAGAAAACCAGAGGGCAAGTACGCGACCGTACAACGTTGAGAAAGTAATATTAAAAGAAAAATTATATTACATTATTTTACAGTTTAAATGCACATTGTTGACTTGGATATTTTTAAAATATAGTGGTTGTAAATTTTGATTTCTCAATTATTCTTGTTTTTTATAATGCTTAACTGTTCAATTATTGTTGTTAACGCCTTCGACTCTTATTTTAACTCCTGATGAAGTTCACAATAAATGAACGAAATATTGAGTATTAGAAAAATTGAGTTTTAATAAAACCATCCATGCATACCGGATTTTTTAAAAATGTTATTTTACTTCTCATTAACTGAACTGTTATTACTAGTGTAAAACCAAGAGATATTTTTAGAAGCGATAGGTGATAATGCCGATAAACACACAACTCCTCCTGTTACTGAAGGTAGAGCTCGTATTATAACGAGAAGAATAAGCCAGGAATCTACATCTTCTATTGCATCCACTGGAAACTCACTATCTGATGTAGGAAGCCCGAATAAGAAAAGAAAAACTCCTCAAAAACGTCAAACAGACAGCCCACAACGTCAAGGTAACTTAGTAAATCACTTTTTACTATGGAAAATCACTAATGATTATGTATTTAGCATTAAGAAGAGGAAGAAGTAGATCAATAGATGAGGTTTCCGTTACTAGTCAGGTTTCAAAATCAAGTAGAACAACCCGAAAAGTAAGTGGTTATAATAATGAATTATAGTGATCACTAATTGTTCTACTTTAATAGAGTGAAGTTAGCGATAGCGACGATCAGCCAACAATCAGTTTAAGGAGGTCTACAAGAAACAGATCTAAAACTCCCGATATAGGTTGAAATACGAGTTAATAATTTTTTTTTTGCATTATTCATTCATATTCTTTTTAGAAGGAAGTTCCAAAATTTCAAGCCGCAGCAGGAAAACTCTTAGCAAGATACCCGAAGAGGATAATGAAGTATGTTAAATAATGACTAAAATTCAATCAGAGTATTTACTTTTTTTTTTTAGAGCAAAGATGTGAAGCTTGTTAAACAAGAAAAATCCAAAAAGAAATAATTCAGAAGTAAATGAATAAATTAGAATCTAGGCGCTGTTTATGTATTACCAGTATCAAAGAAGATAAACACATCTTTATTTTGTGGTTTTCATAAAATTATTATTTAAAGGCATGATAATATTGTAACTAATATACTTATATATAATTAATTGATAATTGTCTATATCCGTAAGAAATTGAAAATTTTATTTTCTTTTATTCTTTTAAAATTTTTTATAATCGGTACAATCACATTGTGTTTTTTCCGTATTCAGATCGCATAAGTCATATCTGTCTCTAACGCAACGATCTGGCCCTTCAGCAAATTTAACAGTTTTTACTTTACATGCATCTCCTGGCAATTCAACTGGGTGTACCATAATCGGTTTTGCTTTAACTGGTTGATTTTCGCAAACAAATGATTCTATCTTTGGAGCTTCAGCACATTCAATTGGTTTGTCTGTACTACAGATCGCTTCATGTCTTCTTAAAACGTCGGCGTAGTACTTTTGGCGAATCTCTTCTGGGGTGTCTATATGCTTAGGCGCCAATTCGTAATTTCCTTCCAAAGCAGAACATTCAGTGCTCTTGACGTCTCCAATATGTACAGGATACTGACATTTTTTCTCAACACGTTGTATTCCATAAGAGGGTACTTCATCTTGTCGTTGTAGTGATGCTTCATACTCTGCAAGAAGGCGCTGCTTTATTTTTTCTTCACGTTCTTGGTCGAAGTCATCTCCTTTAACATGCACTTCCGCCATACATCTCTCCATGTCTGTTGGTTCTACCTTGATTTCTTTACCTAGTGATATACATTAAATGAATATTTATTTAAATGTTAATTTACGTTTATAAGTTATGAAACAATGTGCTGATGCTTTTAGTACTTTTTTCATAAGAAACTGAATTTTGCCTTATAACAGTGAATTGCAGTAAAGACAATTGAAAAAGCAGAGAAATAGCACAGTCGTTTCAATAACATCATTACAGTGTAGAAAAAACTGATCACGTCAATAAATTGTACATGAAAACCGTTTTAGTATTCTTATAACCAGAAAACATTTTGAAAACAGTCAACAGACTATTTTCAAAATGTTCTGCTTTCTGGTTCACTACATTCCAAACATTCCATGTTTGGAATTTAGTTTCGACACTGATTGCAACACTATCATAGATCAATTATTATCTATGACGTATGAGATTATTACGGTATTGAAAACTGTTTTGTAAGCGGAGTTAACTAAGTATTATTAGCTTTTCTTTTTTTTAGAAGTTCCAAAAGGGAACATTTCCTTAACGTCGAAATTTTGTTATATGTATCTACAAACAAAAGGTTACGCACCTTTTTTGAGCACCTACGATAATTTGATTAAAAGCATTTCTATCACAATACTTACCGATCGCATCCCTTCTTTCTTTCTTTTCTCTTTCCATATCTTCTTCTACACGGTCATCAATATCTTCGTTCAAGAGTCCTTGATTAAACATGTAATTACGCATATTCTCAATAACTTCGCACGGGAACTTTTCTGAATTGGTTTGCATATATCTATAGACGTAAAGATCGGCCCCTGTTAGTATGAATCTTTGCTCGAAAACTGTAATTATGGCTCCTATGTAAAAATCTGCAGGTGTGTAGTAATCTGGATCTAAAGGATCGCAACCGGGTTTCTGTAGAAAGCTGCTTCGTAAATATTTTCCACCTGAATTCAAGTATATATCTGTAGATTATTCACGCATGCGCATTGCATGTTTTAGTTTGAAATACTTTTCAAAATATATTTTAAAAAGTTTGTTAATGTAATTTTTAAATTTAAATTTACATGGTGAATCTAGATCATATACCTATAATTCCGGAATTCCGTATCGGTGGTTCATAAATACTGCATGTTCCATCTCCGAGTGAGTAATTTAAGAGAAATCGTCTAATGCTATCTTCTGGATGTACTACATCCAATTTCATTTCATATCTGAGATATTTGTTAGCATTTAGGACTTGTCTTAAAACGTCTTTCTTTGGAGGTTTAGGCAAGAATGATAGTGTATTTTGCAAAGAATCTTGTAAACTGCCCAATCCGTCATGGGGAGGCATCGGTCTTTGCGGAGTTGGCTTCTTTTTCTTTTCAATGGATATACTTGGTTTTTGTTCAATATAAAGAACCTTCCTGAAGTAATTTCTAGTAAAGTCATCACAGTCGTATAAGAACATTCTTCTTCCCAGCACAAAAACAGTATCACCTACTAAGAAATCCTTCGGTTGATAGTATTCCGTTACCTCAGCATCAGAACGTTCTAAGTAAATCGAAGGAAATGTAACTGGCCTGTCCGTCCATACTTTTGGCAATTTTGTTTTTCGTAAAAGCTGTGGAAAGGGATCTCTACCGTCATTCCGATCATGAACTTCTTTTACCGATACGGTATCGTCCGCTAAGAAGTAAAGAACTTCATATGGTCTTATTTCTCCATATTCTGAATCTCTATCATCCCAAAGAGCCTTAAATCTATAAAATGCATTCTTATTAAGATCTAATTACGGATTTTAGGTGTTATTGTAATTTTGTTTGCGATAACCGTACTAGGTGTCATACCCTTAATTTTTTTTCTAAAACAAAGGAAGGTGTATGACTGTAAGATGTCTACTTTATTGAACAAGTCTTCTGTCGGCCGCAAAAATTCGACTGGAAAATGATACAAGCTGTATAGTTTGAACTCAATTCTATCGGTAACATTTTTGTTTCTAAAGATATTTAGATAATTACTCCAACTTTAGTTTTTTAAATTGAACACCTTATATAGTTTTACATTTTCGGAATCTACGAGTCATCCTGTATCAGAACGCATCATCTTAGAAAAATACTTTCATTTCTTCTTTGAAAGGAGCCCATTAAAAATTTCAGTCTAGTAGACCACGACAGTGATGTTTTTATTTGCAAACAATTATTGTTAAATATGGATAGCCGAATTTTACGAAAAGTGAGAGCTGGGAAGCAAAAATTTTAATTAAATGATGTAGTACGAATAAGCAAGTACAAATCTGTTTTTGATAAAGGATATACTCCAAACTGGTCGACTAAGTTATTTAAAATTACAAAAATTCGACTCACTAATCCAGCAACCTACCTACTGGAGGACACGACTGAAAAACCTATACTTGGTAGTTTTTATGAAGAGAAACTACAGAAAGCTAAACACGATGATGTCTACCTGGCGGAGAAGGTTTTACGTAGAAGATGAAACAAAGTGTATGTCAAGTGTTTCGATAAGTTTCATAATAGTTGGTTAGCCAAAACTAATCCTCTGTAATATAAACACTGTTAGCAACCACATTAACATAATAAATTCTTTCTCTATATTCACATATCCACGTTTTACTTTGTTTTGTACCCTGTAGTACCCCACACCCTAATAACGTTCGACTCTAGTTCGAAACCTCACCACCCAGGATTGGACAATAACACTGACGCAAGGTGGCCCAGAATCGGTTCTGGCAATAACTAACAAAACTGAATTGTGGAATTTTGGTCCAGAATCGGCTATCGAGGCGACGAATTTTACTTCAGAATCGGCTCTCGCGGTGATCGGTACACTTGAATGTCGAGGTTGTGTGGACTTATTTGGTCTAGAATCGGCTATCGCGACAGCGAAAGTGGAGGAGGTAACCGCTCACTTCTCAAGCCTAGCAAAATTGAATTCCAAGATGGTGGGATTTTGGTGCAGAACCGGCGGCCTCCAACTACTAACAACATTCTAGGAAGAACAATACCTATTGAAATGATTGTATGATAATGTGCTTTCTAAAATGCTGCACTCAGATGCAGAATTATACGTAGATTCCGAAAAAGTAAAAATATACAAGGTGTTCCATTTAAAAGACTAAAGTTGGAGTCATTTCTGCTGAAGTGGTACAGTCAATTGTTTTCTGATACGAGATTTTGAATCTATGGTAAAAATCCAATTGTTTCGTAGCTTAAACCATAAAATATTGTTCAAACTGAGCACTCTGTTACGTTTATGCGCTAAATCAGAGATATAGAAATCGCGCGATATATGTAGTAATAAACTTTGCGCTGGAAGATGGTTGCTCTAAATTCTTGTCATGCAACTGTAGTTTATTTATTTCATTAATACCAAATACGTGCACATGCTTCTCTTGTTTTACG
The DNA here is from genome assembly GCA_902654985.2 of Oryctes borbonicus. Classification (NCBI taxonomy): domain Eukaryota; kingdom Metazoa; phylum Arthropoda; class Insecta; order Coleoptera; family Scarabaeidae; genus Oryctes; species Oryctes borbonicus. Next base: position 10,451,519 of record LR736859.1, on the reverse strand, counting down.
AATTTACTTTGCCTTCTTTGTTATTTATCTCCACATTTTTCTAGTGATTACATAAAATACTATTTTTCAAAGTGTGATACAATGCTACTGGCACTCTCACTAATATGATGAATTTTGGTATAAATGTTCTGATAATTTCGTTTTAACAACATCACATTTAGGTAAAATATTTATCATTTATGTCTGCCAGAAGGTTAAAAACTGCCAAATAACATACACTTTCTGGAACCTACACTAGTCGAGCAATCGACTAATTGTAATTTGTAAATGTGTGAGGTTGTTTAGTAAAACTGAGTGGGGAAACACGATGAAGGCCGTACACGTGCCTAAAAGATGTCGGCTATATGTACAGAAAGAGCGACCGTCTTGAAAAGACTTTTTTTTTGTATAGAAACGAATTTAAGGCATTGAAAATAAAGAAAAAATTACTCTATGACAAAACAGAATTAAAGGAAACTAATGATCAATATAATAGGATGCAGCAAGCGTTCCCATGTAGATTTAAATATATATATAATGTTGAATTGAATTAAAGAAATATAATAAAACCACCAGTATTCATATAAGATCTATGACCTACTTCAATATCCTTCCGTCATATTCTAGAAACCGCCTCAGTTTATCGTCCGCACTAGGGGTCTTGGATATGTGGCTTTGCTGTTCAAACATTCGTTTCTGAGTATATGGATCAGGTGGTATCTGTTCTGTGTCGCCCATTACTAGTCCTTGACTTGCCATATACTCCTGCAAGAAGATAAACTTTAAAACATTTTTCAAACTAGTGAATTGTTATGTTTTACTTTAGTGTATGTGTCGCAATTAACTGTGTGAAACACCACTCCATAGAAACAAATATCTTTCCCGACATCCAAATCTTTCCAATGCCAATAATCACCTCGTTCTGTTTTTGGTATTTTATGTCGACGGATTAATCTACCTTGAACCAAGCCGCTATTCTAAAATATCACGATATCTGGCAACGTAGTTATTGAATATAAGACGATCTTTTACCTCTACTAAAGGTTCCATTACAGTGATTGTATCATCTTCTAAGAAATATATGATATTTACTTGCCTAACACGATAATATTCCATTGGCGACTCTACCACAGACTGCTTAAAAAATGCTTTAAAGGTTAAACATTTCTGGTCATATAGCGCAAAATGGGGAATAAATTGTTGCACCGCAACAGATCTTGTTCTTCCATACGTAAGAGATGGATCATATTGCACTGGATCAAGTTTGTCTATATAGCCCACCGAATCAATATCTAATGGCTGACCGCCAATTCCAGGTCCGAGATTTTTTGGAATCTTGTATCCATTACAAAAATCGAAGGCATGCGGTAAGTGATACCTAGTGATCTAAAACAAATAAATAACTACAGTGCATAACAAAAGTTCAGCATATTCCCGATTATCCGAATTTATTGTTGGCTAGTACACGTCGTATAATGGAACAAAACTAAATAGTATTTCATGAACATTTTCGAGGATGTTGCACAAGTTCCAAAAATTTGTTATTGAAACAAGATCGATTTTTTCACAAAAAGTTATTGGATACTACACGCTTTAGCTTTAGCTTTAGCGGTGTTCAACCTATGTTGAATGTGTCTACTATTTGTGCCAACGATTACATTTGCATGTACAAATTTTATTTATTAAAGTATGCTTATATTACATTGAATTCACATGTTATGGTATAACATAGAACACGAGAATTTAGAAAATCTGCACTAACTAATATAATATACAAATTACTCGTTTTTAATTTTGGCTGGAATGTGGGTACTTGCAATGCACATACCGTGGGATCAGTAAAATTGTAGCCCGGTAGTTTAGGAAGACCAGCCATTCTCGATTAAAAACGGAAGGAAAATACAAACATGACAAATATTGATAAAACTTATGACATTAATTTTACGTTGCTATGATGATTTGAAAACAACCACATTGTCTATTCCAGAGGCCTATTTTTTTAACTAAAAGATGTGGAAGACGAATTCTTACATAATTCTTTAAAACAATTTTTGTTTATATAATACAGTAAAACTTCGATTAACCATCGCTCGTTTAACCGTCAGTTTATAATTATTCATTCGCTCGCCCAAGATAGAGAAGATAATGATGCCTACGTGCAATCTGTTCGTACATGATGTAGATTTTGAAAACTTAGGTCTTACCGAGTTTTGTGTCAAACAATTGAACAAAGATTAAACTGCCACTGGTATTGCTCAGATTTACGGTATTGGAAGAACAGCAGTAAATGATGTGAAACGCGATATGTCAAAAATGCAAAGCACTGATGGAGATGTTAAGACTCGTAAAACCAGCTGGATAATGTGATGCACCAATGGTTTCTTCGAACCAGTAGTCAAGGAATCCCACTTTCAGGTGCCATAAATTTCCACTGGTAGTCACAAATTTCCCCCGTTCTTGATCAGTAAATCCCAAAAACTACGAGCTTTTAAAAAAATAAATATGAATTCATTGTCTGTTAATTGTTATGCTCAAAAAAGTGCTTGGATGGACTAAACAATTTTTTCAGCATGGTTCCACGTTTTCGTAACTCAAGTTAGAGCTCATATGGCCGAAAACCAGTTGTTGCAGGAAGCGCTGCTGTTAATGGACAATGCCCCGAAGCTCCCCACTTGTAAGCACAAGCTTGCTTTCATTCGATGATGCCATGACCGTCAAACAATTTCGAGAGATACATTATAAAAGACGCTATTTTCAATGTCTAACCCAAAGAATAGGTGGAATAAACTCTTATCTGAACCTATTAACGAAGGAACTGAGACTGTTAGTGTTGACGAAATAGTGCATTGTTCAACGATGTCGGACTAAACAGTGAAAATATTACGCCAGAAGAAGTAAGAGATTGGTGGGAATGTGACAACATGAATGGAGGCTTTGAAATTTTAAACGATGATGTAATTGTTTCGAGTGTAACTATCAATGAAGAAGAAGAAATTGATGGCGATGAAAGATCAGTTCTTTACCGAAAACCTACAATTAGCAAAAGCAATGTTAGCAAAGTGCATCGATCTGTGTAAGATACGAAACATCGCTGCGGAGAAAGCCCGAGCTTCAAAGATACGGGAGATGACAGATTATTTTATACGTTTATGTACAAGGTGGGCGAAATTCGATACTTTTAATAGGGAACTTATATTTCTAAAGGAATTAGACAAAAACTGACCTAAGCTTCTGGAGCTCGATTTTAAAGAGAAATCGATTGGTGAAATCCCTGTTTTTATATCTTCCTTAATATAAGAGATACAGAGCGTTTTCTTAAAATGCGGTAATTATTAAACACTGCAGTTGTTCATACGAATTTATTTTTTTAATTAATGGGTAGGATACTCCATATAAACTTCAAGTTTCAGGTATGGATAAATTTTATAGATAGAACCTGAGTGGGCGGTCAATGTTTCGAATTTTTTACATTGCTACAAGAAGCTGGTTGTATATTGTTTCTTTTCTTTGACAAACTAAGTTGATGAACTTTCATCATTTCACATTGCTTTTTAAAACCATAAATGCTTTTTAGATATCCTTTATTGTAAAATGTACAAACACATGAAGCAATATACAAATGTAAATATACACAAAAAGTGCATACAATTCGAACATGCTAATAATCTCACAACATAAACATTTATAAATGCTAACAAAACATAATATTAAAAACAACTATAAATCAGTACAGTGAACTTAATATAAATACAATTCTTTTAATCAATACATGGTGACTGTTTCTCATGCACTATTTATAACAGTTAATGTTATAGTCTCACTATCAAAATAACTTACAGTTAATTAAACATATTAAATTACAAAATACTCAATTTGAGGATATTCTTCTTTCTACTTTTGTTAAGATAAATTACATTTTGTATAATTTGATATACATGATTACAAAAAAAAAAACAGCACTCAATTCTTGCTTATCTTTAATATCAATCTGAAGCTGCTCGGCTATATTGTGATTAACTATTTCATATTCAAGAATAATATTCAGCTAATAGAAAGAAATTGCTCTAGAAATGATTATTAGCCTAATATTATATGATAGACGTGTTTAGCAGCTAGTATATATTTTTCTGTTTTACACAACATTCTGTAAATTGTTAATAATAATATATTGGAAGCGATATCGGGATAACTACTTAATTTTTATTATTTAAGGACATCAAAATCCATATTTATAAAATACGGTACAGTTTATTGAACATTTTCAAAATTATGTTTCAATAATAATAACAAACTCTCAGAGTATTTATTGTATTTCAGAAAAAGCATGAATTGTGTTAATATAAAAGTAGAAAGAAGGTTTAATTTTGCAAATAAATATGAAAAGGAGATCTCTCTAATACTTAATAATAAGTATAATGAAAACAGGAAAAAAACAATGATCTAGTAATAATAAATAAATGGTAATGAGGAATGTAATTGTTTTACTCTTAGCTTATAAACTGGGACAAGTATTATATTTTGTATAATTATGTATATAGAGTGGTCCTAAAAAACAAGATTTTGTTTCTAAATTAGTGTATAAAAATAAAATTAAATCAATTTTGTTTTCAAGGCATGTTCATCATTGGGAATTCACTTGGTGGGTGTAAGTTCTTTATCGGGTTCGTCCTCATTGAGCAACTGTAAGAGCATTTCATATACTGGTTCAAATGCTTTTCTACACCCAGCATTTGTTAGCAAGAGATAATCGTACATATCATGATGACTTATCGTACCATCTGGTTGGACGAAACCATTATCTATAACTACTACTTCCACTTTAGGCATCTGTGATATTTGTTTTTTGATTAAATCATTAGCTTGTGAAAGTTTCTCTCTTATAGGATTTGGATACTGACCCCTTGGTAATAATGTCTGCAATACATTGAAATTTCTGATGTTATGATGACCAAATGATTATATTAAATTAATTGTACTTACAGGAACAACTACGTAAGCATTACTATGTTTTTCATTAATTATTTTTATGATTTCCGTTATACCATTTACAATCTCCTCAGGGCTATTACTATGATTATTGGTACCAACATGTAAAACTATGACCTAGGATGAAAGGAAAATAATTACAAAATTGTTTTAATTATGATTTCTTGAATATATAATAAATTTGTAATTAAAATAAAATAAATGAAAGAAAAGTATAATTATTTCTAGGTTTGGTAAGATTCTTTAATAAATTAGGATATTGCATATGTTTTTATGATATACATATATATTATTACAACAATTACTCAATTAAAATTAAGGCATTATGGCACAATATATAATGAAATGCAAATTAGTATATAATTGCCTTTAGCGAATATTACAAAATATTCTTTATCTTGCCACATTTATCAATACTTAAAATATTAGAATTTACCTTTGGCTTGACGTGATCTAATTCCCCATTCTGTATTCGCCAAAGTACGTTTTGCACTTGATCTCTATGTATTCCAAAATTTAAGCAATGTAATGGTGCAAACCATTCGTTCCAGACATCTGTATGTTGTAGAGCCTGGATTATGGAATCGCCAATAAATATAACATCTGCATCTTTTTCCCGAGTTTCTGATAAAAAACGATTATGCTGAAATTAGGATGGCTTTTTTACTAGAAACAATCTACACAGAATTTAAGGCATACTATACTCATCCATCGTTGATCACCGTCAGGATCTTCAACCGCCATAGGAATCGTACATAAATTCATTATTTGCAACTTAGAAAGTGGATTTCCAAAGAGTGTTTAAGTTAACCTCCAAATAACATAAGTGTCAAATTAAAAATAATGCATACAGATGAGTGAAGATAGGTATCATAATTTTCTATATTGTTCCTCAATGCTTAGGATCTGTTAATATTAAATAATATTCCTCACATATTTTAACAAATATAGCACATCGAGTTTTATTATTGTTTATTATTTTGAGATAATACAAATTCAATATTGCGATTCATAGTACTGCCTGTCACTTAAGTGTACGAAAAGAGAATCCTTATTGCACATTGAGGGAGCTTGTTTTGTTGCCGTAGTACGCAAGTTACATAAAAGTACCTTGTTTATCAAAAAATATCAATAATTATATGACAAATGTAGCCGACGAGCGTGAATTACTTGCAGCCGGCGAGCGCGATGCTAAGTTTATTATTATTAAGTCTGCAGAAACGAGTACACTTTCCGTGTGTCACGAAATTAGCAGAAACTAGACAGACTCGTGTTTTGTCGACTCTCGGGAAAACCAGTAGGCAACACGAATCCATCCTCGTGAAACGAATATTCACGAGTCTGTCTAGTCTCTACTAATTTCATGAAGCGCACGGAAAGTGGCGAACTTTAATTGTAAATGTTGTATACGACCTCCGTCGCCTGTTTTATTTATTCAGAATCTATGCTATCAAATGCTTCTCTTACTCGTCGCTCTAATTCTGCTTTGGTCTGTACTGTGACCGGATTCACCAATGATTTTATGTGTCTCCATAAATAAAAATCCAAGGGTGTTAAATCGGAAGATCTTGGTGGTTAAGCCTAAGGTCCATTGCGTCTGTCATCAAATATTGTTTGAGTAAACGATCTACCTCACAAGAAGAACGAGCGAGGGCTTTGCGGTGGGCAGTAGTGCCAGTTGCGTCTATTAATAATACCCTCTCTGGTAAATTTGGATTTATCTGCACAATGAATTTTATGTAAAAACTTTGGATCTTCCTGGAGCCATATTAATATTCGCTCGCAAAAAGCGAGACGGCGAGCCTGATCGCCAGGATTAAATGCTTGCACGGTGTTAAAGGTGTATGCGTGCATTTTATGTATTGACAGAATATGATATACATACTTGTGTCCTCAGCAGCAGCACGTATGGAGCTGTGAGGGTGGCTGTGAAACTAGGACCATTATATTATAGTTCTCATCCTCTGCTATAGGTTTTGGCATCTGCTTATTATGCTTCCATTGTCCAGTAAGTAAAAAGTTTTCTTGAATTCTTCGGAAATATGTTATGCTAATGGCGGCAAATGAGGATATCATCAAATCCTGGACAGGTTCTGTTTATATTTATAATTTTCCATTTTTACTAATGTAATAAACACGACAGCACAGACCAAGATAATTTGATAGGTCATCTGAGTGTAGATTGATATTGTTTAGTAATGCTCCGTAGTCCCCACAGCCTACTGCGTGCTAATTTTTCAAAAAAGTACTAATTCAAAACTACATTTTCTGAAAATCACTAATCCTAAAAGAAGCGACAGAGATAGGTATAAGAACACTTATAGCTTTTCGATAGAGAATTCAATTTTACATCACATGGTGTAAAAATATATAGGGCGTTCCATTTGCAGAAGTCGATGCTCCGAAGTAAGGAAACGATACTTTGAGGGAAATGCGGCTTCGTCAGTATCGACAGAAGTAAATGATTCGATATCGTTTTAGACTTTTTTTTGTTCTTTAAATTCAGTGCCGGCATTTATTTGTATAGGCGGTTTTGTTTAAATTGACTGTTGCAGAAACAGAGACGAGTAACCAGATACTTAGGTATGTTTGGTATGTGGTTTGCGTGTGGCGTGGTAAATCTAGCACAGTAGGGTACATAAAAAAAATACTTAGATTGAAGAGTCACACATAAAATATTCACAAGAAAATAAATAAAGCTGTTTTTAAGAACTTTAGACAATATTTCTAATTAGTAGGTTACAAAACATTCTTTTATCTTAGTTTGCTAATATTTTATATTCCTACACACTCTCGATATGTTTACATATATCGACCACAATTGTTATTATGCACGATAACCGTTCAGATTGAATTTGAATAAGAATCCTACCATTCGACTGGCGACAGGTAATACAAATCCCACGACAGAATCGAGTATGTCACTGCACCCTACAAAGGTCAAATATACGTGAATCTGTAAAAGAAAGAAATGTTATTCCTTATAAAACAACTAAAGAATTATTCAACTGTTGATAAACAATCAAACATGTTATATTGCGATAAAAGTACCTTACTTTTTATAAATTTCATAAAATAAATTTTTATATTTTAGCGAGAATAAATACATATGCAGATGTTGACTTCAATTTGTTTGTACATTAAACTATTTACAGCACCAACAGTATTATTCCTTACATTTTTTCCATACGCGACAATTATTTGCATGTCTATATGTTAATCTTCTATAAAACTTTCTCACTCTTAATTATTCTTCATGTTACTACTTATTTAGCCATTTGCGACGTTTCAAAATACGAACCTGATTTTGTGTAAGCGATGAATAGGCAATTACGATAACTGCATGACAATAACAAAAAGAACTGGAGGTGGTGACCGTTAGTTTTAGAGATAAACTAATAGTCCAATGTTGGCGTCATAAACAGTATACAAACTTCAGTATTTGTATTAAGTGGTTCGCCGAGAAGTTAAAGTAAGTTTTTAAAAGTAATTTCAAGTTTATTTTAGTACTAAAATAGCCTTTTATGTTTTCATAAAGTACTAATCTTATCCCTTTTCTGTGCGTATTCACATAATGTTTTGGATTTTAGAGCTGGAGTAAAAAATAGTTAAAATAATTAGTTGGCAATATTTCCAATAAATTAAAAGAATGTGTAGAATATATCTAAAAATGTCACATAATATGCATAATAAGCGGGCTGTTTAGATTATATTCAAAGATACATGATTTAGCAATTTACATAATCCATTTAGCCTGGTTCTAATCACTTCCAATGGTAGTGACAAAATTACCAAGGAAAATATCTGATTGGATCCGGCTTTTTATAAATCTTTGCCTTGGAAATTAATAACAGTTCTAAGAAAGCAGAACTTGTACGTGTCTTTTATTAATCCAATAATATTTCTCAACAAGTGAAGGTTTCTAGCATAACGGAATACAATAAAAAGAAAACTACTTCTTGGTTGCCCCTTCGATAACCAAATATAATTTGTTAGTGTACATCACCTCAGTTAAAATGAAGAATATTTTGAGCTTTATTTATTAATACATAAAGTTCGAAATATTCTTGTAGCTACGTATGTAGATGTGTATGTTCTCTTAAATCGCATTTCTAATTGAAGAAGAAAATAATGGAACATTGGCCTTTCTTATACATTCAAATACATAATACATAAATCAGGAGCCGGAGCAAATACAGTAGCCGGTCAATACCGTGAACAAAATGAAATGGAGAGTTTCCATTAACGATTTGTTCACATTAAGAGGAGTGACTGATTTTATGTTTAAAATAACAGGCATTGGTACATAAATAATTGTTTACTCATTTGTAATTGCACATTTTTTTTTTTAATTTGAAAAAGATAAGAGTATATTTTAAATATATTGGGTGATTTTTGTTTGTTCTTTGTATTTTTCAACGTTTTGTGTTATAGCTGTTTTTCTGATTTCTTTTAATATTTGAATATACTTCAAATTAAGCCAACTTTCTTCTGCCAATTGGACTGATGAGTTCAATGCATTTATTGCACTCTGATCACTCTCATCTTTAGTTTCATCCCCTTCTCTTTCTGCGTCAAAATTGTCTAATTGTGCATATATTTCAATCCATGCAATTACGTTTGCCTCACCCAGATCAATCTAGAAATGGATATACATATAGTGATGAAAGTTGTGTAAATAAACATCAATTGGATACATGTGGCAGTACTGTGTTTAAAATATCACGTGCTTCAGCTAGAGCTTCTGTCTGACTTTCTTTCCAATTTTGCTGCACATTATCCTCGTCTTGTTCGTTCTACAGTCTAATCTAAAATTTTAAAAATCTAAAATTTTCCCCAATATTCAGCAATCATTGCTGGGTCTAATCGGTTCTATGCATACATCAAATTGGCAACTTTTTGTTGTCAAATTTTATAATGTTTCGAAATTGAGCATTCGCAATGATATTACGAACAAGGCTACTTCTATAATATAATGTTGCAAGTCTGATCACAGTTTGAACCATTGATTGGATAAGAGAGGTCACATTTGGCGGGAGGTACATTGTTGTAATTTGCCTTCTATTGGCGGATGTGGTGGAGCATTATATAAAATAAGTAGAGCTTTTATTGGGTAACCACTTGATTTGTGAAAATGCGTAACCTTCCAACAGAACAATCAGTGATTCGTCAGTAATTTTGGGAGACTCATGTGTGATAAGTTAACTTTACATTATAAATTACCCGAGGAACACAAGAATGATGGAACCAATTCTTAAAAATTTACTCCGGTATTCAAGCTGTCTTGGAGTAGTCATAACTCACAGTGGGAGAGAAATTTTTAAAAGCTCTAAGATTGTTGCTTTACCAATAATGGCTTGACTTTATGACTTTCACTGCCATTAGTACATCCAAAAAATGGATGTTTCGATCCTTTTAAAATTCTCTTTTGTCCCGGGCTTGCATAAATACAAGCCACCGCACGTAATATTAATTCTTTTTTAGTTTTTATTCTACAAATCGTGGATTTGGTAACGTTATATTTTTTTGATCAATTTATTATATTTTTTAACACCTTTTTTTAATTCCCCAGTGTTGTTGATGTGATAAGTCGCGATCGAACGCTCCTCCAGTCAAATAGAATAAGAAGTGTTACGACATCAAGCTATTTTGCGTAAACAACGCGTATCATACAAACCAGAGAAGTACAGCAGCATTAAAACATGCAGTGCGTATGGTTGTTCATGTTATCCGAATTTCCATTACCTGGTGTTGAGCATCTACTGTACAATCATTGATTGTTGGATCCCTATATGGCATCGGAAGTTATAACTATAACTATAAATTTGCTGCGCCAGGTTCTTTTTTCAAGTAAATAGCAATATGATTATGGTTACTGCGATCGGCGTCGAAGTTATAGATAATATCCAGATTTTGGCAATTATTTATTGTTTTATTTTGTGTGTACTGGCATTTCTGCAAGCACGATAGTTAATCGTGCTGTGCTTACTTACTGTCCTTATCCAACTATAGCTGGCGTGACAGTTGCCTCATCGGCTACACCGAAAAAATGAATTTAGTAAAGTCGTTTTGTTAAAGAAGCTGTTAGATTAATTAATAGATTTATTACAAAAATGAATTACATTTATCAAAGTCACACCTGTTCGCAAACTTATTTTGTGACAAACTAAACAAATTTTAGGGATTTTTCATTAGATACTAAGAAATGCATTTTTTATATCAATAAATCCGTTTATTGTATGTACAATAACTGCCTGCCATCAGAATTCAGAGGCAAAAAACGGGTAAACCCCCAAGGAGTTGTCGCTGTTTTCTAGACGACAGATGTATATGTCTTTTGGAAATAGATGACGCCAAGAAATATACCTGGCTCGTTATTTCAAAAAAGAGTGATATAAGCCGAAAGAAAGATAGCGGTGAGAGGTAGAGAATACACGCTGAACAACGCTGATGATAGAAATATTTTCGTTGTTGGTTTGCGTTTTCTCTCCTCTCATTGGTTTTACCGTGAGCGATTCACCAAGAATAGCTCCATTAGCAGCATTATTCTGGTTATTGCTTCTAGACACTTTTTGGTGAATTTTTGTTTTACTCTCTTTAATTCCTCTTTACTATACATAGTGTAGCCCTGTTATTATTAGTAACATAAAATTCACCTTTTTTACGAAAAAAGTGCTTTGGCTTTTAACTCTAAAAACAACTGTAAGTAAACAAAAAAGTACAAAAGCTATTCCAAGTATTGGACAAAGTACTATCATATGAAAATATACAAGTTATTGTATATGTAAACAAACGGACAGACTAAAAATTATTTTTACAGTATCAAAATATATTGAAGCGATTTATTATTAAATTAAACGCTATTTCTGGTAGGTTAATACTTTTTGGATGTACATTATTTTTATTAGTAACTATTTTGTGACGTTTTTAGATAGCATTGCAAATGGAAAAATCCTCCACGTGAAAATTTATTTTGGCCACAAAGACATTCTTTGGTTTAATAATCTCATGGCAATATTTACTATTTCAGCATGTTTTTCGTTGTATTTTCAATTCTCATTTCAACTGCATGTGGACTTGATAACGGATTGGCATTAACTCCCCCCATGGGATGGATGACATGGCAAAGATTTCGTTGCATTACTGATTGCGTGATTTATCCCACGGAATGCATAAGGTTTACCGCATTTTTTATGGTATAATTTATTTTATATGTAACTGGGTGGTTTATTTTTATTTAGGCAAAACACAATTTTTTTCGGGGCACCCTCCGAAGTTGTTCCCTGCGATTTGGCGAAATACGGAAATTCTTGAAGTACGAGAACTCTTCTTTGAAATATGATGTATTTAAAAACTGGTAAAGTTTAATAATATACATATATACGTTCATTCGGAAAAATTTAAACCGATTATGTCCGTTTTTCTATTGCTTATTTGTATCTTTATCTTACGCTCGTAATAACATTGCCGAGTATGGAATTGTAAAATGCGGGCAATTTACATGATCGAAAAGTTGCTCATAAGACTAATTACTATTACTCTTACTAAAAATGCTACAACAATTACCACGGAAGGAATACTGGAAGTTACTTGAATTATCGGTAATGCTTGTTGAAGGCTCATCTCATCACGTAACAATACGGTTTCCAGAAGCGCTTCGTTAAGTAAAAGCTATTCTAAAATACCTTTTAACGAACTCTAAAAATTTCAGGAAAAAGAATAAAAAACAGATATTTTATCGAAAAAACCCCCGTTATTGTTTCTTAAAATATTCGCCTTTAAGTTTTAAGCACTTTTGCACTCGAAGAAACCAGTTGTTGAATAATCGACTGTTCGATGTACTGTGTGACAGCTGGCGTTGGTGTGATGAAGAATGATACGTCGATCTCTGCTGTTTTTTCTGAGTTAATCGAAGACTTAAGGCAAACAAATTGTTGCATATAAATCAGCGTTTACTGTTTTTCGATCCTCAAGAGCAACGGTAGCAATAGGCCCAGTTTTACGGAAGAAAAAGCATTCAATTCTTTTGAAGCGCTTCGTGAACGAACAACTTTGGTTGGTTTTGGTTCACTTTGGAACATCCAAACAGTGGATTGTTGTTTTGTTTCTGATTTGTATTTCGTCATCTGTTACGATACTGTATATGTAGGCAAAGGCCTCGAGATTTAATTTTTTTTCTTGCACCAATTCACATCAGCCATTTTTTGAGCTTTGGTTAAATTATGTGGTATCGAAAGATTGCAAAGTTTCTTCAGTACTAAACAATGCTCATGTAAAGTCGTTTGTATTTTACTTTTAACAATGGCCAAGGATGCCTCCATCTCTCGATATGTCACATATCAATCCGTTTAAATCATTTCCCTCACAGCATTGCCGTTTGCCGGAACAACAGCAGTTGATGAACGACCTTCACGAAATTCGTCACTAACACTAGCACGTGCACGCTTAAATTCTGCAAACCTGTCATAAACTCTGGTTTTGGATGGTGCTTCATCACTAAAGGCAGAATGAAGTCGATCGATGTTGCTGAGTTAAGTCACGAAATCGTAAAAAGTCGTCGCACGAAAATATTCACGAGAAATGTCTAAATTAATTTCTTTGAAACGCTATTAATCCTAAACTACGCGACCGACGTCAATGGCGTTTATTATACTAAATATGTCAAAGTTTAAGACAATCAAATTGAAAAATATGCTAGTGGTCAATTCCGGAAATTTTTAGGGTTCCCTTCGTAACGAATTTCAACAATCACAGAACGTTTGTATTTTTATTAAGGGTATTTACATTGCTGCATGGTTTACTGATCGTTTGGAGTATCATGAATGACACAGAATTTCTAAAGCAATAGATTAAGTATAAAAGTAATATTAAGTATTTCTGTTAACTAGATGTTAAATCAACTATATTTAGGTTCAGAAAATCTTGCAATGACATTTGTCAAGTATTGATCAAAGTAATGTTAGAAATGATTAAAATTATGATAGAAACGGCGTTACAAAATAGGAGCGTTATAAGAAACGATGGAACACTTCACTATTACACTTGCCACAACTCTTCGTTAAAAGTGGATACAGTTTCGTTGTTTCGGCAGCAAAACTGAACCAAAAGACTAATCTAAAACTGTACTAATCTCCACACTTTTAAAGTTGCGTCATTTAAGAATGATAATAAATCCTGAATACCCAACAGAATATACAGTCCAATAATAAGGCTAACAAGTGAACACAAGTAAATATCTCTCACCGATTGAAAATTTCATTTATGTAGGTTTATAGACCGATGTAGTAGCAACATTCTTAGTTTCCCAATATCGCATTAGCGGGGTGTGCAGCTCAACTTTTTCTTTTGCTGTTTGACTTAACTTAGAAACTATAAGAAATACAAAAAAAAATTAAGACAAGATTTAAACTGTATGACAGGCAAAACGATGACGTAAAAACTTTCCCTATAACAAATATTTGTTTGGGGAAACAACTTTCTACCCTCCTAGTTTTTGTAGAATTTGTCAGAATTTTTATATATCACAAAAATACAGAAGATACGTTACGTTGGAAAGTGTCCCAGGTTAACATGTGTTGATAACTTCTTCCCTCTAATTTCTTGAAGTCGGAAAAACTAAAATTACTAACGTACATCCCAATTATACTTCCTTTTTACATTTTTTTCAAAATTACTCGACGAAAACAATCTTAATATTAGCCTGAGGCTTTCTCTACAAACACTTTAAGAAACTCGAACTAATTCTCTTTGGACCTTATAACATCAAATTGATGCCCACGGAACAGGGATGACTGCGGGAAGGATTTCGTTATAAATCGGATCCAGTTTCAAGCTCAGGATATCAAGATCGGATTTCCAATCGAACAATTTTAGAAGAATGGCAGTGTACAGGTACCGAAAATTCCCAAAATAAAGATAAATTTTAACTTTAAAACAACATTCCAAAAGATAGCTGTTCGTTATAGAATTGTGATAGGAAATTAGAAAAATATTCCAAATTTTGTTAAAAAAGGAAACATAATTTGATATTTCATGTAACTCGAAGACTCATCTTTTTCGATTTTGCAAAAAAGATCCTACAACTGAATCACACTCTACTAATTAGGATTTTCAAAATTAGACCACCGTTCAGCGACGCATCCACATTTGCGTATGCGTATTTAAATAGATTGACGAACCTTGGCAATGACAATTGATTATTGTAACTGAAGAAGTTTCCTGAAGATTGTGTAGAAATACCGAATCCAGATCATAAGTGTGGTTTTAAGTTATATCTCTATCTTTCAAAATTCTAAAAAGAGGAAACTATTTCGGTTTGTTACTTAGGAAAATAAAGCAATAGTTTCCATATGTAGTGCGGATGAGGGTGGCTTTAGTTTGAACATATATTCCGGTGGAACTTTATCGGCAATGGAGACAAAAACAGTGAAAGCCGTTGTGCAATCATTATCCTCTATTACGCGTAGTTACATAACCATGCTAACAATTTCAGTAAATGGGCGCCTCTTATCTCTCCTTCTCCTTGTGTTAAAAGAAATCTTTTCCTTATGTTAAAAGAAATAACAGGTCGGTTTGAATCGCGGGTGCAAAAAAACACTTTTTTAAGCTTGTATATATCTTAACTAATTCAACATTTTAATGATCGGTTTACAGATGTGTACTTGCTAAATATTGCAACTGAAAGTTTTTTGTGATTGGATTCTTGGTGTGGACATTGTCGGAGTGATGTCAAAAATTTAATAGCAACGAACAAAAGAGTAAGTATGTTCATAAATCCAAGGAAAACAATTTCGATGGCATAGTCTTTAGACGTTTACGGTTTTAAAATGTGGACAATCTTTGTGAGAACATTTCAGATGAAGTATTACTCACGGATTGCAATATATAGCACTTCACCATGGAAATAGTGTTATTTATTTACAAATTTTCGCTCATAATCAATTGTTATCGCCAAGATTCTGCGATTTATTCAAACCCGCATGGTATGAAAGTGGATACATCGCCAAACGGCCGCCACAAAATTCTGTGAAGTTCTGCCTCCCGAAGGATATCACAAATGCGGCATTTGTGGCAAGCCTACATTTATTCGCTGTGTATGGGTAAGCAGTCCCTTTGTTTTCAACATTTCTACACGGATTACTCACTGTGTAGGGTGTACTGCTACATGTAAGTAGTTGATCTATGAAATGTGTTCCACGTAGTACCGCCTATCGTTCTTATTATTACTGTAGCACAAAATGTATTTCTTAACTTACTATTTAAACCATCGCCAGTAAGCTCTAAGCTCACATTTGATTAATAGAACAATTTTATAGAAACTTGCGTCTTTCCTTGATTTTGTGTATAAAATGATGTATCCGAAATTTCAAAATACAATGGTGGCGGCGCTGGGCGCATGACAAGTCCGGAATTCAAAAAAGCAAGCGCAACATGATAGGATAGACGAAATTTCAAAATGCCGAGGGGGTGGGGTGGGATATCCCCAGCTTCGCAAAAAGAAAGCGTTATAAGTCGGTTCATATTCAAGCACAATTTTTTATTTTTGCGCTACAAAACAGCGTCAGAGGGTAGCATATGCCAAATGGCGGAGCTGGGGAGATGCATTACAATGTATAATTTTTAAAATAAAAAGTTGTTTCCAAAAGCTGTAATTTTTTCAAAATTGTTCTTGCCTTGGTCTACAACTACGTAGAACTAAATATTATGTTATTTGTCAAATACAGCAGCATTCTAACGAAGGATAGAGAGCAAAAATAACTTTTGTCACAAATTATTACTAATTATTAAGCCTGCAGAAACTAGTTGCGCTTCGCGAAATTATCGGAGTGAGAGTCGACAAAACACGAGCCTGTCTATTCTCTGCTAATTTCGTGAAGCGCACGGAAAGTGTACTCATTTCTGCAGGCTTATTAATTATTGTTGATACCCTCCGGACTCTGCTACTACTAAAGAATACAAAACTAGGTTTAGACTTTCAATTATTCAATTCACCCAACATCAATTCGCAGGTCTACTTAGATACATAAGCAGCACAGAGCTGTATTAAAAGATTGCTGTGATTTCATTGGTCACCCTCATTTAGCATTGTTCGATTGAATTCACATTTATCACGTATTGCTACTTTGTTGAATGGAACAACTTTAGGTGGTGCCCTGAAATAAAATCGGAAAAATTATGACTTAAACTAACGTATAACTTTCTTTAGCGAAGAATTGATTAAAAATATGGCAGATTTGATGGTGTCTGAAGGCTATTTAGCGGCCGGTTATGAATACATAATAGTTGACGATTGTTGGATGGCTAAGGAGAGAGATGAAAATGGTAGACTAAAGCCAGATCCCGATAGGTTTCCGAGTGGTATCAAAGCGTTAGCAGATTACGTAAGTTATTTTATTGTTAACGTGAAAATAAATATTTGATATGAAAAATGAAAAATAATTCTCTGCGCTCCATCGCCATGAAGGAATCGTTTTGTTAATTTTTCACTTCTATGTTTTTTGTTTTGGAGGGCAGGGAATAAAAATGAAGCAAAAACATTATTATACACATTTTATCTGAAGATTTGCGAACATTTATATTATATATATATAATATAAATAATATAAATATATATATTATAAAATATACCTTGAATCAAATTTTTGAAGCAAGGATCGCAGCCCCCCTAAAGTGTATCCGATTGGTCGAACAAAATTGAAAAGAAATTTTACAATTTTATCTGACTGGTTAATTTTTTCGTAATTTTAAAGTAGGCGTGTTGTAAGTAATAAATCAGAAGCTTTCTGCAGTGCTTCAAATTTCTTTGATTTTTTCGTCAAATTTGAGTAAGAAGGTTTTTTCAACAAAGGCAAGGGGCAGAAGACACCTTATAACAAACTTACTGACACTGAATGAAAACCAACAGATTGACCGGGTGGCGCCTTTTACAAGACGCAAGAAATTCGCGACTTCAAGAATCTGTCTATATATTATAAAAACATAGGACTCTACTATTAATTTTTAACAAAGTAAATAATACACGAACCTAATTATTAATTTGTTAATAATTTAGCAGATTATTTACTATCAGTGGCACAATTGTATGTTGATTGCAATACAAATATTTAAATTTAATATGGTTTAAATTGCGCTACTGAACATAATACCAGTATTTCTATTATACTTATTTAACTAGAAAATGCATTAGTTATGTGATTTAGGAAGCACCGTAATTTATTTACCATTTATGTGTCGCCATTACTTCGTAAGTTAATTGAACATTAGTTTTTGTTTGCAACAAAACTTCAAAATATTATTCTGAAATAATTGTAAATAACACTGTAGAATAAATTAAAGCTCTTTTTACTTATTATTGTAAAGGGGAATCGCATGTAGTTATAAAGAGCAATAGTTTCTTTGATTCTCTAAAATTCCAAATTTGAGTAATTCTAGTTATTGTTTGATTAGTGTGGGACTTAAAGATCGGATTTACTTTTTAATTTATTGCTCTTGTGTCCATTCCTTAATTTTTTTTCTCTAAACATTAAACACTGACAATATTTTCACTCATGTTACTGTTTTAGCTCTATTACAAGCAACTTCTCTGTGCTGAAAATATTCGTTAAAAAAAATGTAAACATTTAGAATCTCGATGATACTTATCTCTATATACATTTATATTCATATTATATATTTATATCTCTATAATTTAATTTGGTTTAATGCGGAAATTATAAATTTAATAAAACTTAAAGAATATTACAGAAAACGTAAACTCCAATCCCTTTAATCTTGAAAAATTTAAAAATTGGTGAGCGGAATTAAAATATAAAATTCAGGAGGCTTACAAAAATTATTGTGAAAAAGTAGAGTTATCAATTCACACCAATAACTCAAATGCTTTTTGATCTTTTGTAAAGAATAAAATAAAGAGCCTTACATATACAAATAATTTTATGTATAATGGTGTTTATTACTCCGGGAATATAAATATAGCGAGAGGTTTCGTGATATATTTTGAAAGCGTATACGCGAGTTCTCCTCTCTACGTATATGATTTTAAGAGTGAATGGATATCTACGTGTCGATAAAATAATTGATAGAAATCTTGATTGAACAATAAGAAACCTAATGCCTTATGCTTGGTGTTTTAAGGTCTCCATTAAAGCACATTTTTAATCTATCCTTGAAGCCGGGTATATTTCCAGATGAATGGAAATTAGCGAAGGTTGTGTCAGTTTTCAAATCAGGCAGCGCAAAGTTAATGACAAATTATCGACCAATTTCAGTGATGTGGGTAGCTATTGGAATATTTGGGCAAATTTTACACACAAAACATTACCACCAGGTTAAATCTAGATTGAGTGAGAAACGGCATGGCTTTGGCAGGGGTAGATTGATTAAATCTAATTTATTAATTTTCTCCAACGATGTTCTAAGGCAATTAGTAATACTTCAGAACTAGATATACCGATTTTTCGAAAGCTTTCCTATGATATCCTTCTGTCAAAGCTTCATGGATTTGGAGTTTCTTGTAATCTGATGAAACTATTCTTTTCGCATCTATGTAATAGGAAGCAATATGTTGTTCTGGACCTTTTATGGTTTGATCTGGGATTCTGCAGAGGAGCAGCTTGGGTCCGCTACTCTTTTTCCTGTTCATAAATTTGGGATAGCATAACACGTACGATTCCACAAATATCCTAGTCCATAATTTTATTGTGTGACGCGTTGCTGGGCTCAAAATTAGAATTCATTTCCTCGGTATGGTTAGCCATTATAAAAAGAAATGTTAACTTAATTGAAAAGGTTCAGAGTAGATTCTTAAAATATTTATATTTCAAAAAACGGAAACAGAATCCTTCTTTCGAATCATATAGTTTTATTAGGCAGGAATTTTGGGTATTTCCGCTCAAAGATCGGCGAAAAGTTGCCGCGTTGTTTTTTTTTGTTTGTATGTTTTATACAAGGTTTTTAATAATTATTATAGTACAAGACCCGGTCTTTCAATGCACACGGACTTGAATATTCTGTCTCCAATTAATAACATATCACAGCTCTACAATGTTTACTATAAAAACATTGAGTTAATTGATTCGTCAAAAAGACACTTTCTAAAAATCACAAGATCTATCATATATTATCATAATTAGTGAAACTTTATTTCATTGGGTTTGGTTGGTGCTGTCCTCTAATATTTATATCTAGAGAGGCTTACAATACTGTAATACATACTGCTATTAGTAACATAGATTCATGTTAATTAGGGTATCCTGTATGAATCTATTGTAATAAATACTCAACCTATTGGCCAAGAAAAGAAATTTCCCAGAAAATAACTTTCCATTTTCTAAGTTAAAATTCAAGCATATTTAATTTTGAGATTAAACAATGTAATGCAATATGTTTTACATTTATAGTTTCATTAAATTTGTAATGGGCGTATTCATATGATACGTATGCATGAATGCGTGTATTGGGAATAACCTTGTTGTCCCGATGATATTATTTGCGGTAAAAAAAAACATTGGCTATTGTATTCTATATTTGACTTATATTCTCATATTGGTCATAATATATGATTAAATAGAAGCGGCTTTTTTTTTACGAGCAAATCACAAAGCTAAACGATATACATACTTGAATACTGTTTTTTACTCCGATAAAGATAACATTACTTTCCAGTACAATGGAGTGAGTCTCGTAAATTTTGTGTTATTGGTTAAGTTAACTGTTCGCTCTTCATACTGCCAGCTTCTTCAGGATTTTCCTGTACGGTGAATTATCCGGCACATATGTAGGGCACGTTTATTATGTGGCACCACGGGAAAGAGATTAGAGTGCATCAAGTTTACTATGGAGAAAGAAGAAAACGTACCAGTCCTGAGCGCACTGCGATATAAAGCAATTTACCGCAGGAAAATGCAACGCACAATGTACAGAAAGGAAACAAACATGGACAGTTATTTATACAGAAAATCGTATTATTATCCTCAACAGAATTTATTAGACAGTCCTGATCAACATCTTCAACCATCCAGATCCGACTGTCGTTAAAAGAAGAATGGTTATCCGGATAGTCAGCAAAGTCAGCCAAGCTTTGGGAGCTTTAAACCCGATATTGGTTAGTCAAAGCGAGCTCTCCACCCAGAGAAAGCCTGTGCCTTTCAGTTATCCACCCCACTTTAACCTACGCGGCAGCAGTTTCACAAGCGCTACGAAACGACATATAGCTAAACTTCAGGTAATTCAGAATTGGGTACTGGGAAGAGATTTCCATGATTCGTGGACATGCTGTAGATCGTGGATTTTATCCAGGAGGTTGCCATCAAGACCTTAATCCAGCCATCTAGCACAGAAACATTTTGGTCCGTAACATTACAAGAGACCTTTGATTTAACGCCTGACACCAGCGTAGGTATTAAAAAAAAACCTACGCTCACCTTCGTGGTGAGAGATGTGGTCAGAGATCACGAAGAATTCGTGGTGTTCAATTCCCAATCTATTCACCTTTATAACAACGCAGAATACGTAAACTAAGAACGGACAAATGTAAAAAAAGCTTTAAAGAAGAATGATAAGGCACCAAGAAGTATGAGTATGTTAGTAAAGATGTCAATTTTGGAACAAGAGAATCTAATAAACTTAAAGAAATGGAGTTCTAGAAACAAATAGATTTTACTGTATGCCATTCGGTTAAATAGACGTTTCGCTAGTCATACTGCCAGCTTCGTCAGACCTTTCTTGCTGACTGATTCTACAATAATTTGTCTGCCACGTATATCAGCAAAGATAATGCGACAATAAAATCTTATAAAACTCAGAAACTCGTAGGGGCATGAGTGTGCAAATGTACCGGATGTAAACGGAGTGACCGATAGGAAACCAGAAGTATTTAAAAAGGCAACATAAAAATTAAATTCGGAACAGTAAAGAAGATTCAACAAACCTTGCCAATAGCCAACGACAAACTATTGAAAACGTGGGAGGAATGAGTCTATTATCTCCAATGCGAGCGCGATACCAGATAGAGAAGAGTATAATAACCATCCGTTACGAAATACAGTTTGCATTACAACCATAAAATTGATTTAGACAACGTTGTCGTTCTGGCCACAACAAAATATTATCATCGAAGATTAGATAGAGAACCAGTGAAAGATAGAAAGACATGATAATTTCAACATAAAAGATTGCAAGAGCTAACTCCTACATATACGGCGGACAAATTCCTGTAAAGAAAGATTTTGAAAAAGCTTGAGTATTAACAGCGAAACGTCGATTCAACTAAATGATACTGGGTAGCCTAAAAGAAGTTAGTATTGTGTTTTTGCATATTAAACATTATTTGACCAAACATGAATAAATGTCAGTTGTTTGCCTCGACCTAGAGATTAAAAATCCAAAGTATGATTCAAAAATGTCAACCTGTGTTTTTTCTTATATTTTGTTGAAAATACACACTGTATATTTTTTTCAGGGTATTTTCTTCATTAGGATCAGTTGGAAATTGAAGGATCGTCTTATAAAAGAGAAACGCCAATTTATTTTTTATTAAAAAAGTTTATTTTTCTTTATTTCATCATTTTGCATAGCAAACCGAAGGACGGTCTTCGACGATTTGCGTATTTTCGTAACTAATGTTAATAGTGCATCCATAATGAGTCGAAAAATTAAAAACCTATGATTTTTTTAATTGAATTTAGTTAATGGTAAGAACAAACAATAACGTTTAAGATTTTAAGGAAAAGATTTCTTAAAGCAAAGTTTCTTTTGATCATCAAAATTACAGGTATTTTCTAACTTCTCAATTCAGTATGACTCCACTACCAACATTTTCAGTTACGAAAATAGTCCAAAAGCGTCCTTAAGTTTTCTATCCAAAATGATTTAATTTGGAAAAATAAGCCTTCTTAATAAAAAATTAATTAAGGCTTCTATTTTTTTTAAGACGAACCCCCGATACTAATGAAGAAAATACATACATTCAGCGTGTATTTTTAACAAAATGTAGGAAAAAACAAAAGTTGAAATTTGTGAATCACATTTTGGATTTGGAATCTAAGTAAATTTCTTATTACATATGTTCATATTTGGCCAAATAATGATATTTTTAAATGATATTTCGCTCGAACGACGTTTCGCCGTACATGCTGACGGCTTCTTTAGGATAATTGAACTGATTCTCCGTCCGGATGTCCTTGGTTGTCTGGAGCCTTGTCTTTCTTCTTCCAGTTCCATCAAGTTGATGATCTTCCTGGGGTCTTCGGTCCTCGGAGTCTTCTTCCTGGAATCCCTCCTCGGTTACTAAAACAGAAAAATATACGTTAGTATGGTATTAGTACATGCTATGGTGATACTTATGAGAGCCTACTCAGGTGATCGTAGGTGGTCTTGTGCCTCGATCCTGAAGGGATTCTTCGGATAGTGGCGTTCTTCACTGCGGGATTCTCGCTAGTTAGCGTCTTCTCGAAAAAGTCTTTGTTGCGCCGTGTCAGGAATTCCTGCAGCCGCTCAGTCTCTCTCAGGTGTGTGAGTGTTGCCAGCGAGGTGCTTGGGGTACGTGTAGTACTAATCGCAAGCAGCGATTCTGTGCACTCGCAAGGGAGGTAATGTAGGTGGGTGCCGCCGTGACCCAGACGGGACTGGCGTAGGTAAGGATCGGGCGTATGTTTGACTTGTACAGCATGACGCCCGTTTTAGCGTTGAGATGGGAATTTGAGAAGATGGGATACGATGATTTTTCGTTGTCCCACATTTTTCTTATATACGACGTTGGTGCATTTGACCGTGAAGTTTCCGCTCCACTGAGCGTGACGGTTTTGCCTAGTAGACTCTTCCAAGTGCTGCTAAGGTGGTCCCTTCTTCTCAGTTGATGGTCTTGTTCTCTTGTATTTCTATGGCTTCCATGATAAGTCTCTTTTCGTAGTTCTTGGACTGTGGCTATTTCTAATGACGCATTGATTCAGATGCTTTAATGAAGGCTTTATTTAGAGCCGAAAATTTGATAATAAAACAAATAAAAAATTAAATTAAGCAGTCTTTTATCCTTTTGCCGTAATTTATCGCTCAAATTCCGAGTGTCATAAGGAGTTTTATACTTAATTTGTCAAAACTTCAGCAAGAAGCCAAGAAATTATACCAATCGAGATTATTTAGACATGTTATATGCAAAACCCCACAAATAAATATTTAAATAAGATACTTTCACTGATTCCATAATTAATTCCACTTATGGAATAAAATTAATTTTGACATTATTTTAGAGTTTTATGTAAAACGCTAGAGCAGGTAAGCCTCTAATGTATGTATAAGACACACCTTCTAAACTATACTGGATCATTCATGTAAGTGTAGTACAAGGTATATATTTTCTTTGTGAGTTGATTTCAATGATTTCTCTGTAACTAAGTTAGGCTAGTGTTCTTTATTTTTGTTTGCATTTTTTCTTAGAAATCATTAATGTTATCTGGCTTTGTTGGATGTACTTTTCTTTTGAGAGTGCTCCCAATGGTGTAAAATCTAGTGATCTGGTTGGTCACTCAATAGCACCTCTTCGCCCTATCGGTTTATTAGAAAAGGATTCGTTTAAGTAGTTTTTCATAATGGGGTGTTGCCCCATCTTCCTGAACTCAAACCTTTTCACTTGGTAGGATCGGATCTATTACATTTGAATATATATTTGCCAGAACAGGAACAATTTTATCTCTAATGAGATTTAAATATTTGTCGAACACCCGTTACTGATGCTACATCTCCATATGTTGTTAACCTTTTGATGATATAAAGAATTTCCGACTTTAACCAATTTGCAAATAATTATTTGCTCATTTAAGTCATGAAATTGAAATCAGCTCATCAAGAAGACTTCAGAAATATTAAAATATACAGGGTATTAGAAAAAAAAAACAATCTTGTACTGCACATGAATCATCCAGTATGTTTCAAATTTCGTTTAAAAGGTATATCTTTTAAATTAAAAATTGATCTGTTCGAGTGTTTCACATAAAACTCTAAAATAACTTCAAAATTAATTTTATTCCATAAGTGGTTATCGTATTGTAGTGTGGTATGAATTGAATGCATCTAATAGACTGTAACAATGTAAACAGGTTCACAGTATTGGTTTAAAATTTGGTATATACGAAGATTATGGCACAAAAACTTGTGCAGGGTATCCCGGTATTATAGGACATTTAGAAACTGATGCCCAAACATTTGCTGATTGGGAGGTTGATTACATTAAATTAGATGGATGTTATAACAACAGGAGTACGATGGTAGATGGTGCGTTTTTCTCAGTTATTGTTACGTATATTACTTAGAGGTTTTTTCATAATTAAATTATAGGCTACGTTGAATTTGGAAAGTTATTAAACAGAACTAACAGACCTATAGTATATTCCTGTAGTTGGCCTGCTTATGAAGAACCACTTGGAATTAAAGTAAGTACAATAACCAATGAATTAATATTTGCTACAACACACACACACACACACACAAAACACTTCTTGATTGTAGTCTGATTATCAAAAATTAGTCGAAACATGTAACTTATGGAGAAATTGGGACGATATCGAAGATGCGTGGACAAATGTAACTAACATTTTAAAATGGTTTAGCAGTAACCAGGATCGCGTAGCCAATTATTCGGGGCCTGGACATTGGAATGATCCAGATATGGTAAATCTCGTTTTCTAACAGAAATAATTTTATGCTCTTTGTGTAGTTGCTTATAGGTAACTATGCCCTTAGTGATGAACAAAGCAAAAGTCAAATGGCAATCTGGTCTATAATGGCTGCACCCTTGATTATGTCTGTCAATCTAATAACAATTAAACCGGAACAAAAAGAAATCCTTCTTAATCGGGATGCTATAGCAATTAATCAAGATGTTATGGGTATAATGGGAACATTAGTATATAGTGTAAGGTTAACATTTCTGTGTTATATTTCATAATTCAATGACTTATAATTAAACATAGGTGAAAAATATTGACGTTTGGACAAAACCCGTAACTCCCATCGTGGATGGCGAAACATCGCTTGCTGTTGGTTTCATAAGTAACAGATTTGATGGGTATCCCTATTTTGTGGAAGTATCGTTAGATCTCTTAACTTTAAATAGTAGCAATGGTTATGAAGTACAGGTAATTCCAGATATGTATATAATGTCTATTATTTGTCTGCTATTGCAAATTGATGCAAATGCTGTATATCTACATGTTACATTAGGGCATTCATAACGATGGATTCTTAGACGTGTCTCTGAAAATAAAGAAAATTCTTTTTTGAAATTTTGGTGGCCGATATTGTGGATAAAGAATCCTAAAAATATTTTCAACTTCATTGGAAGCGGATCAAGCCTTTATTCTTTCAAATACAACACCCTATCTACATGTGTTATGGAATCTTCGTAGAGTCCTTTTAATTGCAAGTGAAACGAAAAAATGTTTTGTCTGAAAATTTGAACGGATGAGATCCTATTAGCCTTTGTTTTAACTAAGAATTTTGTCAAACAGGAATATGGTCCATTAAATTTCTACTTCGTCCTTTGTTTTCATCATGAATTTAGATGAAATTCTGAATATCTTTATTGCTGAACTTCACCGCATCAATTACATTCACGATCTACCACTAATTTAAATAGACCAAAACCTCTCTTGTTAATTCAGTTGTTCTTTCTTAGAAAATGGGTTAATTTTATGAATTTATTTAAATAATTCGCAAACCAGTTAATTTAGGCATAGGAAGTAAAATCTGTGTTACCTTTGCTTTTTTTTAGAGGAGAATCCGTACAGATGATCAAAAATAGGGGCTGCTACTTAGAAAATCTTACATCTAAACAACTGTTTTAAAGTATAGTTGTACCTGTTTATATTTCGAATGGATTTTCAGAACCGCCTCTAGGAAAAGGATCTTAATGCCTGTTGCGAAAGAGTTTCTAATACCTTGATCTTAAAAAAGTTATTTCGTTCCTGGCATAAGACCTGTGGTTCCTGGCAAATGGAAGATGTCAGGTTCGAGTCTTTATATTTTGAAAAATGATATTGCTGTTAAAATTGAAGTGAGCCGTTCAAAACATTTTCAGGGAAACAACATTTCTCTAAGTTGGTTAATTCTAGATCGATGATGTGCGGTATCATTTAACATAATAGATAAACTATTCCATTCGAAGTAGGAAGATATTCGTCTTAATTTCTCGGCAGCCTTGATTACGATGCCGAGAAATTAAAAGTATTTTCAAATAGATTTTTATCCATAATATCGTCTACCAAAGATTCAAAAACATCTAATTACATACACAAATACGTTCAGTAACCCTGTATAAATAAAAAAGTAAACAAATTACATTTCCGTTAAAGCAAAGCTGAGTCAAACAATTAAATTAATAAATTATCTTACAATACGAAGATAGTCCTAAAAGTGCCGGACCTGACGTTTAGATATGGCGGTTGTTATTTGAAAAACCTAAAGCTTGAGTTTTAAATTTGAATATGCTACGTTGTTTAATATTTTTAGAAAAATTGATTATCATTATGTGATGCAATACTTTTATTCGAAAGGTCTGAGTCTAATCGAAGTCAAAACCGAACTAGATTCTGCTCTAGGGGAGTCCACTCCTTCGTTTACAACAATAAAATATTGAAGTTGAGGGGAAACTTAAAGAAAAGGTCCGAAATTTTTGTTACAAATTCTTTTATTCCAAATTAGGAGACCGGTTTCGTGTCTAATAAACACATCACCATGACTAGATTAAGTGAAAAATGTAAAAAGTAATATAACTGTGCTCACAGTTACTTACTGATTCTTGACTTGAGGGTGTGTTTGTTAGACACGAAATCGGTCGCCTAATTTTAGAATTTGTGAGAAAAATGTTGGGACTTTTTCTTCAACTTTCTCAACTTAATCATTATCTCACCCTCATTTAATAAAATATTGCGTGGCAGAGTTTAAATAAGGCTATATGGGCTGCCAAGACCAACATAGCAGTGGTCTACCAAAAATGGTGACCACGCCAGAAATGGTGAAGAAAATTTGCAAAAATTTATTGGATTGCTGAAAGTGCGCGAGCTAGCGAGTATTTTACACATTTCAAAAAGTGCTATACATCGCATATTGACTGCAAATTTGGACATAAGAAAGCTGTCCGCCGCGATTCCTCACAACGGAACAAAAACAGTGTCGTGAGGATGTTGCAATCGAATGTTTGGCGATGTTCAACAGCACTAAAGTCGTGTTTTTATGGGTTCATTGCTCCACTCATAAGACGAAAGAACAGTCAAAACAATGGACTGACTGAAAGGGGAAAATCGGCTCTAAAGAAGGCGAAAACAGTATCCATCTGCTGGCGAAGTTATGACGTAATTTTTTTAGGATGCGCGTGGAATAATTAATTTTCATTATCTTCAAAAAGAGAAAACAATAAACGGTAAACTTATTGCAGCATTTGAGTGATGAATTCAAGAGAAAACAACCGCATTTGGCGAAAAAGAAAATGTTGTTTCATCGAGACAATGCACCTGTTCACACATCCATTATCGCGGTGGTCAAAATCAATAAGTTCGAATTGCTTCCTTCCTAGTAGCACATCTGGCTGGCCGATGGTTGGCCTTCAGTTGGTACGGTCGTACGGTTGTACGGTCGGCAGAATGTACGTGACGGTTAGCCACGATCAGTAGAGTGTCAGTGTCAAAACCAATGGTACTTTTCTAACGTTGGGTATCGATTGCTTCTAGGTCAGCAAAATCAGTTACGCGTTGGTCGACAATTGGGAAATGGTAAACTACGCTTGGCAATAACCACATAAGCAAGTCAATGTTGAACCAATTTAATCGGTGCAGTGCCGGTTGAAGATGCAGTTGCCACATTTGGTCTCCTCTAGGTGGTAAAAGATTTGCCAACAATGAAGAGATAGAGTCTGCGGTTGATGGCTACTTTAAGAAACTCGGCGGTTCTCACTATTAATAGGGTATGGAAGCTATAGAATATCGCCGGGAAAAGTGTATCGGGGTAAAAGGAACAATGTTGAGAAATACAGATATTCTTTCCCACATTTTTTTTTGTTTTTCTTTGTTAGGTCGGGTAATTCTAGGAATATTTTTGTATAAGTGTTATGGAAAACAAACATTTTACTGTAGTTATTTGTAAATCTAACCTGATAAGATTTGAAATGTTTCTTTTTCGTAGAACATTTTTGAAGAGGAATATACTAACGTTCTGAATTCTACGCACTTGTTTGTTAGAGTGAAGCCATCAGGTAAGCGAAAATGTTTGTGAGAATGTTTTTTAATTGTTTCTTTTTTTCTGCAGGCACAGTCTTCTTGAAGTTAACACCACGACCATTTGACAGAATCCTCAAAGTTTAAAACTTATAGACTTACGCAATGAATAGTAATAAATACTAGAATGTCCCTATATTTAGAGTACATTTTTTTATGATTGCATAATAGAAGATAAAGTTGAATTTCTCAAATGTCGTTGTCAATAGTATTAAAAAGCTTTCGAGAAAATGTTTGTTTGATTACCTTAGCGAACATCCACAGAAATTCTTATACGTACAAATTAAAATAATTTAAATTTAATGCAAACCTATAAATACAAAAATTTGCGCGTAATTCATTTACCCACAATTACGTATAACGCAATGCGATCGTTTGTTCAAAAATTTTTAAAAATTCTGAACTTAGTAAAAAGAAAAGTACAGAAGAATTTAGAAATTTAAGTTATGGTGCAGTAAATTTAAACAAGTATTGAATGCTATGTAGGCAGTTGTATCGTATTATGTACATATGTAATGCTGGGTTTCCACTTAACGGACTAGTCGAGTTTCTGTTTTGTTTGCAAAACAAAAACGACTCAACATATCTGAAACTCTGTTGAGAAAAAGTAATTCATTACTTTTTGGAACTATTAGTTTTGAATGTATGCACTTTTTAGGAAGGAAACGTTAATCTATGTTGCGTTTGTACAATATAGCTGGATCGTGTAAATATTGATTCTTTACGTAGTTTATAATCATTCAATGTAACGTCCCGCGCGTTCATTGGATCTCTTCCTGAAACATTTGATTGGATTGGATATCGCAATTTCTCAGCTTTGTCAGCCTAAAGGATGACACAAATATGAAAAATTTTAACTTCCAAAATTCACGTTTAAACGGTCTTATAGTTTTTCATACATTGTAAGATGTACATACATACTTAAATGTAATAAAATAATAAAAATCACTAGTCAACAAATTATCAACTTGAAATGATCTACACGACTTTTGGGAGAACACTTATACATACCTCTTTTGATATTCTAGTTAAACGAATTGTTGCTATTTTGTTTGAAAATACGAAAATAGGAGAGAGTTTTACGATTTAGATACTTAATTCCCGGTTTTGTCGATAACTATACCAAGGTTATAGCGTTATCTTTATTTTATTATGATTTTAAAAGTGTTTCTATTATGCAACTAACCGTTAAAATGTTCACGTCCATATTTACTTGTGGCAAAGATAATAATTTACCTTCTTTAATTTGTTATCATCACGCATGTGTTAAAAATAAAATTAAAGTATATTAATATATTTTTTAAAAATATTAAATATGAGGATCGTTCAATAAGAGGGTCGTTCAAAAAGATAAAAGAACAAGGTATTTTTTGTGGATATTTATTTATTTTTAAACATAATCTCCATTTAACTCTATAGACTTTTCGAAGCGTTTCTCCACCTCTTTTGAGCCCTCCAAAAAGTAGGATTTTGGAAGGTCCTCAAAACAGACATCTGTTTAGGCGACGACTGCCTCGTTCGACGTGAATTGTTGTCTGCCGACCCATTTTTTCAAATTTGGAAATAAGAAGTCACTGGGGGCCAAATCTTGGCCATCGAAACTGCGGAGATGTGTATCCGTGTATTGTCTTGATGGAAGACGATCTTTTCCTTTTTCAAATGAGGACGTTTTTTCTCGATTTCTTCGCTCAACCGGTTCAATAACGACGCATACCGCTTTCCAGTTATTTGTTGTCCTTTTTACATGTAATCGGTGTATATCATTCCGCGTGCATCCCAAAACAACCGAACCCATCACCTTGCCGGGTCATTTCATCATCTTCGTCTTCTTCGGAACCCAATTTTTCGTGTAAAATTGAAAACAGTGTACCTTGCGATATGCCCGTGGCCTAAACTATTTTGCGCACTTTGATTCGTCCATCATTCAAAACCATAGCGTGAATCATTTCGGGGATAGACACTTATACTGGCCGTCCAGAACGATATTCATCTGTTGTAGATGTACGACCACGTTTAGACTCATTTACGCAATTATAAACAGTTGCTAACACAGAAGTAGCTTTGATCTCTTTCGGTGTTAAGGGTTTTAAATGTAAATGCGTAATTACCGCTCGAAACTCACTTTTTTCCATTTTTCTACTTAAACAAAATTGTTTTCCTTAAATCGATAATAAAAATGAATCCGTGTGATGGATATAACTGATACTTTTCACAGCTATCTAGTGACTAATGATCCTTACTAAAAAAAAAAAACATTTTCGATCATCCTTTAGATTTTCTATGGATCTCTTGAACCACCCTCGTAGTAAGTAATTACAGAAGCTTTCACGGTCCCGTGTTTTAGAATACATTTGAACCCGCTAATACAGATATTATTAGAGATGGAATTATGTCCGTTAAAATGGTTCCCTCGGGTAAGAAGAGTAGCAGTGAAGGTATTTGTAATATGAATATATATTTAAATTTTAGATACTGCAGCAGTCTTTAGAAATCTTCTGAAGAAGCTGACAGGATAGTCAGCGAAACGTCAAGTAAAATATTAACTACACGACATCACCCGAAAGACATTTCTACTTTAGATACTGTCTTTCTAAGAATTACACCAAAGTCGCACGATATAAGTATTTAAATTTTCAGATAAATCTGTTGTGTATTGTAATTTAGTACATGTATTTAACAAAGTAAAAAAAAATATTTTGCTCATTATTTCTTTGTATAATTTCTGAGTAGAGATGGCTCTAAATCTTCCTAATTTGTTAGCTGCTCCTACGCTTCTTTGATATATTGCCATAATTCTTCAACGTTTTGCTGTTCTAAATTTTACTTTTCGAGAATTTTTCTCAAATGTCCTCAAACATTCTCCGTTTGCACTGGTTACAGACTACTGCAAAAGCTTAATGCCATTAATTCTACGCCAATAATTCCAGCTATGTGAACTGGGACATTGTTTTGATGAAGCTGTAGTCGGCAAATATATTGTGGGCAGTTGATAGCATAATATATTCTAATATATTTCTGTAAGCAATAGCGTTAAATGTGCCGATAATCGTCCAACATATATTGATTTAGTATCGTAAAATTACTTTGCTGGTGTATAACGGAGATTATAGTAAAGGCGTTCATCGCTTTCTTTTTATAGAACGCAGCAATTAGCAGATGTAGTTCTACAGTCTGTCTCAACCTAATTATGCAATACAGCTCTTATGGGAGTAGTACAGAGTTGCCAAATCTTTATGAACTGTGTTCAAGCGTGTTTTTGCCAGCTTCCGCTATGTGCTATCCTTGTCCAGCAATGTCATTTTTGAAAAATTTGTTGGTTAGGAATGTTAGGATGTAAACAGATTGCAAGTGCCAGCAAGGTGAAAGTATTGAGAACACGGATAGAGTACATTTTGAATCCAAAAGCAATTCAGGTAAGTCCTGGTAGTTTTTACGTATTTCTTATAGCATAGCAGTCATATTTAATTGAGAAAATGAATGAGCACAAAAGCAACAGCATTTTATATTACCAAATATGAAGTACCTTTGTAATACTTACATATCTGTAATTTCAGGTGATGCATATAACATCGAGTTTATCAACAGAGCATTCATTATAGAGACACTAAACTGAAACGCACGCTAACAAATCCAGCTTTAACATTTCATTATCGGCAGAGAATCCTTTCCTCCGTAACCATTCAATGATGTCATTTTTTTCTCCAAGTTCCCGTGGGAATTTTTTCTCTTTTCTTACTGTGACAAGAAGCATTGTCAAGCGCAATGACAGATTGTGGTGGTATGTTTGGTAACAATTGGTTGACAAACCAATTTTCGGATGTATCTGCATCCATTTCATGATGCACATCGGCAGTATTCTTTCTGCAGAGAAGTGTACTTTGCACCTGCAACAAATCCATTTTCCTCATCGGCATCTACCAAAGCAAATCGAGGTCCCAGACCATTGGGAGATTTTAGTCCAGTACTAAGTCCTTACGTAAAGACCCGTCGAGAAGTTTGAATGGTATTATTTGTGCAGGCTCTATTCACGGCGTGTCGTGTGTTTACGTATGATTCGTCAGTGTAGATAATAGTTCTACCTAAAAGCAATTAAACTATGATAATAAGCATAATAGGAATCCCTATAACAAATAATCGAATAATGTCGAAATCTGTTGATGCCTCCTAAATACTTATGTCTCCATCTAACGCAGTCGTCACGTTTAATAAGAATGCTTTTACGTCCTACTTTTTTAAATTGGAAACCCATATCATGCAGCAAGCCTATGTAATGTTGATTGAGTGAAATTTGTAAGCTGTGCACTTTTCGGCGAATAAGTGATCGTGTGGCTTTATCGCAAGTGTGGAGCCATTCATTTTTTTATACACCTTTTCTTTTTGATTGCTTCTTTGGGCTTGTTAATGGACCTTTTTGCAGTTCCTGCTTAATATTATAAATAGTACACTCGGAACAACCCAACGCTTTGCTTGCTTCACGAACAGCAACACTTACATTACGAGACGCATTGAAATAATTAGGCACGTTTGATATCAACTGGTTCTCTTTGCGAGTAAATCCTTCTCCGGTTCCATTAGCAGCAATCAGCAGTGCAACTATGGTATAACAAGTATAAAGTTTGGCACTTTTCGTGCGCTTCACGAAATTAGCAGGGACTAGACAAACTCGCGTTTATTCGTCTCATGAGAATGGGTTTGTGTTGCCTACTGGTTTCACCGAGAGTCGGCAAAACATGAGTCTGTCTAGTCTCTGCTAATTTCGTGAAGCGCATGGAGAGTGGAGAACTTTAGTGATAACATTTATCAATATATACAAATTTCGTCATGTAATATTTACGTTGTGCACATTTATAGTCAGTAGGCGTTCTGAAAATTGGCTATATGATAATTCTAATGATTTAAGTAAAGATTTAATATTACTAAAACTACAGCAAACATAAATAGACTGACAGGTAACAGTATAAAGCCGTTGACGTAAACATGGACACCTGGCTACACAGCAAGCGGTATTAGAGACAACTATATTGGTGTGTTAGAGAGATAATAAGAGATGCAATATCCCTATAGCTGTCCATAGTACATATAGAGGTTGAGACGGACTATAGCAAACATTTCCTTTCAAACCGTCAGATATAATGACGACAATTTGACAGTTTACATATAATTCCATAGTTTTCAGGGTAACTCCTACCGTCTCAATTCCCGTCTCGTCCAGTAGCCAGTCACCATTTTGAATGTATACGAAGCTTAGCAACCTGTAACAGCAAACAAAATGCACAAATGTACGAATAGATGACATATACCTATGCAATTTATTTTCAATGTCACGTCAATAAAAACGTATTATATGATAGCATTTCAAAAAAATAACTGATATACCAGTCGAATTATTCTTATTACATTTATTATATACCAGAATGTCAAAAAATAAAGTGAAAGAATCTGGATCTTTCATTAAAAAGGAGAAGGTTCATTGGAGATTACAACTACAACAATTGGATGTAAATACAATACGAACAGAACGCAATATCGAAGTTGTAATTCTTAACGAATTTCTTACAAAATATTTTGACGATATTGCCAAGTTCCAAGAACATGCATACACATACACTTGCGCCGATGTAAAACCTGTAATATTCGAAGAAATCCTTTATATAATAAGTCATTATCCTGCATGGAGCCGACCCTACATAGAAAACGACGTTGAAAATATGATTAAAGAAGCTTGTGCGGAAGCCAAAAGTTATATAAAGATGAAGAAACCGATTCCGTTAGATATGATGGCTGACTTAATAAAATTGCGAATAATTATGTTGATCGAGGAAGATATTTATAATGAGAAATTGCTACATATGAATCTTTTAAGCGAAACGATGTCCACTGAACTGTCAGATTTCTGTGAAACTGCAAGTAATTCAAGTATCGATGAAGATGAGAAGATAGCAGAGCAAAATGTTACAACAGAGCAAAAAGTGGAAGAGGGAAACGACTGCAAAACCAACGATCCCATTATGGAATATGATCTCCAAAACACTGCACATATTAATGAAAATTTACGTGATTTTGAAACGGTGGATGTATTTTTTAGCACTAGTTCAATAATTTTACAAGTACGTTTAAATGAATTACTTTTGAAAGCACAGGATATTATAGTCACACGATTTTACAGCAATATATAAAAACTCAATTGAGAAAGCACGAAGAAGAATCGGGTTCAAGACGCCCTTCTACTGGTTTTACACCAATAATAACGCCGGACGAATTATCTGTTCCCAAACGAAAGAAGTTAAGAACACCTTGGTCTATTCGACTATGTAAATCTTTAAAAGAGAAGAAAGAGAATTCTAATTTATCTCTACAGAGTGATTCATGTTTTAAAGAAACAAAACTGCTGTTTATAGTTCTTACCGGTTTCTACGATCCATATCTTATTATTTCACTCTATAAAACAGGCGTTCCTGTAAGCTGTGTGATAAATATTGCAATGAAGGCTGATAAGCCCGTCGACCCTACGGAAGTTACTAGTACGAAAAGACTCACTTTACTAGTACCATTCAGCGTTGCACCTGTGTATAACTACTCCTTACAATGTCTGTATACTCAATCTCAAAATGTCGTTCGGATATGCGATTTAGGTTATGAAGAGATGAAGGAACAGTTAATATATCATTTTTGGAGTACATTAGAGGAACTTTCTGTTTCTAATTATGAAATTATAAAGGATCTGATAACAGTAGTTTGTCCTCCTGTGGATTACAGGGGTACATATGTTAAACCTGAAAGCGTTGAATATGTTAAACAAAGCAAAACTATATTTCGTAACATTAAACAACTTTTATATAAATTACCAGTATTCAAGAAATGGTACAACGATTATACAAGTAGTTTGCAAATCCTTAATGTAGGAGACACTCCTAAAGTTATCCCTGCAGATGAAATGTTTTATTATAACGAAACTTTGGACAAAATACCTGCAGACTGTTACAATGTTGGTTTAACGGTTGAAGGTTTATTAAAAGAAGTTGAGCAAATGTGAGTATGCTATTCTACTAGTCTAGATAATACGACGTATTCTACTATTTTTAACACGAACACTCTCCAGGTTGGAGATATTTTAAGCGTGCTAATTAGAACTGATAAGAATCCTGCGCACTATTTCAGAACTTTCTTCTAGGGATCTGTGTAAGCTTGCTCTATCTCCATATATGTATTATTATATCACACACCTTTTTAGTACGAAGACGTTTAAAATTCAATTTCATAACGCAACATCTAACACGATGTTTCCGAGAGCAAAGATTGGTTTTTTGTCCTATTTATCCTACAATAGATTTAATTCGGCGCGGAAACATATCGCAATCATTGATTGGTTAAAACTGGATAAATTATAAGCATACTGCGGATCGACGACCGCCTCTATTGCCGGTGCTTGCGACAGAGTAGGGTACGATACATTCGTCCGACCGCGGTGTGCATAAGCGTTAGCTTTCAAGAAAACTTTTTTGGTGTGATTAATTAATTCATTAACATTTGGAAATTGCTCTCTAATAAATTCCACAACTCTATGGAAGGCGTGCGCAGTGCATATAATATGCAGCATATTTTTGAAAATGTTTTTAAGCAATTTTTCAGCTTTAGACGTATAAGCTGCAGCGTCATTCACAAAGAGCAATCAATGCATTCTCCCGTTTCCTCACATCTTCGAAAATGTTGTCAATACTGCTGACAACTACTTCCGTTATTGTATCAGCATTTACTACAACTTTTGTGTATATTTTTGGAAGATGGCTTTTTTTCGTAACGTTGACTCGTCGGAAATACTTCTACCCGTATATTTTGCCAGAAAATGTTTGAAGACTGACCGAAGGGTGTATTTGCAGCCATAAGCGCTTCGCGGAGATCACCATAAAAATTCTCATTCGAGACACCAGAATTTCGATGAACAAATCGCACAATAAATATGTGTCGCTGACAACTTCGAAGCAATTATGGTCCTTAATCCAGGTATTCATGTGCTTTTAGCGGAGACGTTTGTTAGGTGACATAGTAAATATAAGAAAAAACAACGAAAACCAAGTTAATATATCTGCACATAAGTTAAATAAACACGAAACGAAAAAAAAGAAAATAACTGTGGAAGAATTTAAACGACTAATGCCATACAGAACAGGTATTAAAAAAGATTCCTAGACTCAGAAAATGAATTAGAAATATAGAGAACAAAGCTAAAGATGAAACATGCATAACCGTGTTATCTCACACATTACTAGAGATGACCAGGGCAGGTGAAATTATTACTTTTTTGCAGTGACTTGACAGACTTGTGTCTATTCGTCTCATAAGAAAGGGTTCGTGTTGCCTACTGGAGAGTCGACAAAACACGAGTCTGTCTAGTCGCTGCAAAAGAGTAATAATTTCACCTGCCTTTGTCATCACTACACATTAACGACTCGGGTGAAGGGCGGAGAGGGTGTGGGCTGACTGAGGGACATATGTAAACAGGCACGACTCTGTATGAGCGTCTATGCTAAATGATAGAGGCATTTTTCAATGAACAGCATGACTATAGGACTCAAATTCCCAACCGGAATACATGAATATTAACAATACATGTACAAGCTGTTTCATTATTAATTGTGTATATGGTAACTGACGTATCCTTGACCCGATGTTCCGTTTCTCAAAGAGACACAACGGATTGAATCCTAATCGTCCTTCTTTTCTGGTGGCCTATTTATAAGAGAATTTGCATCATTTCAGTGATGTTTATTGTTTCTATTAAATATGCGATCACTGGTAACATGGCATCTTCTTATAAAAAAATATTCTCTATTCCTAATTATCAGGATAAAGTTATTGATTCATATATTTATATTTATTTATATATCCAATCTTCGCTAATACTTGCAATATGTATATGAAGTTATATAAAAGCGTATTTACTGTGCTGGATCTAAAAGATTTGAGACTTGATGAGAGGAACAGTTATGTGTGCACATTTAGAACACCTTTTGGTACATATAGGTATACAAGCATGCCGTTTAGTACTTCCTCTACCTTTGATATACAAAAAGTTAAGGTCTACTTCGACCTATGGTTGTAGAAGGTGAGAACAGTATGGATCACGACAGGATCATGAATAGAACTACGAAATACGATATTAAATTTAACTCTTCCAAACTACAGTAAAAGACAGATCACGTAAAGCATGTAGGTTTTTTAGTAATTTCAAAAATCGGTGTTAAAGCTGATCCAGATCATGTTGAAACTATAGTAAACACAAAGGAACCAGAAAATATGAAAGACTTACGAACATTTTTGGGAATGTTAAAAAGGACGTTTTATAGAG
Source organism: Oryctes borbonicus (assembly GCA_902654985.2). Classification (NCBI taxonomy): domain Eukaryota; kingdom Metazoa; phylum Arthropoda; class Insecta; order Coleoptera; family Scarabaeidae; genus Oryctes; species Oryctes borbonicus. The sequence continues at coordinate 10,412,948 of LR736859.1, read as the reverse complement.
TTGGGCAAAAACATTACAAGCTTTTAATGGTCTTAAACAAAAAATTTCTCATGCAACTATTGTAATTACTTTAAATAAAAACAGTTCCACAGTTTTGCAAACTGATAGATTTAAATCGGGCGTGGGCGTGGCTATTGGAAAAAGAACAGCCAGTGTGATTTTGTTCACATAGTTATATGCGGATAGTCAAGTCACGCTAATTAATGATAAACCAAATAGATCTAAGAAAGTCTCACTGGAATGGGTTAGGAACCATTTTGTGTACTAATCTAATCTATTCTACTTAAATTCTTAAAAAAAAACCGCCGTATATTTCGATTAGAAGGAATATTTTATCGAAATGCTTTAGGTTAAATCGTCATATTTTGAGTCAAGGATTCTTCAGTTATTATATGGCTAATCATTAATGAAACATCCTGTACAAATAAACGCTTAAAGTAGGCGAGATTTAGCAAATCATGTTTTCTTAATATCATAAATTCGCAATACAGGTAACAATATCACATTTATTAAATTCAAACCCAGAAGTAAACAAATTTGAATTGCGAACGTTTGAACAAGAAACACATCAGAAAATGCCTAAAAATCATAACCAAACAATAATGGTAATATGGCATCCCCATGCTACTGATACAATCACTTACGGCAAAACCAATACGAGGCAGTGCCTCTCCCTGCCTATCCGGCGTCATTATCGTGGCTCCCAACGGGGTTTTCTCCACCTAACACCGCTATTTATGATATAAACTGTGACTGTATCACTTCCCTTCGAAACGACGAGGCTGACATTCCTTGGCTACCTTTAGGGCCAGGAAATACACGCCTGCCGTTTAGAAAGTAGCGACAAAAACCGGGTACTGTTCCTTAGTCATCTCTCGAGAGGTTCCTGGAATGCTTAACACAAGATGGTGTGTGCAGGAGCACATTGAGAATTTATATAAGAAAACCCACAGTGTTACCATGAAAATGCCTAGAAACAATAACTAAGAAATAATGCCAATATAACTTCCTCGTGGTATTGATGGAATCACTCACGGCAAAAACAATGTGAGGAGAGCGGTGTTAGACAGAGAAAAACACGCTCGCAGGCACCGGGTAGGGAGAAACACGTCCGTGGGCTATTATGTTTTCTTTTTGTCTCCTCAAATTGCTTTTGCCGTGAGTTTGACGTTCTCTAGAATGTGTGTGTTTTCTTGGCAATAAACTATAATTATTATTATTACAAAATTACTTGTTAACAAATTATATAAAATATATTTTTATAAATTTACCTTCACTGATACACTTACCAGCAGCGGCGGCTGGCGCACTGTGGCTGCGGAGCCGCATTACAAGGCTGTGTATTTCCGTTGCATATCGTGTATTTGTATTAGGTAACGGAAATACACCTGGAAATCGTCTCCCATTTATGTCACCACCAGCCGCCACTGCTTATCACTAATCACGTTCACAAACAATCCCAATTATTAGTAATATAATTATTAATACTAACCACATTTATGATATTAGCTGTAACATATCTAAAACATCTACTTGATCTAGATGTAAAGATGGAGTAAACATTTCTGCATGTTGTGAAACGTAGATTATAAAAAAGTGAACAGCGGGATGTATAAGTTCCTACTGATACAATTATATTAATCTTTATTCACATATCATAATGACCTGCATATTGTCACACGCAGACGTTACTTTATCATAAGTAATCTTAATAAAACATTTTAACGTCGTACAGTCTCTGTACATACACAGCATATCTACGCAGCGTATGTACGGAAGATAATTTACTTCCCGAACTGATTTAGAGAAAAACTTTTCAGATAAAAGATATTCTGAGACAAATGCTGAACAACGTAAAATTATATTAAAGTCAGTTTCCGCTGCGCACGATACAACTTTGGCTTTTTAAGTAGAACCCCTCTACCTTAGCTTTTGAGATAATTGATACAATTTGATTTTTATGGAACACCGCTGTTTATTTAACTACCAAAATCTGAAACAGCTTACCCACTAGAGTGGCGATCCAAATTTTATCCGATTGAGTATTTCTTGGAGTTTTGAGCAGCACAACTTTTTTTTATATCAACCAGATTAAACAATTAAAATTTTACAAAAATTATCGTTTCCAATATTGAAAAAATTCGGTTTAGTGAATACTGATAAAAATTTAAATGAATTAAGGAGCGGCAACTTAAAATGGTGATAATATACAGGTGTTTCATTAACAAAATCAAAGTTGTACGGTACGCTGTAGAAACTGAACATCCTGTATAATAGAGTATAGTTTTATAGTTTTATGTTGTCCAGTGCTAGTGCGAATATTTTTGTTAGAAATGTTTGCTCTAAAGTACTCAGGGAAGGGAATTGCTTTCCACCTGTGCAATGGGTAGACACTCTGTATATCAATATGATATTTGCCTTTCTAATTTTAATTTTCTTGTAGGAATTCTGGCAGTGAAAATAAATTTGGCTGCGAAAGCGTTTCTCATGAAAGTCAAGAAGCAAGAAAGAAAGAATGCGGTAGGCTACTAAAGATAAAGAGATTTTGCAATAAATTTTGCAACAAATATCAATTTAAAGTGTTGCCATCAAATATTTTGTCATTTTATCAAAAACATCGATCCAGTTTCCTATTATCGAGGAAGAAGCCGTATTGTCCGGAACGATTTGAGATTACTGAGGGTAATTCTCTTGAGCTGAATGCTATTTATTACCCGAGGTTTCTAGAACCTATATGTAGTAGAACTTTATCGGACTTGGAAAAATCAATGCCGCTTGGATTGCGAAAATTGATTGATGATATTCAAAGGGAGCAAATCGAATCGATCTTCGGTTCCAATCAACATCATGCTTGGTCTAGCTTGTTACGGCTATCGCCACAAGAAATTAACGAAGGATTAGAGATATGTATGTTTGATTTATTAAAGTGTGGAGGCGATGATATTAAAGCAGAATTGTTTTGTGATTTATATAATTACTTCCCTACGTCGACGCAGTCAAATGCCAGCATTCTGCTAAATCGTGATGCGCAATTACAAACAACGTGTCTACCTTCACTTGAAAACATATACGAACATTATGACGAAACTACCTTTCAATGGCAAGAAAGCTTAGAAGCAGATCTTCTTTTACAAAAACTGGAGAAATACAGATATACGTTTAAATGTATGGATTACGAATATATTCCGTTTTCGAATTCAATCATTATGAGATTTCACGATAAATGTGACGATTTTGGTATTGCGACTGAGATATGGCGTCAAGTGAGTATTTCCTTTACATAGTATTCATAAACTACAAAATAAATTTAAAGCCAATTTGGGAATAATGCGTATCAACCGGTAACCGGTTGATGATGAGGACCATTCGTGTCCTCGAAACGGTCATCCCAGATTAAATATTATATATTTAATTAAATTTGTGTGGTGCGGAGGTTGTCGGTACTTATGTGTTGTTTACCATACTACGCCACAGTCCTTGCTATCATTAATGTAACCTGTATGTTAGGTACGTACCTAATTATTTTCCTCCTTTATGCCTATTATTTCGTTGTTTCCTTCCCAAAAGATATAAGTTCCTGATATTTACTTATTCAGATAAATGCGTTTCGTCACTACTAATGAACTGCCTACACAAACCTAATTGTTAACGATGGCATTTATTTTCAAATTTGGTGCTTTTATGTAAGTAGGGAAGTGGTCGTAGTAGAAAGGCAGAAGCGACGCCATTACGGGAGCAACGGGGGTTGTAAGAAAAACCAACTGCGAGCAATACCGTCTCTTTAGTAAACTCGCAAGTTTTTTATTTATTATAAAAACATCACGACTAATAAAAATATTTTTTAAACAAATAAATATTGTTTGGCGACATTTCGCAAGTCTGTAACACTGCTTGTGCCACCAGCCACACCGGCGAAAGTCCGAAATATTAATATATTTAGTTTTTCGCCGACGTATTTGACGTGTGTTGACATTCATCGGAAAATGTAATAGTTTTCTTGAGAGCACCCACAAGAGTTGCTTTATGCAAAGACAAATGGCCGGCACTTTCCTTATCTCCGTCTCCAGTCGTACTAAGACGGGGGTCGTGGCCTCTTCATTCTACGCAAACAATTTGAAGAAAGCATAAGCAAATGTAAAACTCTGTTAGGGAATTCATCTTTACAAACTAATTTACGAACATTTTCGTGATTCACCTCAAAAGATAAAAACTTTGAGTCACAAACAATACAATTAAAAAATGGAAATGGAACATTGGATGTTGTACTGAACAAATAAAAGAATATTTCTGGTGATTTCGATACTTCTATATATAAAAGAATCGATGCAATTTTTCCCCCAACCCGGATTTGTCAAAATTTAAACTGTGTAACGAAAGTAATGAAACGATGGAAGCGGTGGTTTCATACTTGATCTTGTCTAACGGGCCACTAAAGGGCAGTAACTGATTATGTATTAACAAAGAAAGTAAATAAAAGAGAATCCTAATGTAATGAAGTACAAAATACAATAAATAGGGTCTAATGTCTTAACAAGTCTTCGAATTCCACATTCACATTCACATTTCATACAGTCTGCAAACCTATTGTGAAATTCCTGAAAGGAAAAAATTAGTCAAATTTGACGTATTTGTATTTTACTTTCTACAGAAGGTGAAATGCAAATAATAATATAAAGTGTATTCTGACTGGGTTAGAAATAAATGACAGCTGACTACTTATAGCGAAATACACTAAACTTATTAATACTACAAACTTAGCCCGTTACACGTTTTAGTGTCTTGCCGCTTCTATTACGCGTAAAAAATTACCTCGCTAACTGCTAACTGTCGGCGTTGCCAACTGCTGCGTTACCTAGTACATCACATAATAAATATTAAATAATACATATGTAAATGAAAAATAAAGACAACTACTTAGCTGTTGATATTTTTATTTCACTTATTTCACTTTTTAAAGGTATAGAAGCTTTCAAAGCAACGATTGCATAGTCTACTAAAACTAGTTATTAACATTCATCAAGATAGTTTTATCGTATGAAAAAAGCTTAAATTTGTTCTCCATTGTTTAAAAGTATCTTTTGCAGGGGTTGCGGTCACAAGCTGGTATGCGTGATTTTTTCAAGTCTGTTATATTCGAAGATCCTTGTGCATTACTTTATTCGCATATACAAACCTGCAAATCTTGTGAAGAGGCTTTAATGAGTTATGCAGCTGATATTAAACCATCAGCAACTAACCCTGTTGACACACGGCCTGAAGAAAGTATTTCAAGTACACCTTTAATAAATTCTAGCAATAGACAAACGTCAACAAAATTCAATACCAGTGAAGCATCGCTACTAGGATCGCCTCATTTAATGAATGCGTTTAATTTACACCGACGGCATGAAGCTAGATGTATGTCGACTATTTTTCGTAGTCTAGATGGGTTGAAAGTCACTGTTGAGAAAACATTTTCGTTTAGTATCAAACCATGCCTTAAATTAAAATTAGAAACGAATCACCATAAAGCATTTATGTATGTACAACAGCATAAAGATTCAAAATTTACATTTCACATGGAAGCTGCAAATGGCGCTCGCGTTGTATTCTCGCAGCCGGAAGCCAGGATATATAATCAAGCCCACGACATTATAACAACACGGATACCACGACCTAAACAACAACGTTATTATGACCTCAAAGAAATTGAAACCATTAAATTTGGTGGAAGATTACGTCTATACGAAATGCATTTCCTTAATGAATTATCTTTACTAAGGATTTTAAATGAATACTTGCCACTTCAAAGTCTTTCTTCTACGGAAACCTTGCAATTACTTGACGCTCGAAGAAGTATTGTATTGAAACCTACCGCAAGTCTCACAGATATGCGATGGCGATGTAATGTTTCCAAGGCGTATGCAGAAGTTCTAAAAGCCATAAATACGATTAAAAGAGAATCTATACCACATTTTAGGATCATTTCCACAGCGTTACATAAACATCGGTATATTGTAATCGCGCCATTAAAAATCAAAATCTCTTTTGCCAACGGAGAAAAAATATTGAAATATACTCCAAATTTAATCACAAAGAAGAAAATCGAAATAAGCAAGTGCGTACCACTACTATCTAAATTAAAGGACAGGTAACTTTATTATACCTTTATATGTATATTCATACATTCATAGACTGATATACGTTCATACGCCGCTGCTCTCGCAGATTTCTCACTCACACGTACCGAATTACATATGTGGAGTGCACAACTAGTCGACTGTTGATGAATTACACCTAAAATAGGATGTGTGTACAATTTTTGCACGACTTTTTAAAGAAAAACCTGAATTTTGTGGAAAAATAAAAAGCACATTCATATTTTTCTTCTTTACTAAATTAAATAAGTAACTTCTTCGTGGCTGTATTCATATTCGAGATATATGTACTTGCAGTTCTGCAGCCGTGAGTGCAAGAGAAAAAAAAGATATGTTTTAAAGCAGTTGCATTCGAAGTAACCAGTCATCGATACGTTTATTCCAATCTGAAGTGGGTATGCATTTTAAATGCTTTAATAGCCTCTTGCGGTGTCGAAAACCGTTTCCTACGCGATTTGTTTTTGACAAAAAGGAAGAAATCATTTGGTCAGGTGAATACGGACAATGAGTCATTAATTCATTATTGTCCTTTAAATAACCAACTGTTCGATGTGCCATGTAAGAGCTGGTGTTGTCGTGCCGTTTTCTGATTTCATCGAAGACTAGAGGCAAACAAATTAATGTGTACCAATCAGCGTTTACTGTTTTTCGATCCTCAAAAGCTACAGTAGTAACAGGCCCAGTTTTACGGAAGAAAAAAGCAATCATTTTTTTTTGCACTTCGTGAACGAACAACTTTTGTTGGTTTTGATTCATTTTGGAACACCCAAACAGTGAATTGTTTTGTTTCTTATTCGTATGATTATATCCAGGTTTCGTCACCTGTTACAATACTGTCTACATGTCGCATGAAAATGTTCACGAGAAATGCCCATTTTTTCACTAAATTGATTTTTCTGATATAATTAAGATGTTTTACTTACATCATTAATTATATTTACAATAAAAAAGTAGGTGTTTGGGGTGTCAAATCCAAAAAACTGTATTTTACTTGTACTACTGTAGATACCTACCTATAAGTTCTTATTTATCTTTCAGTCTGTCTCAATCAAAGCAATTTGATCAGCAAAATATATACGACACCAGACTCTCCTTGCCCAACGGACTACAAGTAGCATCAGAACCAGGTGAAGATGCGGGATCAATGCATATCATCCAGTTTTACATTCCTAATAATCCTAATATGCCTCAAGAATTGTCTAGGACGTATACACAAAACGGTTGTATACAAATTCGATACAACGACGGGACAATAAAACTGATAGGAATCCAAGGAAAATGTATTATTGGGGAACTACCTTGTACTCCGGTTGTTCTAAAATCATCTAAAAAGGAGAGAAAGCGCAATACGGAATCGTTAAAAAATAAAGCGATGCAAAAATATATGAAGTTCCAAAGGAGTATACTTCGAAAGATTTATAGATACCAGTCAAAATTCATGCATCTGCCCGCAAGAAGTAACTTACGAAGTAAACTAAAAAGAAAGGAAGTAGGCACTGATAACTTTGGAAAGATGAGAAGTAGCGTACTCAGAAACTCGATTATCATTAATAACCAAGTTTATCCAGTTTTGGACTTTCACGTACAGGAAAACTGCTTTGAAGACTACTTTACATTAGATAGTGCTACTAAAGATTCTCATTCTTCTATAACTGATGATGGAGAATTGATAACGATCTACTCTGACGGGACTAAGATAACTTCATGCTGTAAAATAGATCAAGAAATGATCGTAGTTGACGAAACTGAGCCAGACATTTTTGAAATAGATCCTGACGATTATACATGCAATTTTTTAATACCTAAGGTAGGTGGATGGATCAGCATTAGTCTCTTTTATCAATACGAACATCCACAATACGCCACGGTTGTATGTTATGGAAAAAAGGAAACTTGTATTCGGTTACCGGATGTAGAATACAAAGCAGATGCCAATGGTAACTTCGTTGTCAATATAAAAGAAGAAGTATTTGCACGTGTTACTAATAATAAAATAAACATTTCAAGCAACTATTGTAAAACCTGCCATCAATTCTGTGAAACTACAATTAATGTTAAGAACTTATGGTCTTCTGAAGCAGAAGTTAAAGAAGAAGAAACTTTGTTAGAGACAAAAGATACTTTCCACAAAGTGTTCACTGTTGATTATCGAGGGAGATGCTACAAAAATAATCTATATCAAAGAGGTTAGTTACGGTATTCTTTGCTCATACTTTATGGTAATGTCTGAAAACTTATTTGCTATATGCATGTGAATTTAAAAAACAGATAGGGTCCCATTATGTTGGTCAATCAAATTATCTACATAAATCTTCAGCGTTGAAAAAATGAAACTTACATATAAAATGAAGTTGACAAAAAAACCATGCTTCTTTTCTTACACTATTTACTGTTAGAAATAATATAGATAACAATGATCTTGGTTGGTTTCAATATAACGTACATTAACAATCTATTAACAAACGCTATCCCCGTCATGACGCTCGTTTCCTTTCTTACTGTCCCCATTTCCAGTACTGTCACGCACGTTTTTCTAGTCCCCATTAATTTAAATTAATTAAAAAAAAAGGTTCAACACTCGGTTATCCTGGCCTAGGTCTTGTCCTCAAAATTATCTCGTACAGTCTGACAGGTACTTTGCCACTTTTCTCACTCACTTATCTTCTTGTGGTTCTACTTCTTCGTCGTCATCATTCCTTTCTTCGGTTTCGCGGGCCTCTTCGTCGTTCTCACCTTCTGTCCTTGTCGCAATTGTGCGTAACTCGTCCTCATTTCTCGTGCTTTCATACTCCATTACGCCCATACCTTCATTCCTGTATAATTTTAGTTCTAAGACGTGTACGGTTGTAGCGAATAATCTACCCGGTGTATCCTCAAGTTGACATACATTTGTTATTATTTCCGTTATCACAAGCAGCCCTCAATATTTTAGGTTGGTCTTCCGTGATTCTCCAATTTACTTCGGAACTGTTCGCATAAATACTGCTCCTTCTTCGAATTTCAGTATCTTGTAACTTTTATTGTCGTAATATCTTTTTGTTTTCTCCTGCGATTTGAGAATGTTTGCCTGTAACATGCTTCAGTCAAGGGGTAAATCAGCACTAACCATTCAATATAGAAATCCGTCCGTACAACGCTTCGAACGGTGTTTTATTGGTTGTCTTGTTGACGCTACTATTTATGTCTGCTTCAACTTTTCCGGTTCACTGATCACTCTTGATCCTTTTCCCATGTTAATCACTGGAATTAATGTTCTGTTTTCTCCTTTAAACCCGGTCATTTCTTATGGGATGTTGTGTTGAATTCAGCAAGTGTTGATACCTCGGTCTTCACAAAAGTCCTCGAATTCCTTAAACGTAAAGCAGCTTCCTCGATGAGCTACTACTCTTTCTGGCAATCCAAATAAAATAGCAACGGTTTTAGCGATTTTGCTACTTCTTTTGTACTAGTTTCAACAGTAAAATATATCTTCGTAAATTTTGTCAAGGAAATATCACTATTTAGTCAATATTTCCACATTGGCTTCTCACAAAGAGTCGTACGTGATTCATATGAATCCGACAGAAGGGTCGTCGTTGTGGGAGAATAGGATGGAATTTACCCGCCTTTTTGTCTCCTGGTATTTTGCTTAATATCATGTAGGATATATCATAATATGCATGTCATCTTATGTCCTAGAAACTAGTAACTTGCATGATCTTTGCTACATTCCTATCGGGAGCAAGGTTTTTTTTTTCGCATTACTTTCGGAATCACGTGTAGATTCAGATAACAGCACTCCTCCCGTGGTATTTTTACGTTTCCTTAATTTGCTAACACCTTGTACATCTGATCTAATTTTTTTGGAAAGTAAAATTTTTCCTAAAGAATAACTTTTCGTCATAAAATTAATAATAAAGATCTTTTCTTCTTGTCAACGCACGCTGTGTACATATAACGTATATTAACAATATACGAGGCTGGTTCAAAAAATCTTTAGAAAATCTAAGAGATGGCGCTCGTAGTATCGAAAAAGGTTTCATTCCTATTGACGTTAAATCGTCAATAGAAATGCTTAAATGCAAAGAATTTTTTATGTAGAAAAATTGAAAACAGTGAGTTTCGAGCACTTATATTTAAAAGGCTTAACATAGAAAAAGGTCAAAGCTGAGTTAGATGAAGTTCAGGTGCATGCGGAATCAGTTACACTGATTACTTGGAAAAAGGTCGTTATTGGTCCGGTTGAGCAACATCAAGGGAACGCAGTTTCGATAGCCAAAATTATGGAATTAAAGTTCGAATTAGTATAACATTCACCGTATTCACTGGATTTGGCCCCCAGTGAGTTTTTTGGGAAGGCTTAAGAAAGCTGGAGAAACGCTTGGAAAAGTGTATAGAGTTCAATGGAGATTATGTTGAAAAATAAACATAAATCTCGTATTTGATCTGTCTTTCTATTTTCTAACGCTAATAATTGACCAATTTATCGATCAATGTAATTAGAATCCTGAATCTTTATTTGTTGACCAATTTCTGGACTGATTAATTAATTAGTGTAATACCGCTCTTACAATATCATCAGAATTATTTTTAACTCATTGAAATCATACATTAAGGGAATTAGAAGAGAATACATAAGTTTGCTGTATAAAAAATTTTCTTTTAGGTTACATGACTACAAAATGTACGCAGCATAAGACAACGGATTCCCAGAAATTTTTAGTTTTTGATAAACACTTCAAAGGAAAAATGTTTTGGAGTAAGCAGAAACTTCGAAGTAAATTAATTGATGTGGAAAATTGCAATGAATTAAAAACAAGGGAATATTTAGATGAAAATGGGAATCTAAAAGTATATGATTTTGTAAAGTATCATCGCGCTCACTACTCGGATCGGTTTCTAATGGAATACCGTAATCCGAATCCCTCAATTTTTAGTTATCAGTTTCAAAAAGAACTACAAAAAATAACATACACTACAAAGCGGCAAGTTAGTAGCGTTTCTGATAATAAGCAAGTGCTTCTACTTTTCTCTTTAATTAAAAGTTTGAATATTAAGTACGCACATGAGTTACCCTTACCGAAATTTGAAAATATTTTACAGCTTGAAAAATACCTGCAACCCAAATCGTTGCGTATAAAATCTAGCAGTACTGATACAATTAATATGAAACTATCACCTCTGTTTGGCGACGTGATTGTCCATAATTTTAAGAAGTTAATGCAGAAAGTAGACAAATTTGATATAGGTGCAAATGAAAACGTAGAAGATTTTGAGAAAAGCTTGGAAGGATCTGATGACAATTATGAGTCATTGAATGTATCAGATGAATGTTCAGAAACATATTTTGTTGCCGATAAACCGGCACATGAAGTTCATCCGAAGATACTATACCGCGAAGTTTTAAAACACTCAAAACGATGCCTGGAATCTCCTCCATATCGGAAAAAGAAACAAAAAGCAGTCGAAATAAACAATTTGGAACCCCCACCTGTCCCTAAAAACTCTCACATATCCGTCACTTGTCAAGATTCACCATTAGGTATGTATGAAAGAGATGATACTTCTTAATCTTAATATTTTTATTTTGTAATAGGTAGCTTAACGTTAAGTAATTATTCGTTTATGGAAAATAGACATTCTTCTAGGAAATACGCTAAAACTAAGGAACTTGGAGTAACAAAAATATTTGTTTAAGAAAAACAGGATTGAACTTTGTCGTTTCTAATCATAAGTAGTCATACTTCGAATACTATCAATTATCAAGCTTTAATTTTGACCACGTAGACATCGAGTCTTGGTAAAAAATAATTTTATGCATTGTGGCGGTTTCACCGTTGCACCATCGGGTGCTGCTTCTACGTACCACTCCAATTTCTTTGGTTAAAAGCAAATAAAACAATTATTAGAAGCCAAAAAAAGGTACATGATACCAATAATTAGTTTTCCTCCATCTGATTGAAGCGACCTTTTGCTGTCCTCTTCGCTAGCTCCTTCAGCAGCTTCCTGTATACTGATGCCATAGTGATTTATTCATCATATTAATGTCCGGTGAAGGGTCTACTAGTTCGTGATGATTATTGTTTTGTTGTCATTGCAACAGACTTTACCAGGTCTCGTGTAGCCCGTAACCATCTTTTTTGTTGAAATTATTGTATTTTTCTATCTTCACTGCTTCTATGATTAATTTTCGGTGATAATGTTTTAATAGAGACAATGTAAACGTAAATTTTATGACCGTGATACTTCAGCTACAGTTGATGATCCTATTCTTGGCTAATCGGTGGTAGGTTGCAGTAAGGTTGCTTATCCCTCTCTCCATTTTGTAGGATTTATAAGCTTTTCTTCCTCTTTGCTAGTACAGTCGTTCTTTCGTGTGTGTTCGCTATTCGTACACTGCGTGTTAATCTTGTTCGGTGCTTTTACAAAATGTAGGACGCCGTTTTCCCCGTGCGCGGCATTGATACTGTTACCAAATGTTTCGAGAGTTCGTTGGTTGGCGAGCCTATGTTGCTGACAATAGGTTTTAAAGGTACGCCTTCTAAATGTTAGGTACTCCACATATTCTCTACATACAAAAGTTTCTTCTTAGTATCGTCATATAATGATTTCTTTTATAATGAAGTTAAGTGTGGCCATACATCCGTTTTCGACGAATCAATAAAGTTCATGATATCGTGTTAGCAGACCGCCGAGTGAAAATGAAAGAGATTGTTGATGTGGTAAGCATCACGATTAATTCTTCAGGAAAAATTGAATATGATGAGTGCCGCATCTGCTGATGATTGATCAAAAATAGAATTGCGTTATAACTTCAAAGCAATATTTGGGCAAGTTTCAGCACAATGCGAGTGAGTTATGTGATTATACGCCAGAAACCAATGGTCATTTGGCAAAATGGGTTTTGCCCAGCGAACGAGCACCAAAGAAAGTGAAGACGAGTCTATCAACCGGACAACGATTTTTAAGACATTACTCTGTCTTAAAAACACGACAGAGATATAATCAAAACCCCTGCTATGCACGATCTTGTATTTTCGAAGCTTATTTATTCTTCTCATACCAAAATGTGTGGTTTGAATATGGATTCCAGGTTCTAGGGAAGCTCATGACCGCACATTATTAATACTTATAGTATGCAATTCTATTGCATTTACGTTGTATATTTTCCAGAGATTTTTTCATTACTTCTTCACAATCATTTAATGATCTCTTTGTTGTGAAGTTTTTGAAGGTCATCTACATTATGAAGCACGTTATGCAAAGTTTGATTGAAAAAGGTCGCTGATAAATATGTTACAAAGAAATGTGTGAATTTTGGTTTTTGTGACGCACCTGAGAATAGTATTTAATCCCTCGACTGCTTGATTGTAGGAAACGCAGTATGACTGATAACTTAAATAAGACATCAAACATAAAAAAATATCACAAAAACCGACGATTTTTGAGTAATCTATGCGATCTAATGTATTCGCAAAATCGAAGTAAATTACACCTACATACTTATCGGCCAAAGAAATGTTGATATTAATGTTATGTTAATGTTACATTAATATCAACATTATAATTACATGATTCTAGTAACATCAATATGATATTAACAAATAATATTCGAGTAGTATACACTATTATCACAATGTACGATAGTCTTGAACTCTTTGGGCTATTTTCATCGTTTGCAGTACTGATATAATACCATGTTTCGGCAGTGTATATCTTCTTCAGAGTAATTCTTAGAAGAGTTGTTTCTTGCCAAATTTATTATTAGAAACGATGGAAATACCTCAAACACCAGCGCAAATTACTATTTATGATATAATATGCTCCATATTATTATTATATGGATAAACGATAAGAAATAATAATATACAGGTGAACCGCTTAAAGTGATACACACAAATAACAAAGAATGAAAGCAAATATTGCAAATTCTGGGCAGGTAGAGTGATGATGCAGGGTGGGGGTAATATTTATTAATAAAAAATAAAAAAAATAAAACAAAAATGAATCGTGCAATTTTATGTTGTCATTTGAAAACGTAAAAATACATTAACTTTGCTTTAATTTTAAATTGTTATAATAAACAGTTGTTCCAAAAACATTATAACTATTGGATCAAATATCATGGAGGCATGTATGGTTGCATGCTGATCAAGCGGTGTATTTCATGGGGGTTCCGTTTATGTAAGATTGGTGGTGTAGCGCAATATTTTGCGTAAAAATTGTGTAAACCAAGTAGCATGTTCTAAACGACGGGAATAAAAATATTCCAATTTTAAACGAATTTAAGAAAAAAACGTCTACATTAAAAATTAACGTAAAATGTACAATGCCTTCTAAATGACAGCCTCTTTCAATAAAGGTCCAAAAAATATAGGTTGTGTTTCCTAATTTTCGTTCAAAATTTTAACAAAATTTGCAATGTAGAGTAATTATCGGAAGTGCATATAACAATATATCATTAAAAAATGATTTAAGTAGCTATTAAAGTGAATAATAAAAAGCATAGTAGAGAATTTTAATGCGCTTACGAAAATTTGGAACATCCTATATGTTTGTAAATAATTTTACAGAATCCGCTATCTATACGTACATTTCTTCATCTTTTCACGCTAAACTCTACCGTCTCTCTAACGATACATCTGGTATATTAGTTCTAGAAGCATGTGGTCGAAGAGTAGTGTCTCACTCCGAATTCTTGCGAAATGTGAACAAGCACTTATCACTTGGAAAAGATAAATCTATTTCTCAAAAGCAAATTGAGGTAATTCACGAGAAATTTCCTTCGAACATCGTGGAATGGAGAAAACCAATTAGTACAATGGAATCAGGTTCTTCTGTAAGCTTTTCTCTCAAAAATGTAGCTAAAAGCGTTCCCGTAAATAATAAAGATAAGGGAGTCTGCACAACAACAGCGTTTGATTTATTCTTTGATAATTGCCAAGAAGTTGAGGAAGATATTGCATCTCGCACTAAACTTCCTTCATCTAGCAAAGAGAATCTGCAAAAACATGGAAAAGTTTTGAGTCCCGAATTTACATGGCAACAATTTGATACTTCTGGGAAGGGCATTGAGAAGTCTGAAACATTAAATCCAGAGAATAAGCAGAGTAAACTTATAACGGGAGTTCAAGCAATTGAGAGTTACAATCAAGTATACGATAAATTTAAAACTTTACATAAAGATGCGCCAAAAGATATGAAGCGATTTACGGAACTTCAGAGAACAATTGGTGAAAAGCAAAGTTTAAGGCGTACATCGGCTGTAACTGAGCTGCAAATCCGAGAACGATTTCTACCATTAATATTATCTACTCAAAAAATATCATCTCATCGGGAGGTTAATGATGAATTCTTTGCAATTGATGTATCAAGCAATAAAGTTGAAAAACTATCAAGTATAAGAACAATTAAGGAAAATGGCAGCCAGTCAAGAACATTAAAACCCTCATCGCGCGAAGAAAAATTCTTGAAATATGTGTTGCCTGAAATTGAACAAGCTCAAGGAAGATTTTATGTTAATTTGATTGGTCGTGACGAAAGTGAATGTAGTTCTGTTACCACAAAAGCTTCACTCGATGTACACTGCCATTCTATCGAAAAAGAATGCTTTTGTCCTAGCCAAAATATTAATGGAAAGCCTGAACGTAGCGATGGAAAAACAAGCAGGGGTAGCCGAAAATTTTCAAAACTTAATAAAGAATTGTAAAGAAGCTCTTAATAAAAAGAATTGTAGACAAAAATCATAATTCTTCGTAGAAAAATGTTATACATTCATTTACACTTTTCTATGGTATATAAGTATATACCTACACAATTAAGTAAATGAATTAAATGACTCGTAGACATGCATAAACATACCAATCTTTATCATGTCAACATGTGTACTTCAATTACATTAGTGGAAATCAAAACAAAAATGTACGGTACGCATAGTTCCTCTTATCTCTTATCTCAATCGTTTTGTACTGTTCAAAATTTATTTATGTGTATCCTATTTAAAAAAAGATGGATAGTTCCGAGCCATACTTTTTTCATATCCCCTTTCACTTTGTATCCTTTCTGAATGCTTGGTACACTCCGTACTGTTCTGTTGATGTATACGTACAACATAATTACATACTGTCCTTACCTGTAATGAAATTCTTTTTGTCTACATTTCTAAATATGGAAAGTTAAATTAGAATCAGTGTCCAGTGCAATAAATGCATACTACGATATCTCCAGTTTGATGTGATGTTGGAGAAGTCCCACGAAATGAACATAGTTATGTACATGGGAAGAGGTACTTCGTGAGACTATTGGCTAGTGGTAGGTGCGAGAGTCTGTTTCCCTCGCACCTAAGCTGTTAATGTTCGACTTTGGCATGGTTGACATGCCATGTATGAGTTACCGAGATCAATTACTTCCCACTCAGTTAGTTTCGTCTCTGACGTGGTTTACAGGTTGAGTTACCGCGCTAACGTTATTACATATTTTATTTTACGTAACCATAGCGTAATTAACCAACAAAATAAATGATTGTGATTTGAAGCTGTTCAGTATCTTGGCGATTGCTGAAACTGAATATTTGTACGTAAATAGAATACTATTCAACTCATTTCAGTGCTAGTGAGAATATGATGATTTTGAATCAATAAATATTCAGCTAACAGGGTGAAAGAACTCAACTCGGGATTTAGTGACATTTGATTAATCAGCTGAAGGGTTAGACTACCAAATATCATCTATTTCTGAGCGCTAATAATATCAGCTTCATCAAAGCCTATATTCGAAATTGAAAATGCTCAGTTAATAAACAACTATAAGACATAGGTATAGAGAACCTTAATACAATTTTTTTGAACGTTTAAATTAGAATCTAAATACGATAATGAGTACAGGGTGTCCTGTTTAATATATAAAAATTATTTTACTTTAATGATAAGGGTTAAAGGTCAACCTCTAACATATTTTCATTGTTTGAGAAACAAATCGGTTCCTTTAGTTCATAGTACGCTAAGTAAAGTTGTTCCAAATGCAATTTCTACTAGACCATGCATTATATTACTGTCGATGGCTTTTTTACAGGCAGGTATGTTAGCAGAGAAAAAAAATTACATGATATGTAAACACATTAAAGTTTCCATTGGTTGCGTGTATTTTCTTTTAAAAATTAAGTAGTTCTAGCATTATAATTATTTGGCATATACAATGTAATACTTTTATGGAGGTTTATGAACTTTCATATGTGTGGCTAAGGTACCATTTTGAGCAAATGCCTGCCCGCAAATAGAACATATGTATGGTTTCTCTCCAGTGTGTGTTCGAATATGTGTCCTTAATGTACCTTTAACTGCAAAACTTCGTCCACAATCTTTGCACGAATAAGGCTTTTCCCCGCTATGGATTCTCATATGGACATTAAGCCGCCCTCGTTGATTAAATCGCCGTTGACATACTGTACATTCCATTGGTTTCTCCCCTGTATGCGTCCTTATGTGCAGTGTTAAATAGCCTGATTGTGGAAAATGTTTCCCACAAATTTTACATGTGTGCGGACGTTGTCCTGTATGTGTTCTGACATGTGTTAGCAATGTTCCAGGTGCAGCAAAAGCTTTTTCACATATCTGGCACTTGTACGGTTTCTCGCCAGTATGTATGAAGGAATGAATTTTTAGATACGATAACTGCGCGAAACCTTTTCCGCAAACGTTGCATAAATAAGGTTTTTCTCCGGTATGAATCAATTTGTGCCTTTCTAAGTTGCTGTGGAACCTAAACGTCTTGCTACAAATATTGCACGTCCTTGGGAGATTTCTCTTTTTAATAGTTCCAGTTTTGTTTCCTATAGATTTTTGTTGAGGAGCAGGTATTAACCTTTCATTTTCAGCTTTATGCAGCAATTCATGTCGTGCTAACGCTGATTCAGAGTTAAATCTAAAAAACGTAGATACTTAAATACTCTATTAGATTTCTATCGTGCTACGTTAGACTTGTTGAAAAAATTGTAAATTGACATATTCATTGGAAACAAAACGAATTCCAAGAGATAATGCAATATGTAAATATGTTAATGTAAATATCAACGGCAAGGATGTAACTGAATGCATGATATGCATAATAGTTCTGTGTTCAGAACGTTCCGGAATCATGTCGATTCTCCTCGTTTTTATTTATTTTTTAAGATTCTAGAGAGCGCGAAATAAAAACTGTTTTACTGATTAACTTTGTTACAATAAATGAAAATATCATATGTACTTCTAAATATTTAGTCCGGAAGATGTTACTAAAAAACGAGTTGAAAAAATTGAACAATCTGGAATCTATCACGAGCATATGTGAAATTCTTTTGTAATGTACATCAATATTTTCTCCTTTGGGGTTAGCTACGTAAATCAATTTTGAGATTTTTAGGAGTTAAGCAAGTATTTATGTATAAATAAATATAAAAAGTTTGCTTCTCAGCTTGCGCCGCTAATTTAAAAAAACAGCCATGAATACAGTCTACAAAATAGCGACAAAAACCGGAATACAGATGCCAAACTACCACAGCATAACGCGAGATAGCGTGCGCTTGAACGCTATGGTCTGCTTATGTAAATGATTCCGTGGGCTTACCACAATGTATTAACACACATCTAGAAACACTAACCAGAAGTTCTAAGGATACCTCAATTTTACGTTGACAAATTGTCGTTGGTTACATTAGTTGTCATTCAAGAATCGGAAAAATTTATATAAGTTTATATTTGTTGGTTTGGTTTAATTTTTTGTATTAGAAAGCGGGTGACCTAATCATATAGAGAGTAAGACAGAGCAACTAAATGATCAATGTTGAAAATAATGCCACAGATCACACTGTATTGTGTCGCAATTCTGTGCATTCAATGGGGAAATTTCATGAATAAATAAGATTTAAAATGTTTTTTTTTTAAGCTATCTTGCCTAATTATGCACATGCAGATATAGCTAAATGACATGAGATAGGGGCTGTAACTGAGGAATTATCCTGCAATGAAGCTTTTAAATTAAATTTAATACTTACTGCTCTTTACAAAATCCACAAATATGAATTTGATTATGAAAACTTTTCATATGTTTTTTATATGCAATTAGATTTGGGTAAACATTATTGCATAATTTACAATGGTGGGGTACCTTCTCATCATGATTGCTATACAGTTTACTTATCTGTTGATTCGATTCTACCTTTGAAAACACATATGTATATATACATATATGAAATATTAAACATGGAAAAATGGATACCTTCTTAATATTAGCTGCGTTTACTGAATCAATAGTTTGTTCATCTGAAGAATTCAATGCGGACATACAAGAGTTGTTCCATAAATCATCTAAAATAAATTATATAATAAACATTATCTAAGAAACGCAATAACTGTACCAGACTTTAAATCAATCCTTTTAGGCTCCTTTACAGTAGAAGCGAGTAATAAATTTGGGCTTTCATGAGTACTTTTTGAAAATAATATGCTATTATGGGTATTAATCAACTCAGTCTCTATTTTTCCTGTAGGATATAATGCTGAATATAAATAGTGCCTTAATGTAATATCTGATTTCCTACATAATTTCTGAAATAAACAGATTTTGTTTATTTCTTGGACACAGCTATGACAAACTTGTTCTGGTAGTCCATCACCCCTATTAACCTAAAAAGTAACCGATAAAAAATGTGCCCAGTGCCATTTAACCGTAAGTAATTTAAGTCATAAAATAGCTAAATAAAACTGCAAAAGCAATATATTGAATCCCCCTTTTAGTTAAACGATGTGTTAAAAGTGATTATACCTTTATAGACGTAAATAATGTTAATAGTTCATGTAGCATTGCTGGGGGTTCTGTAAATTCTTCAGTGCTGAATATTGACTTCATATGATGATCTTCCTTTAAGCAAGTACGACACACATTTTCATATAAATCTCTTAAAGACATTGTAATAATTTTTACTTTTTTTTTAAATTGTAATTTAAAAATCGTTACCATTTAATCGTAGTGAATAGTAGCAAAACATCTATGCAACCGTTTACACAAAAACGTGATGTTTCTTGAGCGTGGTGTATACGTTATAATTTACTGGCAAATTAATTGCATAAATTGATACTTAATTTTATTGTAAACTGTAAAACAGCAAAAATCGTACGATTTTTTGAGCAATTAATCGTAGGATTAATTGAATTGAATGTCCTATTTTCGCTAGAATTTTTCGAAGATTTTTGACTAACTTTGCTGCTTTTACCAACCCACTAAGAGAAGGGTACCTAGGAACTTCGTTTAATTTTCAAAATAAAGTGAGGTTGACTGAGGTTAAATTTCAAAAATTTACAACGATTTCGCGTTTCTAAAAGTATAAATATCGGTTCAATAGTTATAGATTCGATAAACTGCAAAAATCGTTGCTGAAACAATAGATAACGTTTACTGGTTCGATAACGGTTCCATAAGTTACTGGACTGTCACTTTAAATTTTTTTTGCCAAATTATCTTGGTCTGTGTTGGCCTGTTTATTGAATTAGCAAAAATGGAAAACCAGTTTGATAATTAGAGAAGTGAAGATATCTTACATTTATTCACGGAGAATATAAGCTTGCCGAGTATTTAGCGAACGATATCCCCATTTGCCGCCTATTAGCAGAGCACGTTTTCCAAAAATCCAAGAAAGCGTTTTAGCTACTGGACAATAGTAGTATAAGAAGCAGATTTCAAAATCTATAACAGAGGACGAGAACTATGATATAATGGTGTTATTTTACTTTCACAATCACCTTCACAGTTCGATACGTGCTGCTGCCGAGGAAACAGGTATATCATATTCTGTCAATGTATAAAATGCACGCATACGCCTTTAACACAGTACAAGCATCTAATCCCAGCGATGAGGCCGTCTCGCTTTTTGCAAGTAGATTTCAGAAAGATCCAGAGTTTTTACAAAAAGATTATTTGGATGGGTGAATCCAATTTTACCGGAGAGGGTATTGTTAATAGACGCAACTGGCACTACAGGGCGCTGCAAAACCCTCGCTTCTTTCGTGAAGCTAACTTTCAGAATACATTTAGTTTTAATGTACTTTGTTTAATAATGAATAGGAGAATACATTTCCAAATTTATAATGGCACCTTAAATAGTGACTGATATACAGTAATCCTACGGCAATGCGTGGCAGACTTTCTCGATGCGTTGCCTCTGTTAGATCGGAGAGATTACTGGTACCAAATGGATGGGGCACCAGCTCATTCTTCTATTGGGGTGGATTGTTTACTGAGTGCTTGATGTTTAATGGATTGGATGCAATGGACTTTGTGCTTGGCTACCAAGATCTCCTGATTTAATGTCCTTGAATTTTTATGTGGGGGAACACATAAAATCATTGGTGTATTTGGTCACAGCGTTTGATAGTATATCCTGAACAAATAAAGCAGACTACAACTGGAGTTTATAACATCATTTTAAATTGTTTGCAAGTGATCAGAGGTGATATACAACCCTTACAATTTCATTATACGTAATACATACAACATTTCGTTTTTGATTGTTTTGTATTCAATAAATCCTACTTTTTTATACTATATCTTGTTTTGTTGGAATTTAAAATACTGTTTTAATCTCATAATATGCTGTAGAGATTGATAGGTGATGCCACCTGCCGGTATGCACTAGTAGTAGTACTTTATAGTAACAAAAAAAATATGTAGCGTGTGCCAGAGGATGTACTGAAGCTTCCCTATTTCCAAGTTGTTTTTATGTACTTTTAAAATTTAAATTGTCTTTAACGGCCTACTATTAATTAAATACAAAGTTAAAACTACATTTTCTGAAAATCGCTAATCCTAAAAGATATAGATATAGAAGTATAAGAACACTTATAGCTTTTCGATAGAGAATTCAGTTTTACATCATATGGTGTAAAAATATACAGGGTGTTCCGTTTGAAAAAAAAATACTTTTAGTACTAAGAAGTTGCGCCAAATCAACTCTAGGTTAACAACACATAAGTATTTGCAACCTCCGCACCACACAAGTTTAATTTATTATATAGTAATATAATAATTAGTCCGAGACGACCGTTTCGAGAACACGAAGGGTCCTCATCATCAACCGGTGACCGAATGATGTGAGAAGCTTCAAGGCGTGCAGGAGGTAGAAATAGGCACTTGTAAAGAATATCTTTTCTAGGAAGTAGGGATAGTACATGCATGTTTAGTTTTAGAAAATATTTTTTCTCACATCATTCGGTCAGCGGTTGATGATGAGGACCATTCGTGTCCTCGAAACAGCCGTCCCAGACTAATTATTATATAGTAATATAATAAATTAAACTTGTGTGGTGCGGAAGTTGCCGATACTTATGTGTTGTTTACCATACTACGCCACAGTCCTTGCTATCATTATTCGACTCTAGGTTGTGAGACACCTGTATGAACTGCAACTTTTTATACCTTGGTTAAATAGAGTATCTGTACTCCCCACAATTTTTACGTTTTACTGTAAAGCTGTTACACGCCTTTAATGTATCATAGGTTCTTTTTGCTTTTTTTCACAAAAGTCAAAATAACTAAAACGTATTGGTAATAAGATGTTTTATAAAATTGTTCTTAAAATGCCTTGTAGAATCTAAAAATGGAACAAAAAATATATCAAAGTTGGCTATGACATTGATGGTTATTTTTTTCTAAATAGATCGTAGGTAACTGTGCTTAACTCCGAAATTTTAAAATCATTGCAAATTTAAGAACTTTTAACGAACGCGTTCTGTGAATCAGCCTGTGTAATCAAAGATCTCGGCCCTATATTGCTAGTGAACTGCCGCATTTTAATAGTAGGTTTAAAAGCATTCTAGTAGCAGCATTATAATTTAAAACACTAATATTTATATAATATTCTTTTTATTTTTTCATATTAATACACTAAACGATACTTTACAATTAGAAGTAACAAATATTAATTTACAAATGTACAAATCAGTTTATTGAAACTCAAAACTTAAGTTTTAGTATTTATGTAAAAACTCATGACCATTACGTCCTTCTAGAAAAATGTCTATTCATATGCTCATTGGACCTTTGAATACTATTAATATTGCTTTTAATCCTACTTTCGACGGTTCCGCTGTTTGCAGATTTTATTAGTTCTCTATGTATAAATTCAGGGTTGTAGTCCCTTTGCATTTTCGATTCCATCTTTTCTTCTTCTCTATATCTTTTTACATTACTACTCCTCTCAATATCCCTCCTCATGGCGTTTTCCATCATTTCTTGTCTTCTACTTTCTTTTTCCTCTTCTGTTAACCTTGTTTTTTTGTTTCGCACATTTTGCTCTCTTTGATTTGATTGCTCATGCCTTCCATACAATTTGTTATGACCACGATTTTGTCCTCCCTCTCTCTGTATATTTCTAGATTTGCTTCTTGATGCAAAGTTAGAATCTTCATTATCTGATTCTTTGTTTGTAATCTCATTCTTAGTGTTGCCCGTATCTAAAATCTCATGTAAGTCCCTTTCCGTCAGGTAATTTTTATATTTACGAAATTTTTTAATGAGAATTTTGTCTAATGCATTTTGATCGGAGATGTTAGAAGCATTAGTAAACAGATTTAAATCTATCGAGTAACTTTGCAAAGATTGTAATTTCTCTGCAATAAGGGCATCGATGTCAAGATTTTTGTGTTTCTTGAATTTTTTATTTTTCTTTCTTAATTGCTTATCAAGGGTAGATTGTAATTTTTTTAGTTGAATTGGATTTTGCAGAAATTGTTTTCTTGTTTCCTCTTCGCGCTTTTTGATTGCCACTAAGGGATCTTCTTGTAATTTTGTTGCCAAGTCTACCTACCAAAGAAAGACAAACTTTTAAAAAAGAAATGAATACGGTTTTTTACAATAAATTAAAAAATACTGCTGAATATCATTGCATTCTTTGCAAAGCAATTGTACGTTTACAGTTTTAACAAACTAATATACAGATGTTTTTAGTTTAAAGCTTGTTACCTAAAACTTTTGCATAATATTTAGTTTCCTTACTATTTTTACAACCTCTCTGTACCTAAATATAACATATTTGGAGGTTTCTTTTGGTACTAATTTTATAAAATGAAGGCTAAGGAATGAATATTATAGACTGAGGCTGAATCCGAATATTTATTTTCGTTGCATCCAGTACAAATTAAAATCTATTCAACAATCTCCATCATTCGGCAAGTTACCCGCGTCGTATATAAGCGCAAAATTAAAAAAATAAATAAATAACAATGTCAAAAAAGAGCATGTCTTATTCTTTGAGATGTTTGCATTTTTGTTTCATATCTATAATATAATTTGAATGCAATTTTCAGAAAAATTAAAGATGTCAAAAAAACAAACGGCAACCTTTCCAATCAATACGACCCCAAAGTTCATGTGTGCACAGAAACATATATCATTTTTGACCCAATATCAATGCTGCAAGAAGGCGCTTATTTGCCCAAGGGCGCCGATTAAGCTTGGCGCAGGCCTGTGTATCAGAATACGTATTATGAGATGTTCATGGTATTTCTTTCTTAAGTATTTTTGTTTTGACTTCAAATTTATGCTGACATATTTATGCCTACATCACTTACTGTTAACTTATATAAACTTTTATTGAAATATTGTTTCTCTTGTTCTGTTTCGTTAAAAAGAGTTACACATCTTCTGTAGGGTGGATACTGAAAAAATACATGGTGGCATTAAGAAAGACATTTCTAGTGTTTAATTTTGAGAAAATTTGATATTTAATACCTAATATCCTATATCCTTTGAAGGCGTTTTAACGCAATATATAGAAAAGAACTACTACTAGGATGTAATTATTCGTATTTCGGATTTTTTTAAGTAGATAAATTTATCTAAATCTAGGTGTTAGTAGACAACATTATACATTTCTTGAAATCTAGAAATGTATATATGAAATTCATATTTATATTACTTTATTTCTAGATTTACAGAAATTGATTAATTTAGAACCAGTTCTAATGTTCTTACTGTCCTGATGATTTTGTGTATTCTGTTGTAGTACACACATACATAGATAAATATTAAACTGATTGTGAAATTCTTGAATGGCACATATAGTTATGCAGTAGAATCGTATTATTAAGCTTAATGAAATGCTTTGCTATGCATAATAAAATTAAAATAGAAATACAGTAAATTAGTAGTTGATTAAGCTTCCATCCTCAACAGTCCCTATAATGTAGCGAGTACTCAATTTTCGATTTGTTGACTATATGCCACCAGAAAACCTTAGCTTCGTACTATTTACACAATAACCACTACTTTATAATTCTAGAAGAGTTGCGCCATCCTATACGTAATTATCCATTCATGATACTTGGTTCAGACATTACAACTTCACAAAGTAATTTAATTAATAAAGCACATAGAAATTTTGATGAAAGAATGGAAAATTCATAGAAATATTTGTACCTGTTGTTCGCCCACTTGAAGTTTGTTGTAATCTCTAATAGACGGAGGTATACATTCATGTTCAACATGGTTTTTTGGTGGTGTAATTCCCAATTCACTTTGCTTTTCTTCCGCGTTTAGAAGTTCCAAAGTCTTATCTATTTTGCGTCCAAGTAGATATTCTTCCCGGTCTACTAAACTAGTAACCCCCTAAAACAGATAAACGTGAATATATTCAATTGAATCAATGTAGGATTATAGGCACCTTATACATCCAATCTAGTTTATTTTCATCGTTTTGAAACGACATTGTTATTAAATTCAATTTGATATGAATTATAATTAAGCTTGGAATTTGACAGCCGAGTTCGAATGGGGATGTTCTTGTCGGTAATACTGCTACCCGCTGCTGTTATAGTAACCGCCAATTTTTAAAACCAACAATTAAGAGATCAGATTTTAAAATATTGCCGGTGTTGTTTGGCTCAATAGGTTCAATTGATGGTATCATTCATGTGTCATCAAACGAGCATTTCTACTTTCTTTTACGATTTTGCCAGCGTGTAAGCTAGTTGTAAGTAGAAACGGTGAAAGTTTACTTTTTTTTTTCTTCGAAGTGTATGACAAAAGGCTGTCACATTGATTTTAAAATTTCAATTTTGGGTTATACATTTTTGGTTTAGAAGCTTTTAAAGTCGTAGCAATCCAAATACAACTTTATATGTGTGTTTGGTGAACAATATTAGATATTCAAAAGTACAGCCAAGGATTAATGTAATTATTTATAAGTTATAAGTACGAGTTTATATATGGTGCATCAGCGTTGTGTACCTTATATGTACAAATACATCAAAACAAAGGTCACTATATCGATTTCTATATGCTGATGAGGTGGTGAGTGTATTTGCCGATCATAATTTTATTTATAATATAATGTAATTTTGAAGGTACAAAATGAATGAATAAATAGGATTGGCTACTCTAAATTAAAATCCATTAACATAAAGGATAAAGGACTATTAAACGGTTCCGGTACCTGTGGAGGAAATTGCAGCAACAAAAATTCGACTATTTTCCTACGCGCACTTGCAACCAAGATCCCTTAGAAAATTTTTTTTGACAAGTGAGGAGCCACAGATTTAGAAACATAAATCCTACTTGTTTCTCATTTGCAACAAGCTTTAAAACTGTAATTATAAGTAATTATATGTCACCCCATTCTATAAATAGAAATTGCGAAGAGATTTGTATGAAGGAGTACTGGTTAATTTAAAGAAATTATTGTGTTATGTATGTATTATGACATCTGGTAAGCGATAAGTGCTTGTTGAAACAGCAGACACTTTACCCATGCTTCAAGGAAATTCATATGAACACAAACCATGCGTATATTGCAGGATTCATATGTAAGAAACTAACAAAGTATTTCCAGGCGTGCGCGATATGTAAGCATATTTTAATTGCGTCGACCACCTTGCCAGGACCACAATGTTTACAACTTTTCTACCAAACATGACGCATGCTGCAAACTGTATTGTGGCAAGAAAAGGTTTATTAATGCCAAGTACACTACAAAATATTCATCTTGTATTTAATTGCGAATATCATAATTTGAAAGCTGTATTTCTTCATACAACAGCAATATTTTTATCCATTCATGGAGGGTGCTGATACTTATGTGTTGTTTACCATACTACGCCACAGTCCTTGCTATCATTATGGATTAAGAATATTAATTAGTACTACTAGTAAACTCCTCAAAGAAACCAATGCAATTGCAAAGAGAGCTTACCACAGATATGTTAAACACAAATAAGAAAACGGGGAATAGAGAGTATTAAGATACCTAATACTTAGTGTATCTGTTTTCGTTTTACAATATTTTTTTTCTTTGTTAAAATTACACCATACATCTGTTACTTAATTTTCCATTTTGCATGTGTCTATATTGAAAATCGGATCTCTCTCCGTTTTGCCATTTGTTATCGCAGCTGACTTTTTATTTTTGGCTCACTATTGTATATGTGTATGCTACCCGATAGAAACAATAAAGATCGTTATTAATAAATATACGTTTCCTGTTTGTATTTTGCATAAGAATATACTATATTATAGTTTGTAAGTACTACTTATTATTTGAACGGTAAATTATAGGTAATCCAATACGTTTATTAGCCTAAAATAATCATAAGTGTAGGCACCACCCCACTTGTAAATAAATTCTACTTGTTTATTCAACTACGATATACTTTCATTATTAGAAATTCTCTTTTAAGCTTTTTTCTGGCAACAGCTTGGTGCACAATACCATAGTTTCTGCTTTAAAAGGTAAGTAACAAATGTGATATCTATGCGTTATGAAATTAAAAAATAAAATCAGAATAAGAAGCTGGTTTAAATCGTGCGGGTTTTTCTATTAGTTCATCCTCCGGTGTTTTTGGCACTGTGTGCGGTTAGCTTCACTCAAGTTTTTTGAACAACTGAAGTATAATACGGAAGATTTTCATCAATTTCGTCGATGGTTTAGTGTTTACTTTTTAATTACTGCAGCGGCATATTTTGCTTATTGATTTTTCATCGGGTCTCGACTTATTCCGATCGTATGTACCTAGGTAATCAATCATCGGCATCTTTCCGTCCAACTATTAAAGAGATGGAGGATCTTAAAAATTTTGATGTGCAAAGTAATCGATGGAAATTGGGGGGATCAAACCTGAAACTTGAGTGTGTTGCCTGCTGTGCGGAAGATTCCGTAGAGGTTAGCGCTAACATTAAACAAGAAGTTTGCGTCGAGGTTAATCATGATGTGAACCTCGGTAATTTTGTGAATGTTAAACCGGATACCGAAGATCGCACAGTGCAGAATTTGGTTTTCTATAACGAATTGAAGGAGGAATTAAACACTCTCTGTAAGTAATTAAGCTGTGTTTCCTCATTACGCATTTGTAATGTTCCTGTTTTCATGATTGGTAAAGGCTGTGAGGTTTGTGGAGATGATTACGATTTGTATTGCACAAAATGCTCCATGTTGGTCCGCATCTTCGACGCTAATGTACCAAACAAGATCAAGAATACAATAAAACAGACGTTGCCGAAAAATTTTTTTGACATCCGAGAGATATATCCAGGTGACATAGGTGTTATTACATTAAAAACGATACCGCATGGAGTTACCTTCGGTCCGTTCGAGGGATTGGTTCCTATCATTGTAGAGAATACATCGAAATGGAAAATAAACATGGGAAAGTTGGATTATTTGAGGGACCCGCGATGCCTGAACTGGATGCAGTACATTAGGTATTCCGAGGACTTGCTCTGTCGAAATTTAATGCCCTTTCAATACGACAACCAATTATTCTATCAGAGTACGCGATTAATCGAAGAAGGAGAAGAATTATTAGTGTGGTTTGAAAATGGCAATACAAAGGATAACAATTACATCCAGCTATCGGTTATTAAGAAAGAGCTGGAAGATGTTTACGCTTGTATTTTCTGCTGTTTGGGATTTAATTCGGCTACATTCCTGTTGAAACATAACACTGTGTGTCCGGGGAAAAAGGACAAAAATCTATTTTTTAAGGGTTAGATTTTGCACAAGAGTACCTACAAAAATATATTTCCTCTTAATTATTTAAAATTCGTAGAGTCGCTGATCATCCAATGCACGTTTTGTAAGATCTATCTGTTGGAAAGCGAATATTCTGAGGTCCATTTGGGGCGATGCTGCACCAGGAAAGCAAAGTAAGTGATAAACAAATGTTACTTAATAGCCATTATTGTTTAATAGAATTTGTTAATATGCAAGTTCACTTATACATGACTTTATGAAATAAATTGTTACTATTTTACATGTATTGCATACAGGGCAATTCGAAAACGTTGATGAAAACTAACAGTAGATTCAACTCGTCGAAATAAAGCAAAGATCACTTAGATGTTAAAGCGAGGAGTAGATAATGAATTTGCGTTAGAGCGGTAATTTACGTTTTTCTGTTACATTTTATTTCATTTTTGATTGAATATCTTAAATTGTTCCTTTTATATTTCATAATCTTTCTAGAATTTTCTCGTTGTATAAAATTTTTCTATAATAGAGGCGACGCAAGATAAGGTGGTCGACGTTTGTCAAGTTGCGTAGACGATATCGTTCACTCTAAAGCTGTGTTCTTTCGCATTTCAGTGTTGCCATCGCCGGAGAAATTTCCCCAATTTTTTACCTTTATATGTTCATTAGTCGAGAAAAAATTTAGGAAGTCACGATCTGGGAATTTTTTTTATATGTCTAATACATTTCTTTTATAGCTTACAATATAGTAACAGTTACAAATTTCATTGGCCAATAACATAAAATATTTTGTACCCTAAATAAGCGACAAAATATCTCGTTCTTGTCTTTTGCGGTGGGAAATTTTGTGGTTGCTGTGGCAACACTGTAGCACTTTAAAAATTGATACGGTCACTGTGTGTTCTTTCGTAACACAGTGTTTGTTCAAACTAATTTTTCTTTTGTGTTTCCAGCACCTGATTGACTGACGTCTTAATTTTCACGCGTAAACATTGACAGTTGTATCATGAAATAGGAAGGGTCGAATGTGAAGTTAGAGATTTTAGCCTGAATCAATTTTAAATGCTATCGTTTTTTTTTGTAAAATTTCGCAATCGCGATCGTAGGTTCATGATTTTAGGATATCGGTAAAAGAACATAGCCCGTTTTCTTTTTTTTTTCATTCGTTGTATTTCGAACGACAAAATAAGAATTTGTGTTAGTTTTGTTTTTATTATTCGAAAATTAAACTTAGATGAGATGGTCGTTTCGCCTTCGTTGCTCGCTATTACATCGAGCTAATCTGATTCGTTCTTGCCAATTTCAGGCTTCTCACGAGACGTTCCAGAATAAACGAGAGCGATCCGGATCGTCCACAAGACACGAAGAAGACAAAACGAAACGACCTCGACGATGGTGACTTTACTGACGGTGCAAAAAAGTACGACTGCTCGCTTTGCGAGTACGAAACGACAATCAAATATCACTTCATGCGCCATCTATACACTCATAGCGAGACGAGGCTCTACCGATGCCCGAAATGCCCGTACAGATCGAAGACCAAGTACTACATCAGCGACCACCTCCGTCGGAAGCACGCCGATGGCGTTTCGGCGTCCGACCACGCGTGTCCTTTATGCAGCGAACGTTTCAAGAGCGTCTCGCTGCTACAGTTCCACGTCACAATATCGCATAATGATAACCGCTCGTTTAAATGCCCGAAATGCCAATTTCAAACCTCCAACAAGAAACTTTTTCTCCGCCATCATCGTAGCGCTCACGCCGGCGCCAGACCGTACCGCTGTCACTTGTGCCCGAAGCGATACGCATGCGAGCAGTCGTTGAGAAGGCACGTCATCAATCTGCACGTGGACGCGAACTGTACGAAGCGCTTTAAGTGCCCGAAGTGCGACCGCTTCGAGACGAACTACGAGGCGAGCCTGCGTAAGCATTTGCTGACCGTGCACGGCGGCGTAAAGCGGTTCCGTTGCGGCGTATGCCCGTTCGCCACCATGTATAAGCTAAGTCTCGAGCGCCATCTCTACCTGCATCGGATTGACATAACGGAGTGCGAAAGCGCCGATAGCGGCGAGAACGGGACTCGCGGCGCACGTGCGACAACACCACAAATCACCGGATAATATGCATAGGTGAGCGAAATAGGAAATCATCCCTACTATTATTATTATCGTACACAATACAGAATGGTAACTCCACTTGCCTAACATAAATTTTATTCTTATAAACAGGATGCGGCGTTTTGCGTAAATTAGGTACCGTACGATATGTTAGGGGCAAAGATGAACGCTAAGAGCATACGGAATCTGTCGGGAAGTAATACATTTTTAACCGAACCTAATGAAACCGATGTGCGGCAATAGGCGTATATTTTGAACGGTGCGATGGGAATGCGCTCCGAGCGAATTTAAAGCTAGCATTCTCGGTTAGTGCAGAATGGGCAGCACAATGGGCGGCAAAGTTCTTCACGAAAGCGAAATTTTAGTTGACATACATATAGCAACTTTAATCATTTCCGTTAATTGTAACTATTCGTAACTGACATCGAGTACGATAATTTTCCATCTAATTGTTATATACTCTCTACCACTAAGTTTGTTCGAGATTAGAGGGGCTCGCGACGAAATAATCAAATGCAAATGATATTGGGGGAGCGCTTAAATAGGGACGTAGAGCTTTGTATTTGTCTGGAGATGTTTACACATTATAGTAGAGCGGTTATTACAACTATAATATTGGTTTGGCAAGTCCCATATCTAATTGGAAAAGCAACATTCCTTGATGTTATATGATGCGCCCGCCCATATTTTAGGATTTGTTATGCGTATATTGAATAAAGCTAGGAGAAATTAATCGAGGTGGATTTTTGCTTAAATCAGGTGCGTAATTCGAATTGATCTCTTCGAGAATATGTAATTTATTTCGTCATTACAGCTACCCGCGATCGCACGGGACAATGAATAGTTCGTATTTCAGTAATATTATCGCCGTTACTACTTGCGAATTCGATCTGTGTTGCACGAACTGAACTACCAACTTAAATTGTTAACCGCGAATCTTGTATGTGTCGGGTTGGGATAAAAAAAGATACGACGTACTAATATGTGAATTTTATGAGGAAATACGAGCGTTTGGGGCACATGAAGTCGTATCCGATTATAAAATACTTTGTATTTTCATGCAATAACTTCATACCTACCTACCTAAATTGGTAAACCTTTAATTGTCCTCAATTGTCGAAAGCCGTTCAAATGTTTGAAATGGAAAAGTTAATGGCACTTCGTCCTGACCAAAAACTCAGACTGCGGAATATATAATTAAATTTTGGAGATCCTCATTTGTGATTTTTAGGGTTTGGTAAACAGTTTGCGTCGCAATTGTTGTAAATGTTTTGTTTTTTGAAGCCTATCCGAGGAAGACGGCGAAAACTGCTCTAATCGCCTTAGTGGTGGGACGTACCGATCACGTAATGATTTTCGTCATCCAGATGCAAGAAATGCGCGTACCGAACCGAGCAGGGGCGATCTGAAGAAACATTCCGTCGTCCACGAGAACATCAAGCCGCACGAATGCGCCGAATACGGCTACCGGACGAAGTTGAAGGGCAACCTGACACGCCATGTTGCCACGCTTGAACTTAGCGCTCGAAGCGACATGCGTGCGCTAAGTGCCCGTTCGAGACGAACTACAAGTACATCCTGGCCGAGCATATGTACGGACACGACGCGAGATCGGGTCTCCCGTGAAGACGGCGACCCGCATACGATAGGACGAACTTTCGGCGTTCGAAACGATTTGGTGCGATACTATTTTCAATATGTACATAAGAGGATCGTTGGATTTGATGGGCCAGTTTCTCAACGAGTATAGTCACCTGATATTTTCCAATTGGTTCAAATCTGGAATGATGGCGGGTCAATGCAAAAGTTGAATATTTTGGTTTTGAAACCATTGTGCAACTATATGATTTATTTGATAATAAACTGTAACATTTGTCTGTCTCAATGATGGATTGGTTGGTGCGGACGGCTTCACGCCACTATTTTGTTGCTACTTATGAATTGTTTTGGCATAATTACCTTCGGTCATATTAACGCACGATCATTATTATCAGACTTTCATTTATTTAGAGATTACTTCGACCATAATAAGCATGATATTGTTGCTGTTTCGGAGACGTGGTTGTCGGCTGCTGTCGCGGATGATGCTGTTACTTTGAATGGGTATGGTGTTGTTCGGCGGGATAGCCTAGCATATGTCTGAGCACGCAGGAGATAGTTATTCTTGGTGATTTTAACGTGAATCTCTTAGATATTAATAATACGCATTGTCATATGTTTTCTAACATGTGTGGTCGTTTGGATATTAAGTGGATAATTAACAATCGTACTAGGTAGACAATGTCAACTTCGTCATTAATTGATTTCGTTTTGATTTTTACTGATACACTTTACATCTCGGCCGGTGTCCGAAATGATTTGTCTATATCTGATCACTATTTGGTTTATATTCAATTAGATTTTGTCAGACCTGCTCGTATTCCTCGTCTTCATTCATTTAGAGACCTTTCAAAGTTTAATTTAACAACTTTTGTAGTGATTTGGAATCTTTACCGTGGCACTATATATCAATGACAAAATACTGACATCAATGATAAAATACTAATCTTCAATAATCTTATCGTTGACCTGTTTGATACGCATGCTCCTTGTAGAATAATCCTTTTTAGAAAACCTCGAGGGGTTTCAGCTGTGCTACTGCGTTGGCTAAGCTACGGATGATATTTGCAGGGGCATTGACGATAATATGGTTACGATATTGGTTCTGCTTGATTACTCTAAGGCCTTCAACACTCTAAATCATTCTACCCTCTTGGCTGTTATGCATAATATCGGATTTACACCTGAAACAATAAGTTTCTTCCATAATTACTGAACTAATCGCCTCCAACAGGTGCGTTATGTTAGTGACATTTCAACTGTGCAGCTGGTTAAATCGGGCGCTGCACAGGGTAGTATACTGGGACCTCTTTTATACACCGTTTATACATCTAATATTATGAAGTTTAAGGTATTGCAATTATCACATGTATGCTGACGATACGCAAATCTATCACTCTTTTTTAACCATTAGTGTGCATGACAGCATTTTTAAAATCAACTCTGATTCGGCCTTGATTGTCACTGAGTCTGCACGACACTTTTTATCTATTAATCCGAGAAAATCTTGTGTACTGGTCTTTGGTCAGAAGAAGGCTAGGGCGGCTATTCTAGATGACATTAAAATAGTAATTAATAATGTTAATTTTTATATGGCTGTAAGGATTGTTTGGAGTTAAACTTAAGAAAAATATTGTGCGAGTCACTTGTGCTTCTCTCTCACCTTAACTTTTGCCTAACTATTTAGTTGATAGAATGCGTTTACGACAGATACAAAATGCATGTCTAAGATTTATATATGGTATCCGTCGATTTGATCACGTCTCGCCTGACCTTAAAAGGGCTAATTGGATGACTATTTCATACAGAGCGGATTATCTTTCCACCATTTTTTATTATAAGATCATTTATAATAAGAAGCCGAGATATCTGTATCGGAAATTGGTGTTTAGAACCGATGTGCACGCGGTTAACATTAGATCTAGGGGGTCGTTGACGACATACAATACATACCCTCGAAATATTCAAAGGTCTTTTTCTTACATCGCCGGCGGGCTACGTGTCGACTGCGTGGACGATTTAGTAACTAATATACTCCCAATGTATTATGCGATTGTTCATACTTCCTTTCGATGATCGTGCGTTGACCTACATAATTCGATACTTAGTTGACTATGTACTTTTTATTATTACTATTGTTATTATACTGTTTTTCGCTCTGTATTTAGTTAATATGGTTGTGATGTTCAGGGGGAATAATAGCAGCTTGCTTTGCAAGTGACTGATCTTGAACACTGGCTATATTTATTTCTGTTTAATTTTAAGAGTTTCTTTTTATATCCTGTTACAATTTATTAGCCAATAAACCGCTTATTATTATTATTATTATTTAAATGTAGGTAATTCTGGGAACTACATTTGTCCCCGACTCTCCGACGGATACCGACACCTCGATAACTAATAAGATTAAGATGTTGAGCAGTTGCTCGTGTAGACCACCCATTTTGAATTTTAGGATTTGGACTTTCAAAAGAAGATTACATTGACGAGGCATTGTTATTAAACTTCAATAATCAAATACTGTACGCAATGCATCGAATTATCATGAACACCGACATATAACTTTAAATTGTTTCTTAAATATTCCAAGAGATTTTCTTTCTATCGAATCCTCTTCGTCTTTGGAGGATTCCATGTAGTTTCTGTTTAACCATAAATCTTGCGACTATCTTTTGACTAACCAATGTGATTTAGTTTTTTTTTTTTGCAGAGGTTATCTTTTGAAAGGATTAGCATTTACACATCTAATCTAAAAGACCCCACAATCTTTAAGAGATTTTTCGATTTATACTTTTTTCTACTGTTTTCGAAATCGGCTATAAAAGCATCGAAAATTAAACATTTTTTTATAAGAATTATGTAATAATTTATAAATTAAAGATAGTTGCATGTATTCCTTTCAGTGTTTTGACTTTATTCGTTCCCGATACTGCACCGCACTCATCTTAACTAGCATTGATTGTGTATTTAAAATGATTTTTGTTGGTAAATCGAAATATTCAATTGGTGAAATGCGTTTTAAACTTCGCGAACTGTTTATTAAGAAAGAGATGTAGAAAAATCTACAGGGTTGTGTAACAAAATGAAATTTACTATAAACTAGGTGCCGCTTCGGACGTGATAATGCAGAAACGAGAAAACAAATATCTGTGTGTTCTAAATGGAATTTTACATGTGTGTGTGTACATTACGTGAAAGTTAATCTTATGTTATGAAAACATTGGAAGTAATATATGACTGGAAACGGTTTTTGATCCTGTTATGTATTGAGATGCAAATACAGCGAATGTTTATAGGTTTGTATTACAATAAACCACTACTTGTTTAATTCTTTCATTGTCACTAACTATTACTACAAAACAAAAAATGAGGGATACAGAAAAATGTGCGTAAGTCAACAACGTGTGCACTACTCTCCTCTTTTTTTCTTCTGCGCATGCATACTTCGTCGGCGCTGTTGTATAAAAGTTCTTCTCGGTTAGAACGAACAATGCCGCCTACCTTGAAAGATTGTCTTTCAACAATAGTCAAAATAAGATTAATTATTTTGAATAGGTAATAAACATAACTTGTTCACTGCTCGCTTCGAAAGTCTGTCTTTGGTTCTAACCGACACTGCTCGTGTGATACCGTCTTTACCGTATCTTAAATTCTACCGATTTTCCACTGAAAAGGAGGTGAATTTTCTTCTTTTAAGACTACCATGCTACCCTCTTTTAGTCTGGTTTGATTATTGGAGTACCATTTTGTCCCCATCTGAAGTTAAGACAGGTCATCTCTTTCGCAGGTGTTGGAATAGTTTTTTAATGTGCTGCCATCGTGACAAACGATTGATAGGTACATCCTGATAATTAAGCTCTGGAGTGTTCACAAAATAACCCTTAGTTTATTGGTGATTCAACTAACCTAACTAAAGAGAATTTAATTATAGAGTTTGTCAGTAGAGTAGTGGTGAAGTATGCCTTTTTATTACTTAGAGATAGATTTAGAAGAAATATAATTATGGATCCATGTATCCTGACAACATTTGTCTGAACGAACAAGATCTGATAGATCGTAATGATCAATGGAACTTCTTAGTTTGATTGTTAATATTGCTGGTAAAATAAACCAACAGTAGCAAGTATAAAACTCAATGTTCACTGATTAAATAAGTAAATTGAATTTATAAATATTTGAATTTGCCTGTGTAATAACATAAATATATTCGTATTAGTTTGTAATATATTGAATACATAAAAATTTGAAACCATTCATTTTTTTAACAATTATCACAAGCATTTATATTAATTTAATAGTGAATTTCTCATATTCTAGATTTATATGTTCATTGTGGCGTTTCCATCTTTTATTTCACTTTCTCTCTTTCGTTTTTTGTCATTAACTCTTGGCATCTTCAGGAACTCAATATTGCTAGTTCAAATTATTTAAATTATCAATATGTGTACCCATCCACTTAATTTAATCCATTACTTGACTATATTGTCAAGCATAATTTACTTTTACATTTTCGTCTTCTTCAACTCCAGTTGGAGTTATTTTGTTATTTTTTGCATGATGCATTATAGAATTTAGAAATAGTATAAATAGACAACAGTATAATATATCCAGTTACCTTGGTTAGCCTGAGCAAAATCTTTATTATTAAATAGTAGATTAAAGGTTGTATTGCTTTCTGGGTTAATATAAACTTTTTATAATTGTCACAAACAAGTATATCACATGTAAATAAACATGCGCATAACCTTAAATTGGCAGGAGTCAAAATTTTTAGACTCCAAACTTCACGCTTATGAAAAGAACACATCCGTAACGGTTGTAAATAGTTGCCAACTGCTATTTATTGTAGCTATGTGTAGCTCAGTGCAACTTTTATTTAGGGCATTCTATGGTGATGGTGTGGTAACAGTTGAATTTGAAGACTGTTAGTGATAACACTGGAATAATAAAAAAAGAAGTAGAAAATAATAATGCTTCAAAAACATAAACTATTTTTACATCACTTATTTAAATGTGGGGTACTACCTGTAACGAAAGCATTACAATTTTGTAATGATATTGAGGCAGGTTTGTATAGGTTTCATTTTAGCATATCATCTAGTATAACAATGTTTTTTGTGTTTTTACAATTGCAGATGAAGTGAAAAATCCGGCATCTCTGAAAGAATTTGCTACAGTGATAAATAACAAAATAACAGAACAAGATTTTAAAATAGTTTTAAGTGTATGTGAGGTAACAGGACAGCAACAGGTCATACTGATAAATACGGCAAACGATGAAATAAGTAAACTGCAGAATGTGTTTAGTATATTACAGTTGGAATTCTTCCAAAAAATTCTTCAAGAAATTGTAGTAACTGCAGAGAAGAAATTGTCGCAGATATATTGCCTAAATTTGTCGACGAATTTGACTGGGAGATTATCACAAAATGACGTAGAAAAGTTACTTGACAAATGGACAGAAATGGGTTACTTGGTAAAACATCACAGTGATATATATTTGGGCTCGAGATGTATTACAGAATTTACTTCATTTTTTAAAAGTTGTTGCAAAGATTACATACAAGATTGTAGTTTATGTTCAGAGTTAGTATTTAAGGTAAGCTTCTACTATTAGTTTATTTTGGTTGTTATCGCCATGTTAGGGCTGACTATGGCTAAGCATGTGTGAATGATTAAGCTTGGCCGATTGCAATTGAAATGGAAATCTGTGTGCAGATATAAATTGCAAAATCGATTGTTTTTTTTATCGTTCGTGCGCGCTTGATAAATGTGTAGTTGTTACTTGCTTATGCCCGCTTAGCCTTAGTTGTTATTGATAATAGGACATCAGTTAAATTATCAATAGGGCATTTTAAATGACACTTTAATTTCTATTAATTTAATCTTTGAACCTGGTTCTAAATGGTAAATGCCAGGAACAGTTCACATGAAAAATAAGTGTGTTCATTAGCCTACACTGTTGTATACTTTTTGTAGTTGATGTAAAAAAGTGCAATTAGTGTAAGCTACACCTAGTTATACTATTCGCACCTTCTACGACAATGTTGCAGCAGGTAGATGCGCATGCGTTTGAACTTTTGTTTATAAAATTGTAATTGGTCGTCACAGTCTGAAATAAACAGTAAGTGACAGGTGGTGTGCATTCCATTATGATCTTAGAAGTCTTATATTCTGATGAAACAGATTTAAATAGCCATAACAGCAGCGGCAGTTTTCAATCATCAGGCACGGATAATATAGATGAAATTATAGGTAAAAAGAAACAGAAAGTTATTTTGAGTATACTGTGAACACATACACAGATAAAGAGTTTGTGACCATCACAAAGCATGTAGCTACAGATATTTAGGTGATCAATTTATTTAGCTATAAAGAGAGTTTATTTATGTCTAACTTATCTGGTGAAGTAACTGTATGGCAAATGATCAACAAAAAATTAAGACAGCGGAATATTTTCTATGAACTAAAGGCTTTCTCAAAGTAATTGGCGGGTAATATATCTGTTACTACAAATCTATAGATATTAAATTAAAACATATATTGCATTTTATATATTTTATACAGAGTGCATTCATAAAACAAAGGCAGTAATTGATCCACCAAGAAGAAAAAACGATAATTACATGGACAGAAAAAGGACATGTTAGTCATAGTCTTCAAAGGATACGTAATGACAGAAGAAAATTTATTAATTCATCTTTGTAGGATTTCCAGGATCAGTACATAGTAGCAGAATATTCCTAGATTTTAATATAGAAAATTAATACTAAATGTTTTGGTTTGAGTTGTAAAAGCCTCAATTTTTCGTATTTAAAATTTTATATTCTTTCAGATTACTTATTAGTGATGCTGCATCACTAATCCTTGCATGAGAAATTTAATAACCCTGTATAAAAACAATGATCATTTGGCTAGAGGTCAAATTTACTACAATAACTATTTAAGTGCATGGAATATTAATATTGGACATTCTATTGTAAGCTCCGTGGGGTTAAAAATTTATGCCATGACCATGGCTTCTGTTCTGCTCAACTTAGCTGATGCAGATGGTTTGCAAACAAACATAAATATGTTTAGAAACAGAGTAAACAAACGAATTTTATGTCTTTATTGTTTGCTGATTGTTCATGATATTTTGAAAGTAATGTATTTTTTTTTTCTAATAGTTGATGTCTAAATGTCATTGCTTGGGTTTTTTCTTTGTATGCTTATAAACTTTGGCTTTTTAAGGGCCCTTCCCCTTCATGTTGGCGTTTTCTCATTTTTCTTTTGCTGACACACTTACATGATTGTCAAAGTTGTCAATTTCATGTATTGCTACTTTACTTTTCTAGGGACGTAAGATTCCATTACACCCCGTTGTGCAACCTAGATAAATCACTTACGTCCAGGGCAGTAATGACTGACGTTGCCGGTAGTAGGAATAACAAATTTAAAAATTACATGTAATAAGTTTTAAAATGTGATACATGATACCTTTTTGTTTGCATAATTGTAACCAGCGGGAAGATACACTACACAAAAATTGGTAATTTAATCGATGTCGCGATAGTGCGTCAATAACCTAGAAGAGCCTTCTACATAAAAGTTTTAGTAATGCGTCACAATAAATTCTTTCATGGTTAACTTCAGCACACCTCTCTATTTTGCGTTCAAAAACTATTTTGCCATTATTGTATCTGTTTCTATAACGTAACTAGGAAAAAAAGCAGCAAAAGATCATTAATAGAAATTATTTTTAGGGAAAAGATTGCATATCATGCAAGAAATTAATCCATACCCATTGCTTGGAGAAGTTTCTAGAAAAGCATAATTCTTGTCCCGAATGCAATATTGTCTGGCAAGAGGGGGAAATTCAGCTTAGTCAAAATGATCAACATAGTTCGAATTCTGAAGATCCTAAACATGAAGAAAGTGATCCCGGACCTAGTAAAAGGAAACGGCGGAAATGTAGAACCGATAATTAATTTATTGTAACTGCATAATAGTTTTTGTAGATTTTACATATATCCTGCATGCGGCCTAATTTATTTATTATAATCCCTACCGACAACTAAAATTTTCAATTTGAATATTATCTATAGAGCGTGTCTCATTAAGAACTGCATCGATGGATTATACATTAGAAAATTCGGAAAACTTTCCAGTATACTAAAGCCGACATGCGCTATTCAACTAAGATATTTTTAATAATCTGGCACAGATTCAGGTTATACTGGAAATAGCTTTGTTATTTTAAATGGAACATCCTACATTTTTGAATTTCTAGTTCAATTTTAAGGTTTGTTTGATCAAACTATGCTGCCATTTCTAACTGAAAAATTTGGCTTTTTTTGAACATCTTTGACAGATGGACGAGTGTATTTGAACTTTTATAACTGTGAAATTGTTTAACTTGGAAAATTGAAATTGGAAGTATCGACCGTATAGAGCAGTATTAGAATCTGAATAAATTTTTCGAAAATATTCACCGTGATGCTTAAAGTTTCAAAACGAAAAGGTCTCAAAATATAATTTTTTTTTTAATGCAGCTACTACATACTTATTTCTTTCTCACTTATTAAATTATTCTTGTCAAAACACAAGAAAAATGTAATATTATATATTTATCTAATTATCTGATTGGATTAATTGTTAGTTACTATAAGTAATCGACAAGTTACATATTAGTAGGCAATCTACGAAAAGAAGTGTATAGAAATATTTTAGGAAATAATCTGGTATCATCAAAGTTGCGACTAGTCAGTGTAAACTTCATGTTTCAGCACGAGAATGACCCGAAACCTACAGCTAAGATATGCCAATATTGATATTTAAAAGGTTACCCCCGATTGAAGTCGTTCCCGCATCTTTCTTCTGGCTTCTGAGTGGTTGAAAGTTACGAGACCACCTTATCTAGTTTATGCATCTTGATCCCACCCCGCGGTTACCAGCACTTGTAATATCGTACAAAATGCGGTCTGCCTATACCTTGTCTCTTACGCAACAGCACGTTTATAATTGATAGAAAATATTTCTTCTATTTAATGAACGAATGCAAAAATGTTAGTATCGGTAGCACTATTATAATTATAAACGCCACCGTAGTTTGTAGTAAATATTTTACACTCAACATTGCGTACAGTGTTGCCAACAAATTAAGTGTATATTTCCTTTTAAAATGTAGTGATAGTGATAATTGACTAAATTTTGAAAAAGAAGTATTCTTTATTTTTAAATCTTATAGTACATTTCTTATATGATTCAAGTTTAATAGGATTAACGAGTCTCAAGGCTTTCTTTCTAGAAATTGAACAAACTTCGTATTTTTACCAACTAGGATATTGTTGACCTGTTTACACCAAAAATGTATTTTACATTTTACAATTGATTTCGGTATAAATACTCTTAATTCATGCCCTGTGGTAACAGCACGCAGTAGCAAGTAGTCAAAACAATAAAAAATAGTACGTTTAAAATTAAAACTAAAGGTTGGTACACCATACCTCCATACTGTGTGCAGGTATGGCAGACAGTCTTCTTTCTGGTAATACTGCGTGTAACCTAAATTTAAATGTAAAATAATTTAAGATGTACAAGTCTAAATCATATTTGTCAATATAAAATGTCGTCAAGAAATTTGTGTGATAATATATGCCGTACGTGTTTAAGAGAGAATTGCCAGATGAAATCATTATTCGACACTGAAGAATTTATAGAACCCCCTCTAATGCTGTATCATGTACTAACAGCATTTGCCTGCATACAGGTAATACAATAAAACTTAGCTTAATTATCTTTAAATACCTCTAATTTGATGACTATTTTTCTGATCGAATGCATCATATCTATATCATAAAGAGCTTTCATTTGGCTATATTTATTTCTAGGTGGCCAAAGGCGATGGGTTATCAGAACAAATTTGTAATAGCTGCATTCAAGAAATTAAAAATATCTATTGTTTTCAAAAGTTATGTCGAAAGTCCGATATTACATTAAGACAATATTTACATATTGAGAAGCCACCTAAAATAAAGGAGAAGGCATGTACTAATAATGAAACTAATACGTTCATTAAAGAAAATATCCATGAACATGGAAATCTTTTGATGGATAATCTTAAAGTATCTGAACACATAAATATGGGGTCTGGTATAATATTTACGCATGTTTGTTTATAATATCTATAATCTTATTGTTTACAGGTAATTTACTTGACGATTCTTTCAAATTTATAACTGAAGAAAAAGAAATTTCAGTTGATATAATAGAAACTAACATTAAGGTACTATTATTCTATTAAAGTATTTAATCTAATTTTTTTTTTGCATATATGTCAAGGCAGATTCAAAACATAATCTAGCTGGACAGAAGAATAATCCCGATGAAAGAATAGCATATCATTGTAAGTTATGCAATGAATTTTATTCAGACCTACTTAGGTATAGGGAACATATTACAAAATTTCACACTCAAATGTACAACTGTGAATTTTGTAAAAAACAGTAAGTATTAATATATCAATTGACATACAACTAAAATTTCACGTATAAGTAGAGTAGACAAATTCGGGTGCGCACTATCGGCGCAGCTAACGAATGGAGTCTCACATGCGAAACTTCAGTCAGTATCTAGTTCGCTGCCGCCTGGAGCATACGTAATAGTAGCAGCGAAGTACTCTGTGTTCTGTTTTTAGTAATGTCGAATGTACGTCGATTGAG
This sequence comes from Oryctes borbonicus, assembly GCA_902654985.2. Classification (NCBI taxonomy): domain Eukaryota; kingdom Metazoa; phylum Arthropoda; class Insecta; order Coleoptera; family Scarabaeidae; genus Oryctes; species Oryctes borbonicus. The sequence goes on along the minus strand of LR736859.1, from coordinate 10,369,426 downwards.
AAAACAGCTATCATTAAGGACAGTGAATAGGTTAATTAAGGATTATCCGGTTTTGACTTACGACGGCGTAAAAATTAAATGTTTAGTGTGCCATACATATCTAACGTGTTGGTCACAAACACATTGTAAACGGCATGTGCAAAGTGCAAACCATAATAGTATTAAAACCGGTGTCGCCGCAAAATACGAGCAATTCTTATTTGATTTATATACAATGATGATTCAGTGTAATCTGGCGATTACTTTGTTAAACAATGATTCATTTATTTCGTTTTGGAGCAAATACGCCAATATTACATTACCGAGCGGGACCACGTTACGAAATTATGTACATTTAGAAAATAAAATTAAGGTTGAAATGAAAAATAAAAAGGTGCATGTGTGTGTATGAAACAACTGATTGTAAAGAAGAGATCTGTACTTAATGTTATGGTGTGCAAAATGGAACCATATCAATCGTCATCTTCAATTTTATTACCTTCTAGACGAATAGAAGACTATACTGCCCAAGTGATTTTAAAAGTGGTATTAAGCACATTGGAAAAATTTGAAATATCCAGAGATCAAGTCTTAATGTTTATGACAGATAGTGCCGCAACCACGCTTTCTGTAGGCCGGTTCTATAGGGTTAAGGTCCGGATGATACGGCGGAATTATAATTGTGTGTCCTTTGCGCATCTACATCGACTTTGTAACTTACATATCGATGCTTATTTTGTTTAATAATTTGATACAGCGGTGGGTTTAACATTGTAGTACTACAGGGAATATTTTTTTGCGTTTACTAATCTATCATTTTAGCTTTCTTGAGTAAGAAAGCTAAAATGATAGATTAGTAAACGCAAGTAAAAATTAGTAAAAGATTAAAAAAAGTACTAGTGTACTCGTTGGAGCGTGATCTCTTTGTACGTCGTGATAGGACGCATTATCTATCACAATAACAGAATTCGTTGGCAAGTTTGGCATAAGTTTTTCTTCTAACCATCTGCCATAATTTTGTGCATACATATCTGAATGATAATGACCTGTTTTAGTGCCGGAGTTGAATATCAGCAGGTGGGTGATAAGGAATAAAACCCATGTTTCCACCGGTGTGTACTATTATGAGCCTTTCTGGAAGATGTATGACCACTATGTATGCCTCATCTATGTAAACAATGGATCAATTCTGGTCGCGATAATAATTGTTTTTTTTTTTGTAAGTAATCAATTCGTAATGCTTGTATATCAATTCGTTCTATTAATGCTCTTTTATTATTCTGTACGCATTTAAACTTAAACCCAAATTCGTTAAAATTCTTAACGATGTATCCAATACCTTTCATTCTAATTCGCGTTCCATCTTCTGCGTAGAGCCGATACCGTAACACGTCGTTCATCTGATTGATCATATCCTGTACTATTCTTAATCGGTGTTTCGGTAAGCTACTGACATCTCTTTGTCTCGGTCTCTTCTTATCTGGACTTCTAAATTTTATTTCACCTGGATTTGTTCTTCCTGAACAGTTCTCTCTATTGGTCGGGCTGATACACCTTCAGACACTAACTGTTCTATTTCACTTGCATTTACTGATATGCTTTTACTTTTAGAAAAATAATTATACACATTACTACACAGTCAAGTGAAGTTAGTCAAGACGAGGCGGCGTGCCGAGTATCGTGATTGATTTTTTTAATGTTCTGGACCAAAGTGGCGGATTTGAGTCGAGTTGCGAGTATCCTCAACCTACCCTTGCACTTGGCACTACTGAATTTCTGTAAACGGACATCTAGTGGTTGCAATTTGTAGGCATTGAACGTGAGAAGCATCCAGCTGTTCATTACTTTATTACACACTTGTATGGTGCAAATTCGTGGGACGTCGTAATTACATATCCTCATGTATATTGGATGGTTTTGACAACTCGGACACAGCTTTTGTTTCTTTTAACCTCGCAATTGGTAATCGCTCTATCTCAAAGTATATAAAAAAAAGAAGTAAAGAATAAATGGTACTAGGTGCAGTAGTTGGTGCAACTCTTGATATGAATGACACTATCGGTGGTAGATGTAATACCATTATTGATAGATAAGCGATACGATATATATTTTCAACATACAACTTAGAGTACCATCTGGAGGCACTAGTTATAAGTTTGTAGTACTGGTTTCAAAACAGCTAGATATTAAACAAAAACGAAAATGCGTCGTTTTCTAGTTTAATGTGGTAATATCGAGACAGTATCGACAGTATTACCAAACTGTTATTAATATACTATCGATAGTGTGCGTTACTAAAAGTAAGCGATTTTGTAAACATTTTACATATTGTATTATTTTTTGCGTTTATTATCACAAGAATTCTTATAATTAATTCATATTGATGGAAACAGTGTGTAGAATTTGGGAAATGTCTCAAATTGTACAAGCAATTGTTTTTAAAGTGCGATTTAAATCTATATAAGTATTTTCATATATAATTACGCCCACTGTGCTATTTATCCCATTATCTTCTAAGATACTAATCTTCAACATATTACCAATTTAATTTTTCTTTTTTAGATGCAAGTCAGAGCTAGTATTAGCACGACATAGGCTGGCGCATAACGAAGATAGTTTTCAACAAAAGCAACGAAATAAAACTGGTATAATTAAAAAACGAAATTTACCAAGGACATGTAATATTTGTAATAAGACGTTTAAGTTTCACAGTCATTTGGAAAGGCATAAACTGATTCATACGGGTGAAAAACCTTATTTATGCTATGTCTGCGGAAAAGCGTTTGCGCAGCTGTCCTATCTCAAGCTTCATTCCTTTATACATACCGGCGAGAAACCATACAAGTGTCAAGTATGTAAAAAAACATTTGCTGCCCCTGGAACTTTAGTAACACACTTACGATCTCATACTGGAGAACGTCCGCACATTTGCAAAATCTGCGGCAAAGATTTTCCACGGTCTAGTTGTTTGACGCTGCATATGAGAACACACACCGGCGAGAAGCCGATTGAATGCAAAATATGCCATAAGCGATTTAATGAGCGAGGACGACTTAGTATCCACATGAGAATCCACAGTGGAGAGAAGCCTTATTCATGCAAAGAATGTGGACGAAGTTTTGCCGTTAAAGGTACACTGAAGAGACATATACGAACGCATACTGGTGAGCGACCATATGTCTGCTCTGTTTGTGGACAAGCATTTGCTCAAACTGGAACTCTAGCTACACATATGAAGGTGCATAAATCAAAGTAAACTATAAATCATTTATATTTTTAATCGGTTTGGTATTTTCTTATTAATGTAAGGTAACCATTTTTAAATATAAAGAAAGAAGTATAGTGTTTTCTTTATTAATGTTTCTACATTCAAGAATATCAAATAAAAATGAGGACATGAAAGTGATTACATTCTTCGCTGTGCTTGGAAACATAGAATAAAAAGCGATTTCAAGCGATCTGCTGGTAATTACTATTAGGGAACTACGGTTATATCCTTGGTCCAGATCTTTGTGTCGTAGTTCTATTAGGCGACTAGAGGTTTGTTTTGGTGTGCAAGACATCAAATCATCATTAAATTTGAATAAAATAGTTTTTACTGATGAAGCTACATTGTTCATAAATGCTCTCAAAACGGGTTGTATCCTTGTTAACTTTTTTTTCATTTTTCTTTATTTATTAATTTTGGATAGAAATATCTAAAAAAATTGAAAGAAGTTAGTTATTTTAATCATTAAAACGTATGTTTTAGAACTTTCTACGTAAATAAAGAGTTTATAAATTGAAGCTTTTCGGTAGAATATTATATCGGTAAATCGGTAGTTTGTGTCTGAATTTGGTAAATCTACCAAAAAATTGGTAGAGTTACTTTCACTGAACCAAATTCGTGAAATCGGCCGGCAAGGTGATGATCTCGGTATTTTGGGATACATCGGATTACTTGGAAAAAGGACAAACAATAACTGGAAAGTATTATGCGTCGTTCTTGGACCGATTGGGCCAAGAAATCGAGAAAAAAACGTCCTAATTAAAAAGATCCTCTTCCATCAAGACAATGTACGGGTGTACACTTGCGTCCATCCATCGTATTCACCGGATTTGCCCCAGTGACTTCTTTTTACTTTATTATATTATTTATTAAAAAATGGCTCAGTGGGCAACGGATCACGTTTAAGGACCTCCCGAAATCCTACTTTTTGGAGGGCTTAAAAAGGCTGGAGAAACACTTCGAAAAGTTTATCGAGTTAAGTTAAGACATATAAATAAAAATCTACAGAAAATACTTTACTTTTTCTATCTTTTTTTAAGAACTTATTGAACGACCCTCTTAACTAGCGACCCATAAGTATTATATCTGCTCTTTCAAAAATAATTGAAACAATCATGAATAGAAATATTTTATCTTACATAAATTTAACCTACCAACACGGCTTTATTCCTATTCGATCAACCAATACTGCTTTATTAGTAGCATTCATACATCGCTTGATTCTGGGACGCTTTGTGTGGCAATACTCGTCGATCTGTCGAAAGTTTTCGACTATATTAATCATTCTATTTTATTGCATAAGTTACAAAGGTATGGTATCAGTGGAATATGCCAAAAGCCGTTTAAATCATATTTAACTGATCGCCAGCAGACAGTCGTTCGTTCGGGTAGGTGTAGTGTTGCCACATAGGTGCCTCAAGGATCTATTCTGGGAGCATTTGTGATCTATATAAATGATTTGCCAACTTCATTAGTAGTAGTAGTAATCTTAATGAGTTGTTGCGATAAGTAAATAGCATTTTTATCACTTCAAAATTGGGTGAACAAAGATCAATTGAAACTAAAACAGAAATTATTTTATGTAATAGAAGGAGATATAATATATCCTGTTTTTCCTTAAATAATAAACTTACCCAGTTTACTCAGCTGCCAAAATTACTCGGCGTATTGGTCGATGAATGTATTAGATGCTTTACGTGGGGAGTTGTCACGAACTTGGTATGGTTTGTATAATTTGAGGAGGAGTTGCAGTTTCGATTACTACTATTCTAACTTTTATTCTCGAATGACATTTCATTATTCATTGGGGAATGAGCTTTAATGCCACGTTTATGAAGTGAATTATGTTTTGTTGTTGCCGCTCAAACATGAAACAACCATTTTTCAGAGATATCTGAACTTAACGGAATTCAAGCTGTATAATAAATTGCCTACTAACATTAAAATTTTAATGCAATATATATTTTGATTCCATGTATCAGTGTTTCGCTAGTATCTGATGAGTTATTACTCGAAATAAATGTATATTATTATTATGATTATTGTTATAGCTTGTGCATGTTCTAGGATAAGCATGTTCTAGGTGTTTGTTTTCCGAATTGGCACATATTTAAAGTTAATATAAAAACGCTTTGTTTTAAGTGTAATAAATATTAAGTTTTTAATAATGATAGCAAGGACCGTGGCGTAGTATGGTAAACAAAATATAAATATCGGCAACCTTCGCACCACACAGGTTTAATTAATTTAATATAATAATTAATTCGGGACGGCCGTTCCCAGGAGACGAATGGTCCTCATCATCAACCGATGACCGAATGAAAATTTTGTCATTTTCTAAAATATTTGAAAAAAAAGTAAAAATTGACTGAAGTGAAGTTATACTTTGCATGCGGTCCCGTTAGAATATAAAAGAAAGAAATATGCGTGCCTTAACACAATAACGTCTCGATTCATCGTGTTAACAGATAAAGCAAAAACTACTGGTCTCGCTAACAATAAGACAATTATATCGGTACTCAGAGGATTCTAAGACGGCATCCGTGAAAATTATTCTAATGTGTACAAAATTAGAAGGTTGAAATTTATCGGTAAAATTATTCTATTCCTGTAAAAATCTCTTATAAAAGTACATTGAAGGTTAGAAATCTTGGAAAGGATACAAGTAATATTAAATATTAAATCGGTAATATTTAATTAGTAAGTCGTCGCTGTTGATGGCCCCATGAAAAGTAAAAAAAAAAAAAAAAAACTACAAAGGAAATTACTTAATAAAACGGAATTTTAAATATTCAAGTGCAGCGGTAGGTAATTTTAAACTGATGTCTGGTAATTTCCATATTATTTTCTGTTAAAGATGTGAAAATTATAATTTTCATCTATCTGTTCCTTAATAAAAATCTTTTGGTCATGAAACTAAGGATAGTGACATGACTAGTACTATGAACAATTATGGAATTGATATTTAGACGAGTTAGTTTTCTAGCCAGCATTGAAATTCCCGAACATTCTTATTCCGTAATGAAAAAGGAGATGAAAAAGCTTTTATGTATTACTCACTATACATTGTCTTTTTCTTTTTTTAATATATACACATATCTACTGTACCCGTAATTTTAAATTTGCACTAGTATTCAGTATAATAATGGTATGACTTGAGCGGCAAGGTTAATTCGGTGCTGGAGGCGGATTAGGTAGGAAAGTAGGTGTTGCATGATACTTGGTAAATATACAGACAACAATCTGCGAGGAATTAGTTGTCTTTCTGCGATGAGTTAGAAAACAATCTTCACGTAAATCTTTACATATAGAAATATACTGTGATAATATGATACGTGTATAGCAGTGTGTTATTTGTTTATATAAGAATTATTTTGTTGTTTTTAAGTGTTTATATATGTTTTATGTTTTGTTCATTGTGCACTAAAATGTTACCAATAAGTTATGTTGATTTATCCATATGGATATATACAGTCGCTTGTATTTTCTCGAAAGGAAACGGACTTGGGTATGGCATTTTATATAATTATCGTTATTTACATTTAACATATAATGGAAATTGATTGCGTCATACAAATGCACCGGTGAAATTTTTCTTTCACTATAAAACGAAAGTCTTCACAGCATAAAACCTTACGAATACATGCGTTTTTGTAAGTGCAAGTGAGAAATAATGAGATCATCATTTATTTTTGATCTTATATTTTCTAATAGCGATAAGTGCACGCACGTGGGCGGTTATTAAATTGTAACAAATCTATTTTAATTTGCAATATTAATTGCATTATAATATGCATATGTATTTTTGAATGACTTATAGCTGGTATACAATGCAAACAATTTTATTTATACAGGATGTTGGAACGCCAGATTTTTTACGGAACCAATTAATATCTTTTGTCGTACTACTAATTGCTTAGAAAAGGTTTATGCGGAAATAACATTATACAGGTGTCCCAGATCGAGAACATGGCCTAAACATAGTAGGCATCATTTGACTACGCAACGTATCCAGATTAATACCAGCACACGCTTCTAGCATTGCTTTTGGCAGTTCTTCATTTTCATTTTTTAACGTACCCCGCAAGAAAGAGTCAAGAGGTGTTATATCCATTGATCTGGCTGGCTACCAAATATTAGTAGAAGTGGAAATAACTTTATTCAAATCGGTCAATTAATCAATTAAATAATCTTTCACGTTTCTTGAATTGTGGGCTGGACAGGTTGTTGGTACCATAACTCAATCCTGTAATAGGTCCAATGGTTTTGAAAAGGGTAATAAAACTAAGAAGTTGTATTGTAATTGATTAATATTCACGCGATATTTTTAAAATAAGGTACGTTCGTAAATACCGTTTGAGAATGAGTGTGAGCGCAGGGCCGCATCCCTTACGCAAAACTCAATCCACGGTTTCACTTGGTATGTTTCCTAGCGGACGCTAGAAAAAATCGAGCGACCCCCTACCTGTGAAATGCGGTTAGTTATGACTTGTATGGGAAAACATGAAACGGAAACAATGGGAATGGAATAAAGATGATTTTTGTAGAAAGAATGAGTATAGGATACACTGTACGGTATGGATAAATACACGTTTGCAGAAGAACGGAATGTAAACATCTGATAGACTGTATAGTATACACACAAAACCTAAGAGGAGTGATACAAAAAGGATAGAAACAAGAAAGAAGCAGAAGCAAAGACTGATCACAGACTAGTAGTAGCGAACTGCAGAAGAGGGTGACGATAACCTATACCAACCAGTACGAAAGAAAATAAGGATAACTATTTCGAAGAATTTCAAAGACTAGAAAAGACAGAATGGACCATAGAAGGCCTTTGAAGAAACAGTAAAAACAATAGGAAGAAAAATATGCGGAAAAAGAAAGTTCAATAGACATATAAAAAGAACAAAGTGTTGGAATGGCAAAATAAAAAAGTTGGCTCTTGATTTAGATACATCAACCTGTGCTAGAATTTCTTGAGTTAAAAGATTTGGATTAGCTGCGACACAAACCGCTATTATTACCGTTGTTATGATCTTTCACTAATAAACTGTTTTAATGGCTTTACTCAAACTTCCACACCGCCATTTTGAGTAAAAAGGAGGTACCGCGTTCGCGTGCACAACGCACTACTTCACGTAAACAAAAATACTCATCTCAATTTAATCATGGGGAACTGATATTTTTAAAGATACAACTGAAAAGCTCGTCTAAGGAATATATGGAGGATGAAACTGCAACGCATACAGTAAGAGTTATTAACGCCATCCCGAGACATGTTTTAGATTGTTCTCCAACACTGTTCGTACAATGCGAATCTAGTATCACTTGACTCTCACACATTCGGTCCGTTTAAAAGCGCCCCAGGAGGAGCCAGCGTGTCAACAAAAAGCGGTGTAACAGCGTTTACAATATATTTCTTTTATGTATTTTCTTAAACATTATTTTGTACATTTACATTACATTAAACAATTTTGAACTGCAGAATTAGATTTTTGTGGTTCCTATTTGGGTGGTTAAATGTGCCCTGAAAATAAATTATCTGTGTGTAATAAGTTTTCTATTACATTTTATTTTGAGGTTTCTCAGTTATGATTTTCTGACCTTGCAGATAGAGAAGCAAATTTATTTTCGTTTAAACAAATACCGGCCCGAACTCTTGAATTAATAGACACATACGAGTTCCTTAAAATTGTGTGTAACTAACGCTAAGTCGTTTGTTTCAATGAAATAGAATAATTCTAATTTCAAATAGTTTTCTGCCTATCATAGAAGATATTTATTTATATATATATAAGATATTTATTTGTTTGGCAGATCAGTCACAAAAAAATGCAATACGAACTATACATACCCGTTGAATGTTATACAATTACTATTAATAACTAAAGTTCGCCACTATTCCTGCGCTTCACAGGCGTCGGTATGGGAATGGTCGATCGGGTGTGTGATTCGTAACATATGCGCAAGCGATCTTATTACAGTAGTAACGCGGCAGATCGATAAGTGAATTAAGGAAACGACCATTGTCAGATAAAGTGAACGAGTTTATTAAAGATTTCCCGGATTTAATGTACGATGGCGCAAAAATGAAATGTTTAGTTTTGCAATGTACCTCTAATGTGTTGGTTAAAAATACATTGCCAAGACCACGTGAGAAGTGCAATGCACAATGTGTATATGGGGAATATTATACACGATTTATGTGTAATCATGATTGTCTGCAGTCTGCTGTTTACTTTGTTAACCAACGAATCATTTATTTCATTTTGGAAGAAATACGCCAATCCTACATTACCGAGGTGTGTACCATCTGCGCGTAAACATTTAGAAAATAACATTATAGCCGAACTGAAAAATAAAAAGCTGTGGTTATGTGCGGACGAAGCAACTGACTGTAATAAAATTCTGTACTTAATGTGATGGCACGTAAAATCGAGCCCTTCTTCAATTTTGTTAACATCCAAACGAGTAGAACAATGTAATGCCGAAAAAATTTCAGAAGTGGTATTAAATACATTGGAAAAATTTCAACTTTCGAGAGACTAGGTTTTAATCCTTATGACAGATCGTACCGCAAGCATGTGTTCTGTAGGCCAGTCTCTCAAGAAGCAGTGTATGTAACATTTTACATATTACTTGTAAAATCTATGCTCTACATCTTGTGGTAGAACCGATTCGTAGATGTTAACCAGAGGCAGGATGCATTAATAGCGAGTACAAAAGTATTCCTCAATTTCTCAAAACGTATTCGCGAATTTCACGAATTGTGTTACCCCCCTGAACCACTGCAACCGATTCTGACACGTCGTGGAACATGATTACGGGCGGGGTTTTACTACCATAAATATTTTGAAAAAATAAAGAACGTGGTTTTATTATTCGAACCGAAACAAAGTGCAGCTGTCAATACAAGTCAGCAAAAATTTCAAGCTGCTCAGATTAACAAACTATTCATAAAAATTAAAAGAATCAGTGCAAATCGCAAAGATGTTCATGCACAATTATGTGCTGCTGAAGACACAAAAAATGAGTGTTTTAATGAAGTTTGAAAGTGTTTTAGAGAAGGATACTTTAATACATATTTGTGAAGGTACGTCTACAGATGCGTTAAGTTATTTTAAAGATTATTTTAATTATGCAAATATAATCTCTATACTTCTATACTTACATCGGTAACAAGGTCATTTCGCCCCCTACTTGTGATATAAGTTCCGCAATCATAACAGCAGTGCCCCTGGAGCAAACGCATGAACGCGGCAGAAGTAGGAGAAGAGGATGAAGAACCATTACGGGAAGATATTAAAGAAATGATATAAGAAGAACTGGAAGAAACCTGTATCAGCGTTGCAGAGCTGAAGAAACGAAGGTTGGCGTTAGAAAGAGTACAAAATCGCTTTAGAAAAGTGAAATCCCAGCGGCAGTTTCCTGGATGTGAGATGTTAAAGAAAAAGTGGAGCAAAAGGAGAAGAGTTATTATTTCGGAGTATATGTTTAGTAAATTTGTAGCCAGTTCAGATATTAACTTAATTGTTCCTGACTTGGATTTACAACAATGAACTCAGAGCCAAACCAAGAGCTGCAGCTAGGTCATTTTAAAGATTCTCACGAAGGGATACTACGTTTCAAAAGGACTCACAGAATAGTTTCAAGAAGAATAACCAAGTTTATATGTCGCTCGTATCGAATTGATGATAATGAATTGAAAACCACGGTATTTGCTTTTGTTGATGTAAAACCAAAATTGCACGAGTGTAGACTGCAAAATACATTCAACACCGATCTGCACATTTTTGATAATTCGATAAGAAAAATGCAATACCAAAAGTAAAATGCACCTTGAAATATTGTTTTACAGATTAACGTATACATATGTGTAAATGGTTAATGGATTTATGTATACCAATGTTGAAGTACAAATCTCGAAGTCATTCTCTTATTTAGTACTTAAATAGTGTAGTCGAATGCTACGTATGGTCATTTTGTAAGGTCAGTGATAGTGCTAAAGTAAAAATGCAAAACAACCGTTTCTCAGCAGAAACAGAAACCGGTGTCTCGCATAGTCCTATAAGGTTTACAAACCATTCAAGTTTCATTAAATTCTGAATGTTCGGGTTGGGTATCTCTTCTTGTTAGTGGGGCTCTTATATATATTTTTTCAGGTGCCCGAAGAAGCGGTATTTAACTTACTTTGTCTTTTTATATTTTATTATATCCACTTAATTTCTCAATAATTGTAGAGATACCTTTACCCTATAAATTTCACGTCCGTTTGCCAATAATCAGTTTTCAAGTTGAACTTAATTTTTTCTGAAAATGTAGTTTTCGAAACATGTAACTATATAGAGATATACCGTTCTAAGACTTATCAGCTTATTAAATAAATAAGACATACTTTCAGCACTGAAGACTCCAGTTTGCATTGAAAATCATCCCATCTTGCTAGAAGTTAGAAGGGAAAATTTTGTTCCGGAATACTGCTTCTTTCAACAGCACCGATGAGTAGGATTAGGAAGATTTCTTGGTACTACAAAGTGTTCTTTTTACTCCTTAAATATTTATTCATATATTATTATCTCAGAAGAAAGGGTCGTTGGTAAGAAAGTTTTCTTTTAGTAGTGCATAACTTCCACAACTTTTAGAGAATGGTCCGTAGGTTTGTTACCGTCCTTTCTATCATAAGCACTGAATCCAGTCATGGTTCATTGAAGCTGATTCTTCTGGTATTGTACACCCAATCCAGACTGCACATGGACAATGACATATCTTAAGGCTAAGTTGTTGGTCCTAACATGTTCATCATATATCTGAAAAATTTACCAAATAGAGATAATATAAACAACTTCTGCCTTTAATGCAATAAATATCTGGCGTGTTTGCCGTATGAACGTATTGATAATTAATTGTAAAAACCTCAGAATGCACTTTAGTTGAAAAGTTATCATTGCACATGTTCAGTGCATAAACAATATTTTGTGGCGCATTGTTGATTTAATTGTTTGAACTCAACGGTTCAATGCACTGAATACGGCTTATCCGTGAGACCTATTTTAGTTGTCATGACTTGTACTAATACTTCATTCTTTGTTTTGATATTTTGATATTTAGTTATTGGTTATACTGTAGTGGTTACAACAAAATGGGGCGCCACCGTATTTTGGTGTTCGTGTCAGAAATTATTCGTATAAAAAGATGGATAGGTAAACGATGGTCCCTTGATCACCAGGTCTGACTCCTTTATGTTTTTATCTTTGAATTTAACAACATTTGTATTAGTTGAAGAGAAACTTTATAGTTTCAAAGTTTAGCAAGTTTTCGAATGTGGTTCCAAAATCTGAAATAAGTCTGCAGTACTTGTTTTATTTATTGCTGAAGATGAATTGAAAAAAAATGAGACATTAAAGAGCTAGCTTGATGTCGATTGTCTTTCTCTCTTCTACAGGATTTTTTGAAAATGATGAATAGCAATTTCAATTCTATTGACATCGACTTAGTTGGGCGACCCTTGCTCTGATATCTTCCCATTCTTCTTTAAAGATATTTATAGTTGCCAGTATTCGTTATCTAAACAAGCCTTCGCTGTCCGAACACGAAAATCCTTCGCATTATTTGGTTTGATCGTAGTCTGGCTGATTCGTTAAATAGTCACTCACTATAGTGAGGAAGGCAACAGAAGTATATCTTTTTCCAACTACAATTACAATTGTAAAACCGTATAGATGGCTCCATTCATCTACATCAACCAACAAGGTCAAGGCCGACAATGTAATTATAAAATTCGCCGAGTCGACCTATCCTTCTGGCGAATTCCAGAAGCTCCTTAGACTCTCAGGTGTTACTAAAGCTTCATTAGACAAATAAAATCCGATTCAGCAAACGGCAGGTCAGCGGCCGAAAATCTGCATAATTGTTTTCTCCTCTTCGGCACTCGTCTTAAGTGAGTCCTATTCTGTGTATGTGTTTCCTTAATGGTACATGGTTGATAAATATACAAGCTTCTTTGCCGTGGTTCTGTTAGGCAACATAAATACCCTTGCGTGAGATAGACCTGTGGACTTAGACCAAGTGAGTAACATGCATTTTGACAGTGTTAAAAATAGGTTTTTGCACAGTGGAGCATGCTCGGCTTCTTAGCAAAAGCACTGTCCGCTTTAATCCCAGGGTGTTCTGGACTCTAGATGAAAGTAACCTTATTGTTTCTACCCAAAATATGAATGTAATTTATGGAGTGAGCTACGAGTCTGGAGGAAGCCTTTTCTCCTCGAGAGCTCGCAGTGCGAAGAAAATTTGTATCGACTGGCACATCTATTTAAGAGTATCCGACACTAATATGGATAGCAAATAATTCTGCTTGAAGGGCTGTCGCATATCTGCATACTGTTTGCGACAGTAGGTTCCCTCATTGACTTCTGCGTGCATTCTGAAACCATCGGTACTTTTTCAACCAGGTGTTTGTTAATATCTTCTTCTAAAGTAGGTTGCAATTTTTTCAGTAATAATTTCTTAAATTTCTATGACATTATTGGAAAGAGGTTGTCTACATCGCGTGACTTGGTTTACTGATTTGTCAGGTTCTGAAATCGTTATTATTCGAGAAACCTTGCAGCTTTCCCAGTGACCGTTAATTGATGTAGATATTTTCGTATACTTTCATTTTTCAATTTTTCCGTTACGTTTTTAAATTTGGTTGTTAGAATGTGGTTTTCAAAAATTTAGTTTAATAATTATGTTCCGAATTTTCCCTTCTTCGTATTTTTATTGCAGGGCAGTAGCGCATGTTGTTCTTCTGTAGATACACCTAATCATCTCTAATGTTCTAACACTTAGAAGAGTCCAGATTTTATTAATATATACTAGAGAGATAGACTTATTGTCTTTTTGATAGTAATTTCCATGGTTCACTAGCTGAGACCTAAATAATCGTTTGCTCTTGAGATTGGTAATTTTTGTCAAAATATTAATTTGTTCTATGATTTTTATAATACTTATGCTGTATTGGCTTCCGTTGGTGAAATGTGAAAATCCGTAATTTCATTGGTATTTCCAACTTAATTAAATTTTTGAAAAATATCAATCCCGGTAAGGAATCCAATCACTGCAGTATGGGGATTATACCAGGAACGAAATCACTTTTTAATACTTATGTGTTATTGTCTGCAGATATATTATAATATTTCGACAGACATATATTCTTACGTGCCAAGTACACAAATTTTTTAAGAAGCGATCTGTTCCTGGCGGTTCGTGGTGTCGGCAAACGGGAGGTATACAAATTTCATTCCTTACCGGAGTTGATATTTTTTAAAAATGTCATTACGTCAGGACATTATTTGTTTTAATCCTATCTAATTAGCTAAATACTAATTTTCACCGGTATGTTTTCAACAAGATTATAATTTTCATTTAAGCTGCAATAACTTCCACAAGCAATTTTTTTAGCATGTTTACTGTAATTTTAATTTTATGTGTAGGTATTACAAGGTTGTTGCTCCAAATACGATACGCCCAAATAGCGAATTCCATGTAGCCGTCAGTACTCAGTTTACAGCTCAGAATACTATAGCTAGTATATCGATAGTTGATGCATCTTCAGCCGGAAAAAATTTATCAATCTACGACAGATTGGTTGTTCAACCTTATGCAACAAATGTAGCAAAGCTGGAGGTAATTGTTTGTTGTTTGTATGTTTTGATTTCGTTTTGTGACATTTTTATTTCAATCTTGGTCATGTAAAACATATGGAGCTAAATTTTAAAAACGAAATCAAACAGGACAATTTAACTTTTAGATACATTTATATATGCTTCAGCCAAAAATTAGAATATAGGTACCGGAAGTCGCATTTCCTCGTCCATATTACTCGCTTTCTTAACGCTGGCAATATTAATAAACAAATATTTAGGAGAAATTATGAGAAATTAATAGAAATTACGTTGCTTACTGTGGAAACAAACAGTGTTGAATGAACGTTGAACGTTTTGAATATGTGAAATTTTTAAAGTTTTTCAAGTTGTATTTGACATTTCTATAAAAAATAATTTGAATTAAGTGGGCCGAAATTAATATTTATTATTTATATTAGACATTTTCAAAACGAATTTAGTGTACTACATACTCACTTATTTTTTGCTGATATCATTCTTTAACATTTAACTTTTTTATAAACAAAAGTTTCTTAGATTTTTTTATTACTTCTTTTAATTGGCAATTAAAAGAATATCAATTTATACGTATGTCAAACAATACGCACTATATGGATGTTTTTTTGTTATGGACTTTGATAAAATTGTAGTAAGGCAGCAAGTTTGAACACTAAGTTGACGCCCATTAAACGCAATTTATTTTTTATCGTATATTTTTTATCCTGTGTTTATTTTAAAATTGAAAAAGGCTCAAGAGTTTAGTACCCTTATTTTTCGAAATGGAGGAAAAGTTTTATTAAAAAAAGTTGTAAAAGAATTAACATCTATCCAAATATGGCTTCTTATCTCAAAAATAAAAAATTCGCCTTTTTTTCGGGGTAACACCTTATACAATCCAAAGTTACATTTAATTTGTTTAAAGCATTCGTAATTAATATAAATACTAAAAAAAAACTGGAGTTAGTGGTGCTCCCTAGAAGTTTTGAGTTGTTATCAAAAATTATTGATATTTATGTGAAAATTTCATGTATTTTTGGTGCATTTTGTTCATCCGCTGGGTGAATTAGGACATGAATGGAAACTGTTCTAGAAATTACATTTTAAGATAAATAGTATTTCAAATTATAACCTTTTTCGTTAAAGGATTTACCTGTTTGCAAGTAGCACACAGCTATTTTGCGTATTAGGTTTGCTCTGAAAACGCCTAAATTTTTTACGTAAATATCAAAAATTCTTGATAACTTGCAATACCTAAGGAGTACCATCGACTCCCGTTTTTTATTAGTTATTTTAATTACGAATACTTTAAGCAGAGTAGATGTTGTAAATGTGGACTGCATAAGCGTAAGTTTCTTATTTTGGAGATAGGAGGTCGTAGTTTCATATTTGAGTATAGCTGTGAATTTTTTCCCATATTTTGAAAAATAAGGGTACTTTACTCTTGAACTTCTTAAATGCCCACTCTGTATATGGTAAAAGATAAATTGTGTTAAATGGGCGTCATGTTAGTTCTAAAATGTATTACTATAATTTTATAAAAGTCCATAAAAAAAAATCCATACGGTGCTTACTTTTTGATACACATTGTATAGTATTTTTTTAACGCTAAGTAATATAACTTGGTGAATATGTTCTAGATAGGTGACCTGCAACCTGGCAATTACAAACTGAGTGTTAGAGGAGAAGGCGGGATAGATTTTCAAAGTCAAACGAATTTGATGTATGCGAGGAGAAGTTACGCCGTATTTATTCAAACCGATAAGTCCGTGTACAAACCAGGCAATACAATATTATTCAGAGCAATTATTTTGAATACGAACTTAAAGCCTACTTCAGAAGTTACCGCGGAACCGATACAAGTTTATATAGAAGTAAGGCTCCACATATTTTATGCTGGAATAGTTTTTTATTTTGCTAATTTTAGGATGGCAAAGGAAATAGAGTCAAAGAATGGAGGGATGTGTCGATTCCCAGAGGGGTGTTTTCTGGTGAATTGCATCTAAGCGAGTCGCCTGTGCTCGGAACATGGACCATAACAGTAGTTGTCCATGAACAGAAATACGAAAAGGCCATTGAGGTAGCTCTGTATATATTACCAAAGTTCATAATTAAGATTGATGCCCCTAAGCATATAACTTTTTTGGAGAATATAATAACAACACAGATAACAGCGCAGTAAGTATTATTTGATAACATAATATGGTGATGTATGTTGTCGAGAAATCAGGTACAGTATGTGTATATGACTAGAATGGGTCACTTTTGTCTGCACGCCAGAGCTGTACTAAGTTTCATGTACGCATTACTATATTACTCGTTAGGATTTAACGCAAGTATATATCGGGAAAGAGTAATGTTAATTTATTTAGGACTTGTACTGGTCAACGCTACAATTTTTTATGATAATTTTGAATGTTGACTTTTGTAATGAGGTTCGTTCTAGAATTTTTAAAAAGTAAGTATTTTTCCTGTAAATATTAAAAGCAAAAGTAGGTGGTTGTGTTCTTTATCTCGTAATATCTTCCTTCAAAAACATTTTTTTTAATTCACTTTTTTTAAATATAAACCGGGTGAGTATCAACTATTCATTTGAGAAGGATTCTTAAATTTTTGGTACTAACACTTTGAAAATGCTTTAAAAAATTAAGGCAGACAATTTATAAGGTAATTAACTCCGAATACACAACAAAGTATTTAGTTGGCTTTATACTGGTTTTTAATAAATTGGTTTTCGATAAGTAACTACGTTATTGTGTTTTCATACTAGTTTAAACGAAACAGAAATAAAAGTAGCAGTAGTTTCAAAATTGACATGCTTTTGATCTACGGAGAATGCTAAAAAATAACTGTGAAGTCGATAAATTGCTAGCATGAACGTTGTTGCATTTCAAGAATCTAAGAAGGGCAACATTGTGCTTTGTACCTACATAATAGTGGCCATTTCAAACAGATGTTCTGAGTAGGATTGTGTATAATTAGATATTTATTGTGGTCAGTTAGTTACTTAAAAAATAATGCAAATTTGAAATGAAATTTTAATGCGGCGTCTTTATTTTTTAAAGGACTTCAAAAATGTTGGAACCAAAAATTTAAAAAAGGAATCTCTTTGTTGATAAGATCTATCCCTGTTACATTTGAAAAGTGAATTTTTAAGAAAAAATTATGTTTAGAAATTTTGGGGGAAAATAACAGATAGAAATAGCTATTATTTCTCATGACGATAATTCCAAACAAAAGCAATATAAGAGTCGCAGCCACCTATTTTCGCTTTTAAAATATATCATTTAAAAACAAATCGGAAGTAACTTGACATTCAAAATTATCCTAAAAAATTGTAATGTGGTACCTGATATACAATGACAACAATATCAAGAATTGCCACATAATACACAACAGAACCTTCAAAACTTTCAATTTTAAGATAGTATGGATTGTTATATAATCTTAGCTTAGTCTTTCTTTTCAAAATTTGTACCTTTAAATTTTTTAAGTTCTGACCTATTCGAATCCATTATTTAAATAAAGTTTTGATGTCACAAAAGTCTTACACTTTTAAAAAAGTTGTTTTTAATTTATTGCAATACTATGAATTCTTAGGATTTTCGTTTACGTGTTGGTAGTGATGGCGCAGTTAAGGAAATGACCAGTAAAACATTATGCAAATATTTTTATTATGGTGAACGTACTAAAACAAATTTATAATATGAACCATACTTAGGCATTATTTTGGTTACTGTAATTTTTTTCTCTTTAGACACTGCTATTTATTATTTTATTTGTTTTATTCTTTGCTTCAAGTAGTTGTATTTATTAGTTTAATTGCTAAATGCAAATTCAATTTATTTAGCACATTGCTAAGTACATACCACATAAAATTTTTGAAACATATCAAATCTATTAGTTGAGTGTAGGCTTTCACGACCGTAATCCATAGTAGAAATGTCTTTCGGGTGATGTCGTGTAGTTAATATTTTACTTGACGTTTCGCTGACCATCCTGTCAGCTTCTTCAGAAGATTTCTAAAGACAGTCTGTAGTCAGCGAAACATCAAGTAAAATATTAACTACACGACATCACCCGAAAGACATTTCTACTATATCAAATTTATTGTTTTCATCAAGTTTTTTCTTTACAAGTTACAATTTTGGGAAAAAAGTCAAAGGAGATGCTACTGTAACTGTCTACCCGACTATTTATTCTGGTGTAATACAGCCGTTCCTTACTAACCAAGTACGTAAGGTGATACCTATAGATGGATCCGCCACTGTAAATTTTGATATAGACAAGGAACTAAGTTTAAACGACGAATATGAGCGGAGAGTAGTCATAGATGTTGATATAGAAGAAGCCTTGACCGGCAGGAGGCAGAACGCTAGCGTGGAAGTTCAAATTCACAAATACGATTATAAAATGGAACTGATAAAAACGGCCGATTACTATAAACCTGGATTGCCTTACACAGCTTACGTAAGATTTAATGCCCTGTTTTTCATGGCCATACAGCAATATTTTGCAGATTAAAGTAAGTAACCACGATCTAACACCGTTAAGGAGCGATCAAAATACTGTCAAAATAAGGTACGGATACTCTAGGGCCGACGAGGTTTATATGGAAAGGACTGTAAAGTTAGATAAGAACGGGTTAGCTAAGATGATAATGGATCCTCCGATTGATTCTACGAACGAGACTGCATTAAGAATTGAGGTATGTGGTACATAAAATATATGAAACGTTAGTAACCTACATGAGTGTACAGGATGCTTTTGTGAATCGTGTTGAGGGTGTCTTTTGCTCTAAAACTGAACTGAAAAATTATTAGGGTTTCTTTGTTCACAGAGACCATTATTTTTCAGAAGTGTATATTAGGGAGACCTGATATTTGAGGCTTAATAGGATCTAATACTCACGCGCTTTTATAATTCTGACTAATAACATGCGCGCAATATTACGTTACAAGTTAGTGTGAAATTTGAATATGTATTACGAGGGATACTTCCAAAGTTCTGGGAATTGAGTTACGCAGAACTTATAGGCAATGCTATTGGCGATAGACAAGTCTTGCATATTCATGCAGCTATCCAGCGTGTCTGAGTCAGGTGTTCGACTGATATAGACACGTTTTCGTAGCACTGTTTTTGTAACCATGGAAGACGCGGTTAAATCTTAAAGAGTAATAACCTTTTTTTTCGGAAAGAGGGTGTGAAATCTTCAGAAATTATTCAATGTCTGCAAGGAGTGTTTTGGTGAGTCTGCAACTCTACTAAAATTAACGTATATCGGTGGATCGATCTTTTTAAAACTGGTAGGACATCATTAGAAGACGATTCACGCAGTGGTCGCCAGAGTATGTCGTTAAACAAAAGAAACATTACTGCCATGGAGGACCTACTGAAAGAAGTCAGGCGAATGACTGTTCGTCAAATTAGTGTACGTCTAGGAATACACGACAAGTACATGACATCTTACATGATTGTTTGGGCGTAAGCAAGGTTTCAGGCCGCTGGGTGCCAAGACAGTTGGGACCGGAACAGAAACTCAATAGGTGTGACACCTGTCGTCAAGTTCAAGAGCTGTTAGACTGTTACGGTGATGAATTTTGGGGAAAGTTGTATAAGCATCTGTTATTACAATAGGATAATGCAAGACCCTATACCGCAAGAAAGACAAAGGATGTTTTGAACGATTTACGATGGGAATTACTTCCGCATCCACCTTACTCCTCAGCAGATCTCGCACCCAGTGATTTTCATCGGTTCCCGATTTTGAAGAAACCTTTATGGGGTGTTCGATTTGAGTGTTTAACTGGCGTAAAATGTGTCATAAATAGGTGGACTGCGGAGACACCGAAAAAGCTCATTAGTTTATCATTGGGATAAATGTATTCAGTCAAGTGGAGATTATGTACAAAAACTGCATTGTGATATTGATGAAAATTGACAAAGTAAAATTCTCTAGCCAAATCCCCAGAACTTTGGGAACATCCCTCGTATTTCAATTTTGAACGTTTGGCAAAATTCTTGATAACTTAACGCAATATTATATGCATCTCGTTAGCAATTCAGAACCACATAAGTGTGTATTAAATTCTTTTAGGCGTATTCTAGATATCAGAAATTATGTTTATCTAATGGCCAGTTGCGTAGAAATACCGGTGCTGCAATGACCATAGACCCGTATTTTTCCGTATGTTCGCGTATCTTAGTTCTAGGGTGTAAAACGCAGGTTCTTGTAAATAATATTTTTTCTGGAGGGTGGGAATAGAACAGGCATGTTAGAATTACTGCTTGTTTTTCACAACATTCGGGATTGACGCATCTTCGAAGCAGCTGTCTCGGATGAATCGATTAAACTTGTGTGGGGCGAATGTGCCGATACTTTTGTGTTGTTTGCCATGCTACCCTACAGCTCTTGCTATCATTATTATCGTCTACCTGTGTATTCATACTTTGGGTGCAATACGAACCAAGACGACAATACGATACATCATTACTTTAGTAACTATAGTTTAACGTCCTTTCTTGTTTATGATTGTTTACACGACTTTCATTACGGCTAATCGACGTCATTCTATGAGACGTCGCCTCACACTCAGGCATCTTAATTTATTAGAAATTTGTAATGCAACGCAGTGTTCTTATCCTCAGAGAGGCTGCATTACTGTATAATACAAAATAGCATGATGATATTATTGACTAGAACATTATCAGAACCTGATCAAATTCCTCTCTTTTAGGCAGAATATTTAGAACTAAAAGAAAGAATGTCTCCTGTTCCAGCAGCTGTTTCTCCTAGTAAAACATATTTACAAGTATCTTTGGAATCTGGTCGATCTGTTGTCGGATTAGACAACGAAATATTTATTAACTGTACTGAACCGATGAAGTACGTATCTTATGAACTACTTGCAAGAGGAGATATTTTGAAAGCGGGTTCCTTTCAAGTGGAAAATTCGAAGGTACAAAACTATATTTAACTTCATTAATTAGAAATTATGTTTGTGCTAATAGTAGAATTCTTTTAATTTCAGAATTATAGATTCAAATTTCAAACGGTTTATGTTATGGTACCCATATCTCATTTGCTCATTAGTTACGTTAGGGAAGATGGAGAATTGGTTTCTGATTCGCTAAACATTGAGACTGAGGATCTACGAGATGCTCAGGTACTAATAATATGTCTACTAAGCGCCCCTTTTTTAATTACTTAATTATAGAATGAACTCACCTTAAGTGTTGAACAAACTCAGCCCGAAAATGATGTAGAATTAACAATATTATCCAAACCAAATTCCTACGTTGGCATACTAGCAGTTGATGAAAATTATGAAGTGCTGAGATCTGGGTTTGATATTAAACCAGACAACATCTTTGATGTATTAAAAATGTTTGACGGAGCTCAATCTTCTCCGTATTCTGTATTAATGCAGAACCAGAAAACCGACTTTTTTTGGAAACCTGGCACTAGTAATGCTAATGATATGTTCGCGGTAAATATACCTTATTCAATTTTTTTTGTTGAATTTTCGGCGATCTTAATTTTTCTACATTTTCATAGGATTCTGGAGCAGCGCTTATTGCAAATAGTGTGATACCAAAAAGAAGACCTAGTTGTAAGTTTATTGATTTTACAATAGGGTATTTGTTATCTAACTTTACGTTTTTAATTAATAGTGGAAGACATTTATTTGAGACCAGTGTCTTATGGAAGTAGCACAGTAAAACCGGATTTAGGTTTTGGCCTATCCTTTAAGCCAGGTACTCGTCCACCTACTGACAATGGTCCATTTGCATTTAGCAGAATACCTCGTCCGGTTTGGGACAAACCTAAAGTGTATTTATCCCAGAATATTTTTGATACTTGGATTTTTACTAATTTCTCTACGAGGTAGAAGCCGTGTATCAGTTTTATAGTTACAGATACAAATTATGACTTTTACTTTATAGTTCTGAAGGAAAAGCGCGAATACGAAGGCGAGTTCCCAATTCTTTAAATAATTGGTTGATTTCCGGTTTCTCGTTAGATGTAGCTTATGGTTTGAGACTTATGTCACCACCAAAACTATTAAAAATTACAAAACAACTTGCCATTAGTATTGACATCCCGAATTCAATACAACGTGGTGAAATATTGGCCATACCCGTGGTTGTGCATAACAATTTAGACAAAGATATTACCGTTAAAATTACTTTACATAATACTGAGCAAAAATTCCAATTTGCCGAAATATCAAATGATGTAAACAGTGAAAACAGACGTAGGTTATATAATGTTTTTATTAATTTCTTCTTGTTAATTATTACTTCTGGCAGAAATTGAACTTTATCGACGAAAAAAATTAAATGTTGAAAAATTAAGTCAAGCCTCACTATCGTTTATGATAACTCCTACTAAAATAGGTTCAACGGAAATTAAAGTGGTAGCGACCTATTCCAATTTGCAAGATACTCTTACGAAGATACTAAATGTTAAGGTAATTTGTAACAATATCGAAATTTTATATATTTTACGCTGACATCGTAATTGCAGGGAGAAGGCGAAACAGAATATTATAGTAAGGCCATTCTGATAGATTTGCGCACGAAACCTACTTTTAGTGGAAATATAACAATTGGGATACCAAAAAATATAGTCGAAGATTCAGACAAGATAGAGATTTCGACAGTTAGCGATTTGCTCGGACCACTTTTAATTAATATGAATCATTTAATACGTTTGCCTACTGCATGTGGAGAGCAAAATCTAATTCACTTTGTACCTGATCTTATACTTTTAAATTACCTAAGAAGTATTGGCCAAAAAACACCGACAATAGAAATGGAAGCAACGAAATTATTAGAAATTGGTTATCAACAGCAATTGAGTTATAAAAATTTAGACGGATCTTTCAGCATTTTTGGAAAAAACGATGAAGTTGGTAGCGTTTGGTAAGTAGATGAAATAGAATTTTGCGAAAAAATGTTTTACGATAATAGTTAAAACAAATATGATGCAAAGAACCAAATTTGAAATTACAATGTCGATTTCACCTCGACTTGCAATAAAAGACTAACATCCTAATAACGGGTATTTAGTGAAAAAATGCATGTATAATAATAAAATGTAATAAGTTAACTTAGGTACCTTCCAAAAAAATACCGGCGAGTAGCCTATTGGTAGCTAGAAATGCAGAACATGTGTTTGCCAACACAACTTACGTCGAAAATAAGATAGGTATTGTAAAATTGAAAATACAACAAGCAGGACAGTTGTCATTAACGCCATATAGCGTAACTTCACTCAAGTGCGGTCCGAGAACGTACGTCATTCTTTTTCTTATCCATTTTCAAATTTTCAGACACTTAGAGTTTCCAGTTCCTTGTCCCTGATATTTTATTAGGTAAATCTATCACCAGCCAACGATAATTTCGGAGGATGAAAATAACTCGTCATAATTCTATTTTATTCGTATTTTTCATAATAAATTTAAAGTGCTTTTAAATTTTAAAGTCTTCCTTAACCATCTAACTAACTAACTAAAGTGCACTTCAGACTTAAAGTGACTTTTATTATGAAACCGGCCGTAAGCGATTAATTTTCTTATCAAATTGAAGTGTTGTAGAGTTCAAATTTTACTTTAAGTACAAAGCTTAATTTAAGTGCGATTATTCAAAAGAGCGCTTGAGTAGGGTTGTTCGCAGGGCAATCACAAATTAGTCAGGCATAATTTTATTGGTGGAAAGAAAACCACAACTAAGATCCAACTGACATCGCGCTATTCGATTGGCTCTGACTGCTCTAATTAGTTTGAGATTTACTCTGCGAACAAAGCCATTATTCAGCGAACAAGTGTCTCGGCGAAAAGGTGAAAATAATTGTTCGCTAATGTAATATAATAATATATGTATTTACTTGCTATTTTAGTTTGTGTTGTTGATGTAGGCTGACGCAAAAAATTCGCTATAGTTAGCATGGCTTCCATTGATGACTCAGTCATACTTCCACGGCGAGGTGAAAATGAGCGTTCTGTTATCTGATAGATTTCCTAACGAGGCTTTGGGGTCATTTACTATATTTGGCGCTTCATGTAATGAAAGCTTGGTGTTTTCTAATTTGCAAATAATATCTAAAAGAATTGAATAATTTTCGGAAATTTGGTCTACTTGAGTATGGATTTAGGTATCTGAAACCAGCCGCTGGCTTACTGAAATTGCTTGGGCTCCTTGTGGATTTAAATTTAAGATACAAGGTTTAATAATGTACAAAAAATTTTCATAATATAAAACAGTTTTAAGCCACGTTCCTCATCTCATCAATACCGGCTGTGGTGGTTGAGGAATGCCCGGACAAACCTGTTTAAACTCACGAATGCGTTTGGGAAATTTAATAAAAACGTTTTTGGTAGAAATTATTAATTGATCTACTTTTGGATAACTATTTCTAATAAATTCAGCTACAAGATGCCATGTATGGAGTAAACAGCAATGAAGCAATTGAGGATGAGATTGTTTTAGTAGCTTTCCAGCATAATATTGTACTACGTAAAAGAATTCAAACAATTCTTTCTTGCATCCGTTGTTTCATCCACCGTTAGCTATATTTTTTTATTTTTTAACTCTGCCTTGATTTGATGTGTAATCGTCTTTTTCACCAGCGGTAAATTAAACTGTAATTGACCTCTTGTTGGCAATTTCCATTCTGGAGTGTATTTTCCCCAAAACTTTCGAAATTCTTCATTGTTTACAATATTTTGTGGAATGTTGCACACACATAACATAAAGATAAAGTCATATAGAAATTTATAATAATATGGTATAATGTTTCGCATTTAACGAGTGTTGTTTGCTATTAACATATCATTTACAAACAAAAATATTGTACAGTAATATGTTGAAATTGCAAACAATACATTTAATAATAGTGTTCTATTAACACTCGTCAAACATAATAAAGCAGGCCGTTGATTCGCCATCATCAATCCAATCCGCCATTCATACAAATACCAACCGTACGTGTACGAATCCCGACTTCGGGTATGTCGGACCACTTTGGAAATCTATCATCGCCGCCAATGAGTGCGCACTCGTTTCTGCAAGCTTATACTCAGTAGACTATGCAACGGACCAAACATTGCACATGTTAGTAACGCGCATGGATCGGACACCTTTGCTAACTCGCCCCGCTTTTAGCGATCATCTCCACCATAACCGTAGCTTTAGACAAGGCGAAAATTAAAGCGGGCTGCGAGTCTGATTCGAATGGATATTAGTCCAACTCCATCCGACTAGACTTGACATAAATTCAAACGAATCGCAATTGGAGTTTTCGGATTATGCCACTACTTCCGTCTTTTCTGACTATGGCAGCCGTGTCAGCCACTTAAATCAAATTACGTTTATCTATTATCTTTAGATTCTTGTTTTGCTACTTTCCACAAAAATAATTGCTATACTTAATTATGGAGATGGATGACAATTTCCGGGTGTAATAAACACATTTATTGATAAATTATTTCATTACATATTTTCTGGCTAATATTTGAATACACGATGTTAAAGAACGAAGTTGTGGTGGAAATTCAAGCACTCTACATTTGGGTCATCTCAATACTACTCTGGTGGACGCAATTGCACCATTTAAATATAAATTTTACCAACACAAATATGGTTAACTAACGTCCAAAAAAACGTTAGATTTGGAACTGCTTTTGTATGTTGAATGTTTCTTTTTTTGGCCCTATAATCGCAGTTATCAGTATTTTCTGTATTACTGCCTTTTTGCATTCACAGTATGTAAAGAAGCTAATGATAGAGAAATATGTTTATGCAATACCCCTAATAAATTATACTTTTCTTATTTCAGGATAACATCATATACTATACTGTCCCTAATGCAAGCGAAATCTTATATTTATGTAGATGAATTAATTATTGCAAAAGGTTTAGAATGGCTAGCACAACGTCAAGTACCTAACGGAAGTTTTACTGAAGTAGGTCCCATTATTCATCGAGATGTTCAAACTAGTTCCGTCGCGTTAACTGCTTTTACACTCATAGTTTTCCTTGAAAATCGTAGAATATCATCGCAGTACACAAATTTAATAATGAAAGGTCTTGATTATGTTGCCCTCAATATGAATGATGATCAAGGAATTTACACCATAGCCTTAGCAGCATATGTACTACAAATATCTAATCACGCGTTAAGAAGGGAAGCGCTAACCGAATTAGAATTAAAAGCTAAAACTAAAAACAACATGCAATGGTGGGAAAAGGATGTCCCCGCAAATGAAACAAGAAATCCTTGGAATTACTTACCGAAAACTATGGATATAGAAATTACATCGTATGCGTTGCTAGCGTATTTAGAGTCTGATTTAATAGACGAAGCAATACCAGTAGTGAATTGGCTAGTTAATCAAGGAAATAATTTAGGCGGATTTACTTCTACCCAAGATACTAGAATGGCTTTGATGGCTTTATCTCGCTTAGTCTTAAGACTTTCTGTAGAGACAAATATGCAAATTACGTATCAGTACAGGCAACAAGACAGCAACAAATTTAGTATTAACAAGAATACGGCAATTATTGTTCAAGAAGCAAAGGTACGTAAATATGCATATATTATCGTCAACATATTCTTTTAACTTGTGGTGACGGCCCAAAGGGGTGTATAAGCTTGTTAAAGGCTGTCAAAACCTCTACAGCCATTTTTGTGCAATGTCGTTTTAAATTTTAGCTGAGAAATGATGCTAGAGTAATTAACATAACAGCAGAAGGAAAAGGCATTGCTTTAGTCAAAGTAAACTATCAGTACAATATGAATGTAACAGGACCATGGCCTATGTTTACATTAGATCCACAAATTGATAAAAATTCTAATGAACATCATCTGCAGTTATCGATTTGTACCGCGTAAGTATCTCTTTAAAACCTCTGTACGAAAATGTATTTCATACTTTTCATATACAACTTATTTCATATTTTTAGTTGAAATAATTAAAAAATAAGAATATTATCTGTAATCATTAGAAGTAGTTTAACAAACGTTTTTTATCAAAAAAATTCTAACAAATTTTAATTTTTAATTAAATCTGAGAAAATTTTGAGAATATCATAAAAGAAATGAAAAGGAACACAAGATTTGAAAGAATGAAAATTTTTGCCTGTAAAAAGGGAGTGTAGAAACAAAAAATTGATAAAATTGAAATAAGTTTTCACCAATCATTAAACACATTTTAATTAGTCTGCGATTATTGTATGTTTATTTTTTTTTAATCTTAAACATTAAAGCTTGTTTTTGAAAACAAAACTGTAGACATACGAAGCTGGTATGATAAATACTTATGTTAAGGAAAACAACACAATTGTTTTGCATTTACTAAATATATTTCTAGACGTAATATTCCAACTTTTTTAAGTCATCCACAAACAAGATTTTTCGAACTCTGCGAAATTGGCCTCCGTTTCAGCAATGGCCTCTTTATTTGATCGCCAAACCATTTCTTCAAGTTTAGAAAAATAAAGAATCATATGAGGCCAAATCTGGCGAATGCGGTGGATGGGGCACCGATCCGTGTCGTAACTGGACTAGTTTTGCTGTCGCAACTGCCGATAAATGGGCCGGGGCGTTATTATTATGATATAATTTTCTTTTCCTCACTCGGCGGGCCGGTTTTCTCTTTAGTTCACCATCGAATCGCGATTACCCTTCCCTTCTCCAAGTTATCAATTAAGATCATGCTTTGCGAATTTCAAAATATCATCTCCATCCTGCTGATGGAATCATCTTCGGCTTCTTTGGTGCACGTTCGCCGGGATAAACCCATTTTGTCGACTGATCTTTGGTTTCTAGCATGTCGCAATGTATCGATGTATCATTTACAGTTACCTAACGCTGTAGAACCTCGCTTAAACATGTCCAAACATTGCTTGGAAGTTATTACGCGATTCTGTTTCTGATCAATCGTGAGCAGATCCGGCACCCGTCTTGCCGATAGCTTTCTCATACTTAATTTTGTTCGTGTTTGTTTTGCACACGTTCAATTGAGATGCTTATCATATTAGCAATCTCTCTAATCTTCACCTGGTAGTCTAATAACACAATATCATAAACTTTATTGCTCATATTGCCTACAGTCACCTTAACGGAACGACCAGGTCACTTATCATTAAAGACGGACGTTGCATAAATTCATTAAGCCAGTATCTGATGGTAATCATCGAAGGTACATGGTCGTTATCATACATAAACTTCGACTTCTGTACACGTTTTCTCATTAAAAAATTCGAATCTCTGACTTGTATTGTTCTTTTTCCACGATTCCATAAATACATAGACTTGACATATAGACTTTGATACAAACCAACACGGGTAGTGTTCACACCATCTTCGTATTATTTGATATACGTGCCTAAAACATATGACTTCCTTGTAGGTTTGTAAGCAGAAATTTAAGTGAAAATAGCGTTAGCAATATGGCTGTGATGGAAGTGAATTTGCCATCAGGTTTCACAGTTGATGTTGATTCTCTTCCAAGTTTAGAGGTATCTCAAAATGTGCAGAAGGTGGAAACAAAAAACGACACGACTGTTGTGCTGTATTTTCATAATGTTACGATACAGGAATATTGTCCCACAGTTTCAGCTTTTAGAACACATAAGGTAGCAAAACAGAAACCTATAGCAGTAACTATATACGATTATTACGACAGCTGTAAGTATTAGACCGATGAAAGAGATTCCTTCTTCACTAATACTTGTTTATTGCTGCAGCGCGAAGAGCAAGAGTGTTTTATGGCAGTAACAAAAAAACTACATTGTGTGATATTTGCGAAGATGAAGACTGCGGAGATACTTGCAGTTTGGAACCCGTTTCAAGGCCGCTTAACAGTAGCAGCGTTAGTTATTCAGCAGCCATAACAACAACTACAGTTTTAATTACATATGTGTTATATTAATTTTTTTGAATAATTAACTTTATTAACCATCACTTAAACACCAGTGATTACCTTAAATACTTGGGTCTGTTGCATTAAGTAGAAAACATATCAGTGTCGATCATTTTTCTAGTTTGTTTTGATATTATTCTTGTATGTGAATAATACAGAATAAGATTTTAAAAATTAACAATAAATAATATATTTTGGCAAGCAGGCATCTCTTTTCAATGTTGTTTTTGTTAGTGTGGTTGTGTATTGTACAGAAATTTAGAACTTTAATACTACTCTTGCCTACTAAGGAATTTGTAGACGCTAATTTAGAATGTTTGCGACCTTAAATGTTGTTAATGACTGACTAATAAATTATATGTATATCTTGTGTACTGTTGATTAAATTTATTAAAATACTAATTTTTTAAATGTTGTGCTTATTCATGCAAACCCGAAGACGTGGACAATATTCAGCACCAATAATATAAGTAACAGTAAATAAATTCTAATGTAGGGTTCCTCAAAATGGCATGAAACAAATATAGACGCCTTATTTATTTTACGATAAAAACAAACAAAAGATAAATTTGCTCTATTCAAAATTATCTTTGGTTTAAACGTTCATGACCAAGTGTTGTGGTTCATTTGTTACGCTGTCTTGGGCAGTTCTGCTTTTATTATATTCACAGGGGGGTTAGATGTACTGCAAAAATGTAATAACAAACTCTAAATGCCGCACTCAATTGTTCCTATTCATTATCGGTTATCAGTCTCGGGCTATTGGATTCGAACCCCGAGTTCGCAACTATCAGGGTAGGGTTTTCCGCAGTTTACCTTGGTGGACGTTGAGGATGAACCTAGTAAGACACTTCACGTGCGCAAAGTAGTAATAACTTATTACTGGCCGATGCATTAAATGTTTAATGTGGTGTATTTGCATATTAGAAATTTATAATTTCTTGAAAATATTTAGGGTTTTAGATGTTGTCCTTAAAATACCTCAATTAGGAGTATAACATTTCTGGAAACTGCTATGTTACAGAGATACAACGCAAATAATAATTCATGCTTTTGCATCCCCCAACAGCTTTCGCCAATTGCAGGGGACATTAGCCGGCCGGTCGGTTCGAGTTATTATTACGCTGCATCCCTGGAACGTCTATTTTAGTAATTGTAGTTACATTTTTACATATCTTGTAAGGAAAACTTAAATGACACTACCACACTTATCGTTAGCAGTTAAGATTTGTTTAGTTATGAAAGGGCCAGGCCGGCGTCGGACTGAAATATTCCAGATGTGGACCGGACCGGGCTCTTTTTAAATGAGGTGTCAAGTATGTTGAGCTTGCCAAGGTCGTTTGGCCTCACGGACCCGGTCGTTGTTGTTCATTTTGAATATATATTTTTTTTAAATTTCGCATGTTCACCCAGAAGAGCAAACATCTCGTATTTAAGGCAGCAGGCAATGTTTCATTTTTTCTGTTTTATTATCTTCTATTATTAAGTCATGTACGCTAGCATTAGTTGCTATAGATCACCAATCAGATTGAAACTTGGTATTATTATTTTTGGAAATGTAAGCCACCATACACAGACGCGTTTTACCGCCTATGGCTTATCATTCGATGGGTACCACAGATTTGTAAAGTTTCAATTCGAGGGGTGATTGGCACCTAGGGATTTTCACTTGTAAAGTAAATTGCGGTGGTGCGTCGGTTTATGGAAATGGTTCGAGAAAACATTTCTTAATTATAAATTTCTGAAATCAAATTTTCTCTCGTTCTCAAAATTATATGTATTTTAAATATAAACATATAGAAATTAATATTGCAGAGAAAAAGCAATAAAAAATAACTTCACTCATATACAGTGCTTTTAATAAGGATTCTTTTTGGCGTATGGAAGACGATATTACGAAAAGGATTTACGAATAAAATGAGAGTAATATCAACTATTATTAATTCAAGTCGCGAAGTGGAACAGAGTCGCGCGGAACTTCTGCCTAAACTATACAGGGTGTTACAAAACTCGCGCACACGGACCATGGGATGACATACTCGCATAAAAAAAACTGAAACGAATATTTCTTTACAATTTTTTAACGAGTTAAAGCAATTTTAAGAATGAACAATAAAACATATATACATTTTTAACATTGGACAACTGAGAATGTATAGCACAAAACAGTTTAACAAAAAAAACTAAATCTTACTTTTACTTTTAATTGTATTTTTTTTTTTAATTACTAGAGAATTTTCTTTCAGGTGCCTAATTATTTTGCGATGAATAAAACAAAGCAAGAAGTAGTAAGCTTATATTCAAATTAATTGTACAAAGATATCTTGCAACAATCTACACTAATCTTCTTTAACACCAAACAATTTCTTTCCAATTTTTTTCATTTTACTCAATAAATTATCATTATTTACTTTTAGGATTAATCTTTTAGTAGTAATATTGTGCAAAGGTCCAAAAGCCAGAGCAACAACTGTGCAAGCTAAGCATATAACATTATAAGGCATACTAAAATCAGGTGTTGGTAACGTGATTACAACTGGTTCAGTTCTGACTTGCACCAAGTAACTATTTCTAGATGCATTAAAACTATCTGCATAAAGAGACCCATCTTGTGGTATACCAGTATAGTTTCGTCCTAATGGTAATAAAGCCGAGATTATAGTTGAGCCAATATAAAAACCATGATTAGCATCTGGAGGATATTCTTGCCATTTAAGAAAAATATAATCAAAGCAGAATTTAATTGATGTAGTTGATTTTGATGGTAATCTTAAAACGAGTTCCAGACTATGGGACTTCTCACGTACTTTACCTGGTTTATATATCATTTGTAATGGTATCATTGGTATGCCGTTTGACTCAATTTTCATTGTATGTAAATATATGGGAATGTACCATGGTAAATTTTGCAGAAGAACTGCATCTAATGGTGTCCAATGATTATTATAAATCTTTGTAACAAGCCCACCTTTTTGTTGTCCGTAACCTGGAATTAAAAAGTTTTTTTTTATTTAATATATAGATGTAGAAATTAATATTTAATTTATATACTTACCTGTTTTATATTGATTTGCATATAGTGGAGGTGGTATGTTCACCGTATAATAGTGATGCTCAGGATATGTCGCCGCTATCGTCATTGGCTTATCTTTTATAATATATTTTGCAAACTCATTAACGAAACCTCCTCTTGTCGACGTTATGTATTCATCGGGTGTTGGTGACAATTGAAATGAGTTTGTTGCATTACTTGTTGTTTCAATATATATTGTAGAAGATATAGCTAATGGACAAGAACTCATTATTCCCTGACCAAATAATTTCCTTAAAGACCAATTCCGGGATCCCAAAATTGTATAATCATATACCAAATCAATAGACTGTCTTAATTCTAATGACGATAGGCTACATATAGCATTTCGGCATATAGGTCTTAAATGTATACTTAAGGAATGGTATCTAGTATTATGAATAGCACCAGCGTTTAATAAAGTTGCTAAGCCAAGTTTTGAATCACAAGGCAATAATTTCTTCCAAGGTGTTAAGTTTTCAGTGCAAACAATTTCCCGAGGTAAACTTGAATATCTCACAAAAGATGAATTTAATATGTCAGAAACAACTCCGGTAGGTGCAAAGGATATATCTGGATTAATGCTATTCGTATTATCTAGTTGGTTTATAGAGGCACAAAGTAAACCCGATAATGAATTTGTTAATTGCTTCCAATTGGTATCTATATGCTGGGTATTTTCTTTAAACCACGCCCAAATTTCTGCACCAGGTGCTGCATCAAAAATAGGGTATCCCCATGTTTCATATCTCCACATTCCTGCAGTTAAACTAATATGTAACTCGTGAACATTGTGTCGTGCAATAACTTCGCTCAATGCTCGAGAAAACAAATGTGATTGAAATACTGAAACAGACCGAGAATTAGTATATAAATAAAATAGTGTGTAGTAATGTTACAATCTCTATCCTTAGATTCAACATCCCAAACTGTTGTAAATTGGAAATGGGCATATATTTGATTATCGACTAACGGTTTTAAGACAAGCTCCTCTGTAAATTTGTCAGAGTATTGTGCTAGTGATACTTGCAGGTAACTTAAAAGAAAAAGAATCACAACCATATTCCAGTAGACTTATAGTTCGATACACCTAGAAAGTCATATTCAGTAAATGTATATTTTAACTCGCAAGTTAAACTCAGCAGCTTAATGTTACAAATTCGAAAAAAGGATGAAAAACACAACTAGGTTATGTTTGGTTATGTGTAACTAATGCTACATATATGAATTTAGCCACACATTTCAACGATGTAAATGAATAATGAAAATGGTTCCAATTAATTGCATAATATATTGAGACCTACGATCATAATTTAAAATTGAGAAAATGTTTATAGAACAACAATAATTAGATTTGTGTTTGATATACATATTAAGACAGAAATGTCTATATCCATAGTGCTACCTTGAGTATGATGGCACGCTTATTTCATACCAAAAAACCGGCTCTTGTTTGTAATGTATAAGTTCTAATTTTAACATGAAATAATGTTTCTTTGGATCTAAATCTACCTTTACTTGAGTAACCTACAATGTCAGGAATTTTAAGCCGGGATGAGGAATAAATTAGATAAGTTTGAAAACATCAAGGGCTGCTTTCGGTTAGTTAACGATGTATATGAATACTGATAACAACTGTAGAATACTTCAGATTTACTGCCCAACGCAAGATATTCTCTTTAAATACCCTGAACCCTCATGCCCTATTCATTCTTTTAAGCTTTCTTGGTAAGTAGAAAGTAGTTTCAGTAATAAAAGATTATTGTTGGAATTAGATCCTAAATCATCCGCGGAACTTAAAAAATGCTAAATAGCTAACTTGTTTTTAGCACATGTTATAGATATATTAAAAAATAGGGACTTTGGTTTGAAATTTTGTATATATTTTGATATTAATCTACATCGCGTTGCCATATAAATATAATTTAATATACTTAATTCTATATAGTATTTAAAGGCGAAACAATATGCTGTGTATGTACATACATAGTATTCCAAAAACTTGTTAACAATAAGAAGAAACACTAAAGCCGGATGTATATTTACGCTCGTATACGAAAATTTATATATAGGAGTCCATTTACATTTATTTAAACGAATTTTAATGTTTAAAAATGGTTTCTCCTGAGCAACAAATAAACAACGGTCCGTTCTCTCAATTCGTCTGATCGACGTTCCTTTTTGTGTAAATCGTTTCGCAAGCGTCTAATTCCTGCGGCGTCGTTACGTTCTTAACCAATTTCAAGTTTTCTAATTTAATATTATACCCGATTTCGTTTATGTTGACGATTCAATTCTACCGAAACGATAAGATCTGATATGTTTTCTCAATCTGGTATTTATCGCTCTTCTCTCCCCTTTCACGGTATATCGAAAGATATTAGTAAACCTATGTTGGTCAAATGAAAAGAGAGATAGTCACTAGATTCAAGGAACATATCAGATTTCATCGTTTCAGTAGAATTGAATTGTCAAGTGTAGCACAACTCATAAACGAAGCCGGGCATAATATTAATTTAGAAAACCTGAAATTGATTACGAAAGCAGCTTCGCCGCGGGAATAAGGTGCTTACAAAACTATTTACATAAAAAGCAACACTAATTTGATGAACAGAGAGAAGCTGCAATGACTAGAGACCTTTTCGTCTATTTTTTCGGATTTTCGCATGTCTTGGGCGTAGGCAACAAAAGCAGGTGCTTGTAAATAATATTTGTTTTTTTTTTTCTGGAGTGTAGGGATAGACCAGGCATCTTAGACTTTGTTTGAGTTTGTTTCTCACATCATTCGTTTTTAGTTGAAGATGAGGATCGACGCATCCTCGAAACAGCTGTCCCGGATTAACCAATTAAACTTGTGTGGTGCGGAGTATGCCGATACTTTTATGTTGTTTGCCATACACATTATATTCATAATTCATAAATCTCGCAAATTTGTTTTATTTCACTCGACAAGTTTCAATTATATTATTCTCTGCCATTTGAAATGTCTGCTACTCCTACGCTAAATCGTATTTCCATTCTACATGATGTGACGTTCGCATACGAATTACAAGTTTGGGTTTACACGTACGATTTGCTTTACAAATTATAAAGTCGTATACGATGTAAGATTGGCTTTAATATGAAGCATTAAGTGTAATGGAAACGGAATATTTTGCGGGAAAAGTGTACAGTTAATCCATTAACAGACGTTATGCCACAATATAAAAGAAAGTTCATTATTATTATTTATTCATATGGAATAGACAATAAATAAGTTTAGTTTTGGTATTTTCTCAATTCCGAATTTATCTAAACAGATTTCAATTGTTTTAAGGTTCCATATAGCATTTTTTCCGGAATTTGTGAAGGAAACAATAAAACTTAAAAATTACATATATTTTATATAAAAATAAATATAGTACAAAAGAATTGGTCTAATTTGTAGTTATGGTACAAATGCAGCAGCTAGGAATCCAAAATACATCAGTATAAAGTTGATTTCCGCCACCCTCTAGGGCAACTAGTCGTTTCTGTACGTATTTTTGTTCACATCTAGACGTGTAACCAGCTGGGAGACTACATAATCCATTACATTGCGTCGATCTGTGGAAGGAGACAATTAAATAAGTAATTGCTTAATTAAATAAGTTCTATAGTACTATTACTACATTAAAAAAGGTGTAGTAGCACGGTAGCAGGTACGAGAAATACCATACGTTTTAATATAGTTTATTACACCTCTCATTATCTAGGTATGGTCAGATTTGTTAATAAGAGGTAAAATTAAATACAGGGAAAGTCATCTCTGCCGACTCGGAAGACTGTGCCTTTGTGAATGTAGATTTTTCAAAACGGCTTGTTTCTTGTTATGAGCTGTAATTGTGAAGATAATTTAAAATTACATTGGAACCTACATGGCGCCTCGGAACTCTCTAGCTGCCTAAAGTTGTATTTTCTGATTGGAACATGCTACATGTTTTTACATTTTTGAAATTCTCATTAAGTTCTGAGAGAATCTACGCGTTTCGGAGTTATTGTAGGGTCTGTTTAATGAGTCGACATTTCGAGAAATCATCATTTATTTGGAATTGCACATTAAGTAGGATGTGACTTTTTGTACCTAGATTAGGCATAAAATGACACACTACAGATACACGTATGGTTTTGAATAATTGCTAATGAGGAACGCGTAATATTAGTTTCTAATTTTTGGCAATTTTATCAGCGCGATATGATAGAGACATTACAATAATTATTGAATATGATGAATAAAGTTCGCTACTTTCCGTGCGCTTCACGAAATTACCAGAGACTAGACAGACTTGTGTTTATTCGTCTTAGGAGAACGGGTTCGTGTTGCCTACTGGGTTCCCCGAGAGTCCACAAAACACGAGTTTGTCTAGTCTCTGCTAATTTCGTGAAGCGCAGGGAAAGTGGAGAATCTTAATGATAACATTTAATAGTTATATTCGCAACAAAACTACGATCGGACAAACTCGTTCTGATAAGCGGACAAGATATAAAAGCCGTGGTATGGACACCATTCAAAATTGCTATTCCAAGGCAGATTTTAAGCATTCTCAAGAGAACGCAATCTTAGACATAAAGCTTGATGCAGAAGACAATTTACCGTTGATAACTTTGGCAGAGTTTTTCAGAAGCTTTGATAACATCACCCAAGTTGAAAACTAACGACTTCATTAATTTGGATGGTAACGTGCCTAGAGAAGAGCTGTTTAGTGATAGAGTAAGCAGCGAAAATGAGATTGAAGAGATATCCACGCAAGGTAGTGGCGACGAGGAAGAAGATACTAATGGTTCTATGAACTCCTTCTCGGATGCATTAAAAGTGATCGAAAATCTAAAGAAGTTCTCCAAAGGAGATTTTTTGGCGTTTCAATATTTGAAAAACATAGAATCACATTTTCAAAATTGCTCTTTACAAAAAAAAAATCGAAATATGCAAAAATATCTCATGACTCAATGACTTCTTTTCAAAATAACTTGCATTTATGTAGGCGCAGTTTTGAGTTTTTTGATCAAAAGTTTAAGAATCATTTTGTCTATTTTGTTTTACATTCCTCATGAGCGAACAAAAAAGCTGGAACTGTGAATATCCCGTCCTGAGAGCTCTCACTGTATATTTCTTGTTCCTCCTTATATTTACTGCAATTTATGTATATCTTGACGTATACACTATTAGCAGTATTTACTAATATGCTTACAATCTTTTAGGTTTTGTTGAATCAACCAAATTTCTGTTGTAAAGTATTATAAAATATAATTGTGTGTGTTTTATGCAAATTATAAAAAGGACAGGTACGAGGCGCGGTTCACGTATTCTAAGCCTATAATCTAAAGGGTTTTCCTCAACTTCACTGGTTGCGAGTAGACGCAACTGGGCAGATGCTACAATAATTTTACACAGTGTTCAATAATTGTTCTAATAATGACTTGCTTGTTTGCTGTTATGACACACCGATGAAATAAATATTGGCAATATTTTAGTTCAAAAAATTGCCTTGACAAGAAAAGAATTGATTTTAGAGTAATTTTTGTCTGGAATGTTGCAAAAAATTCAAAATAAAATAAAGTTCCATTAAAAGATACCGTTGTACCAATTTACCACAATATTACGTTAATCTTATTACCATTTTAGAACCACATAAACGCATGTGTATTTCGTTATTTTATGCCTAATTTAGATATCTGTAATCGCCAAATTTTTCGAAAAAAAAAAAATCTAATAACTCTGAAACCCTTAACTTCACGATAATAGCACCTGACTATGAGTGTTAACAGACATTTTGTAGATTTTAATATGTTTTGTTTATACTTCTTAACAAGAAGGAATCTATTTCAAAGAATCTTCAATCACAAAGGCATAATAGGTAGATAAAATATAATTTTTGTTGGAGCAATACCTCCCGTAACTTTAGAAGAAATCTCCTTATGTTATGAACCTGAAATTTCTTGTGCAAGCATTTTGAATAAGGGTTAATACACATAAAGCAGCAATTGGGCTTTTTTTTAGACTAGGACGTTTTTCCCTTGCTTAACCAGTTAAATACAATGAATACAATATAATATAAAGAGTGGTATAGAGACTACAAGACGCTTACAAAAAAGCGATTACTTACGAACATGTTTCGCTTTTCACTAATTGTGTGTAACGGTTATCCAGTTCCGGCATATTTACAACATACATCCAGTTTCCTTTGTTATTTAAGGCAGCTCTTGGCATAATGAAAGAAGATGTCGTTTCGCACAACGTTTGTCCACTTAAAGCGTTTTGTCTTTTCACACGAGAATGGCTGAAGTTTGTCTGATTTACAGCATTTCCTCCGTTGAGTAGGTTACGTTTAGTGTTTCGCATTTTAAGGGACCTTTTTCTTCGTAACTGTCGTTGTAATTTATCATCGCGAGTGTATCTATATTAAATTTAGTTAATTCAATTTAATTTTATATCTATTTAACATACCTCTTCCACCAATCACTCGGATGGTACTGAACAATTTGTGGTTGGCCTAGTAGTTTATAAGTGTTTTGCAAGCCTGAATATTGTGAATGTACGTAGGGAGTTTTGGATAATTTGTAACTAAGTAGTTGGTTAGCGATATGTGGTTGAAAAAGTGGTGGCGATGGTCTCCTATTAGGATAGCCGACAAAATGACTGTGGTTGTGAATAGGTGGCGGAATGTAAGTGTTACCACTGGGATAAAACGTGGGATATGGCGGTTTGGGTATGTGAATGGGTTCTGGAAAGTAACTATCTGCGTGAATAGAATTCGGGGCACCGTAGATACTGTTAGGTGAATACTTGCTGTCGGATGAAATAAAATAGCTGTTGAAATCATCTTGGCTTTCATCGCTTAATAGAGTCGCATGGTCGTATTTCCATTTTTCTAGTAGATGTTGTATAAGTTGTCTGAAACAATTGAATTTATTATTGTAAATAAGTGTAATACAATAACGCCTAACATGTGTACAAAAGCTAGGTATTATAGATATAGATATAGATATAGATATAGATAAGTGTTAATTAAGAATAATGAATTATTGCGAATTACATTAATATGTAATAGCACATTATTGATTTACATGTCTTGTGGTCTATTAATGTGCAAATTGAAATAACTTTCTCGCAAAACAATAAATTGTAATTGGAATATTTCATTGATTATGGCATTTAGTTTGTTCCCGGAATTTATTAAAATTACTGCATTGCATATTGGATCAAATAGTTTTTTTTAATACAAGTAAATACAAGTAAAACATATATATAGGAAAATCCTGCATTCGTAATGATACATTACATCACAAAATAATATTTTGATGAACAGTAGGTACCTACACAAATGTTTCTTAAAACAAATGATTTATTACAGATAACGGTCATTGTTTTAAAACGCCATTTTTAATTTTAACGATTTCGTCTGTCTTTACTTACGTATAAGTTTTCCACTGAAGGATATAATATAAATAATTAGAATTATAAAGCAACTACTGTTGCCAACCGCTAACAGATACGAAACCCTGAAAACGGTATTTTAAAATACGTCAATGTAAATTAGGTTCTGGTGTGTAAATTAGGTCTTAACAGTTAAAAAGCTGCTACTTTTTGTAGCAGTTTTCTCTACATACCTCTATACTTTAAACCAACGGTTCTTAGACTGGGTTTCGCAAAGCAATGAGTTTAGGTTTAGGTATTAATTTTTCTTCCAATAAACACTGCGTAATGAGATATTTAAATAACTGTACAACTTCATAAAAACAAATAAAATGGAATGTATTGGTATCTACAAAGACGACGCTCGTGCTATGAGTGGAAATATGATTGGATTGGGCAGTTTTATGAAAGTTGTTGCATTTAAAGCTGCCTGGTCTCTTTGTAATATACATTGGAAGGCATTAGCTGTAAAAACTATACCTACGGATTTAAAGACGTTGGATGAATTGTTAACCTTTCAAGTCATTTAGGAAGAAATTCAAAGTCAGCATAAATATCTTCATTTTCATAGTAAAACACGTTGGCTTTTTTGTGGGAAAATTTTAAGACGAGTGTTGTAATTGCGGGATGAAATTTGCCTCTTTTTAATGAAGCATAATACTTTTCGTCTCAACGATCGCTCTACTGATGTTAACTGGTTGATGAAATTTGACATTTTTCAGTTTTGATGAGCTTCATTTAAAGTTACAATGATCAATTTCTTTACGATTCCATACAGTAGTAGTAGCAGTAATTAAAAAACGGGATTTATGGTAATAAAAAATGGTATGTTGGAAAACTTTTTGTTCGCGTCCAAAAACGTAATTATAT
Source organism: Oryctes borbonicus (assembly GCA_902654985.2). Classification (NCBI taxonomy): domain Eukaryota; kingdom Metazoa; phylum Arthropoda; class Insecta; order Coleoptera; family Scarabaeidae; genus Oryctes; species Oryctes borbonicus. The sequence continues at coordinate 10,328,235 of LR736859.1, read as the reverse complement.
ATACTGTTCTGTTTAAAAAGCTTAACTATAATATTGTGCACTTGTCACCAAGTACTTTTTATTTAAAAAGTTTTTTTCTAAATTACTCGTCCACTACATAGACACAATGTACGCCAATGGCTAAAAAAAATGCGCCATTAAGTGATATATGGTTTTTTTTTAATTATTTTGATATCCTCAGATAAATCGTACAGCTCCTTTATATGAGGTGTTCAACGAACTCTTCGCCGTAAACCTGCACTTGATTTTGATAACAAATTAATGAACCCCAGAATAAAGCACCTTATGCCTTTTTGGTGTTAAGAATACGTCTGCTAAGTCTAACTATTTGATACAATACACGTTGGCTAGTATGAATAAAACGAAGTGCATCCTAATACTTTAAAGATTTAGTACTTCAAGCATTTACTTACTGATGTAGATTGTGTAGTTGACAATGAAAACTTGTTACATGCTTGTTACAGCTTGCAGTGATATATGTATAGTTATAAAAGAAAATATTAGAAAATATAATATTCTTAACACCTCTTGCAATGGACGCAGAAGTAGTGATTTCAATCACTGTTTCGAATATCACTGGTAATTCCTTCCTGAGTAAGAAGATCTCTTATGTGCTACCGCTGTACATTGTTGCAGTATTTACAACACCTTGAAAAATGCTTAAATCTTTTTACTAAAGCGTCGTATCTACTGCTGATTGATGAACTGTGCATTCTACCATCCTCTTTGTTTCCTACAATATGGTTTCATTGATTGCTACAAATTATCAAGAATCCCACAATTGTTCACAGTGGCATGCATTGGAAAAATAATTCAATTTTTTTTATTGACAATATAATTATCAATGTAGTTCCAAAAGCAGGTAAATCACAGCAAAAAAATACGAAAATATCCAACGCTACAAAAAGTAAACCATTTTCTTCCCATTTGCAAGTTATTTGATATCTCTCCTCTTCCAACAGTGGCTACAGATCCATTATACTTCCCTTCAATCTTTGGTAGTACACTACCAATTGCCGATTGCGGTAATATACATATTACCGCAATCGCAATAAATTCTGAAAACTAGTGCAACGGCTAAAGGCAAATCGGGTAAGAAAAGATGTCGCGTAATATAGCTGAAATGAAGTCACGGATTTCGTTATCTTTGCCTTGTATGCTAGGTAGAACCGAGTTCATGTGTTTTTTCTTGTTTCAAAACATGGAGTATGGGAAGATGGAATAGTTAGTCTTTTGTGCTTTGTCCTGGTTCATTTTTCTATTATTTTTGCGAATTGCTAAAATAAAAGTTTCGTTAGTAAAGGCAATAGTATTCCAAATTTTTTTTTTTATGCAAAATAACAACGATTACAAAGCTGGACGTTAGTTTAGCAATGCAATTATTAATGCTTTTTTTCTAATTGTTATCGGTAAATAAATGTCACTTTAGAGTTAGTAGACTGTACAGATGGCAAAAGTTTTTCGCGTTAGACTAAGAGATTTCTGCTGATAGTCAACATGACAAGTGATTTGTCAAATCATTTGTGACTGCTTTTTGTACTTACTAAAGCAATAAAAATAGAAAACGAATTTGAAAATTATTCAAACGAAATTATGTTGAATTTGTTTCAACGAAGAATATAAGTAGAGCTTGTTGAGCTTTCAATGAGATATACTTACTTGCCTTTAATTAGCAGTAGACTGTTTGAGAAGACTCAACAGAGCCTTATACATTCTGGAAAATAGAAGCGTGGGAACAGTCAACAAAACCATTAAATGCAATGATGTAGTGCTGTTAGTTTAATTTCACCGGCTCTTATGCTTGAATACCAGCTGTGTCTCGGAAAGTAAAAGTTTTTATCGGATTCACCTTTTGTAGGTCATGAGTAACATGTATACGTTCATAATTTTATCTGCTATTCTAGTGTCTTTATTTTATATTCTGGGCTGTTGCGGATTATTGCTCGGACTTCATTTTTCTTGGTTTTATAACATTTGTACTTGTAGTAACATATAGTGCAATACAAGGTAAGATGGAAAGTTTCTGACCTCGTCTAGAGCCTGATCTATTTACGGTGTTCCAGGATACTGTGTTGTTCTCAATTTTTATTGTACCTTATACCATAAAAATATGGGTTCCTGGCTTCAAGCGGAGTCATACAAGCACTCAAGACGGTGAGCATTCTGACCAAGATTCACTGCAACCGAAGCAATCGTCAAGAAAGGTCACAAGAAACATTACTGCAGATTGAAACTGGTGGAGGTACCTGCGATTGCTATCATATTGAAAGAAAGGGCGCGCCATATCCTAACAACTCGCCTTGTTGGCAAAGTGGGTGCCGTGCTTGTAAACGTCAAACCAAAAATTGCAAATGCATGACCGTATCGGAACGGTGGCTGGCTCTGTACAAGTCCAACCCAACAAATATTTTGTGACGATTTGTTACTGTGAACAAGATCTGGATCCGCTACCTTATCTTTGAGACCAAAAAGTAAATCAGCACCGAAAAAACTAAAGAGCGTTTCATTTGCAGGAAAACTTACGGCAACCATTTTGGGGACACCAAAGGAATCTTATTGGTAGATTAGCAAGAAAAGTGAGGGACGATTAGCGCTGAATATTATGCTAATCTTCTGGATAAATTGAAGGAATAAATGAAGGAAGAAAGGTCAGGTCTCACGAAGAAATAAAGTTATTTGTTACCAAGACAACGGTTCCAGTAACAAGGCTGGCGTGGTGATAACGAAAATTCATCAACTAAAGTTTGAAGTCGTGCTTCACGTACCTTATTCATTCGATATACCATCCTTTCAAACCTGAAAAAAATCCTTGCTGAGAAAAAGTTTGGATCCGTACCATCGCCGCGACAAACGCTTATAGAAAAGGGCTTCAAGCACCGGTGGCGCAAGTGTATATTTTTAGAAGGAGATATATATAGAAAAATTAAGTAAATTTAAGTTATAATTTGTAATTTTTCCTGTTAGGCCCGAAACATTGTATGCCGCCCTCCTAGTACTAAATTTTGTTTATTGTATCAGTAATATTTACTCAATTAATTATAATTAATACATTTAACAGCGTAGTTGAATGTTAAAGATTTCGTGTGAGTTTCGATTTGCGATGGGCACATGATTTGTTTCAATATTTACTATTCGTTACATTAGTTGTGTACCGGCTTCTTCTTTCAATAAACTTATTGATTACCTTGTTTATTCACATACTACTTTGTATGGTACATTTTTATTCTTCCTCTCTGCAACTAATAAAATAAGAATCGATAAGCTTTGTGGCAATTAACAAGTTATTATTATTACGTACTGGAAGCATTAGCATGTATGTACATATTCGTTTTATTCACTTCGTACATTGTATTCTATAATATTTTAATACTCTTTTTCCAGTCATCAGTTAACTGATAATTAGTTGTTGTTAATTACAGAGTATTCATGCCATGTTCAATGGTGCGTGTATGTTTTTTATCTGATAGATTTTAATTAGTCAAAAATTCGTTTATTCACAAGTATTTTCGATTCACGACAAGATATAATCTTACACATAGGCAGTTCGTATAGATTCTTAAAAAATAAGATCGATAGACTGTTGTTACAATGATTACACGATGTGTATATGCAAAATAGTGGCAGTGTTTATACAGGTCAATTGCAAAATATTGCATACTTTCCCTTTGTCGGTACAGTTATAGTAGTTATTTTTTTTTACAAAGGATGTATTTACCAATGATTTAGAGTTTATAGTTGACCTACTAAGAACAATGATATCGAGTACACACATCTAGCATGCCATAATTAACATTACAAATTTTCAGGAAGGAAGGCGCTTATACTACACATGAAATTACATATTTTTATAAAGATTATTTTCACGATGTTCTTAATAGAGTTGGGACATGCCGATCGTTTGCGTTCTCTCTCTTTTGTCTCAGAGATATGGAGGTGACTGAATCTGCTCATAGAGTCTGGATAATGTTAACGTTAAGATAATTTACAATATATGATACGAATTAGATGAGTATAATATCCAGAAGAAGATAATAATCTATTTCGAACAAACATATTTACATTAAAATTACAGTGTACAACTAAAATATTTACGACAATGGTACAGAATGATAAAATATAGTTCAATGTAGCAACTTTATAATAAATTACGCTCAAAATATAACAAAAGCCGAAAATATTTATGAGAAGAAAGAAAGTTAAAAAGGCCTAATTTTAGTATGATTATTAATTGATAAGTCCATGATTTCCGTTACAAATTGCTTCCGCGAAATGTTCATCTTTTTTTGTTAAAAAAATTGTTCAAGTATAACAAAATAAAAACATATTTATATATTTTCACACATACCATACATTCTTAAGTAAATAAATTTTACGTATGCAGACTTTGAAATAGCGTGTGTGTCCTGATGATTCATTTTAACTACAGTTTGCGCCTACTCTCTAAAAAAAGTTGTATTTATTGATTCTTTTGATCATTTTTGGAATATACGCAATATTAAATATAGTAAATGGTACAAAACAGCGATTTTTCCTATTTGCCGAAGAAGGAGGATGAAACATTGTATTAAGAATAGTCACAAACAATTTGTTGTTTTATAAACGTTTTTGAGGTTTCACTTCCCTTCAGTTGCAAATCGCTTTCCTTTTAAAAAACACGGAAATGCACCTAATGATACACACTTATTCAATACGAAGTAAATTCCTAGATAGATATTGAAGTGTTATTTCAAGATATATACTAAGTGCATTCTAACTTCGCTTTAGATGACTTCACTAAAAAAAGCAATCGAAGAATGAAGGCTAACATGCGTAACACACACAGGATGTGTTAAATTTTTGTAAGAAAGCTATTGTATTAAACGAATCTATTTTATAACAAATTTCTTTTTTGAGAACTGCAGGCATAATTGTAGGAAATAAATTTGAACTCCCAGTATACGCATTTGTAGTACGACATTGGAAAATGAATTCGATAAATCGTGTTCGTTGACTTCGTTTTGCTAAAACAAAAAAACGATTATATTAAATAATAAATAGACGCTTAATAGAACACATCAGAAAATGCCTAGAAACAATAACCAAAAAATATAATGCTAAGATAGCTTAGCTTCCTCATGGTATTGATGGAATAATTCACGGCAAACGCAATAAAAGGAGAGAAAAAAAAAAAACAAACTTACGGATTTTTCACTATTCACATGAATATACATAGTATTGTGTAAGTGCGTTTATCGATACGATAAACGGCCATTTATTAAACTGATAAATTCGTTTTCTGGACCAATTTTGATAAAAGTGTTGTACTTTCTTTGCCATTCTTTTTCGCTTAGCGCATTTGCCGTATTATAGCTATTGCGTCTGCGTCTACCACAGATCACGACCTTAATGTTGTTTTCTACTTTTACTTTTAAGTTTACTGTTTTATTGTCGTTGTTAGTTATTCTTTTACTATTTTAATGCCTATTTTTTCACTATGCTTCTAAATTATTTATTTTGTGTATTATTATTAGATTTGTATCTGTGAAGCCTGATGAAATGCTTATGCAGTTTAGGGGAAAATATGTAAATAGCATCCAAGGTTACATATAACTTTCCAGTCACTATGAAGTTTACGCAAACATTTTCTTCAAATTTGATTTTCATTCGGAAAGTCAACCTCCCAATCATTTATTATTGATCGGAACTTTTGATCATTATTCAAAATATCATGGTGATATTGAACTTGTATTGAACGTATTTATAAAACGATTGTAAATTCAGACTGTATGTATGTATAACTCGATAACCGAAAAATAATAATGCTAAGACAACTTCCTCATGGTATTGATGGAATCACTTGCAACAAAAGCTATGCAAGGAGAGAAAAAACACAGTAGTGACGTCATGTTTTTATCTACCTGGTGTCATCAATGCGGTTCCGAGAGAGTTTTGACTCCCCCTTGTACCGCTCTTTGCCTCACAGTTAATACCATAATATTCGAAACAACGAGCTAGACATTTCTTGGCATCCTCTAGTACTAAAAAATACATGCCTGTCGTTTAAGAAGCAGTAACATAAACCGGGTACTGTTCCTCAAGCCATCCCTCCTTGCTTTCTAAACGGTAACAATGTGTTTTTTGGCACTAGAGGACGCTAAAAAATATCGCGCTTGTCATTTCGAACGTTGCGGTATTAACTGTGAGATAAACATCGGTACAAGGTGGATTAAGACCAGTCTCGAAATAACGCTGATGACACCAAGTAGGCATGTCCGTTGGTAGTGTGTTTTTTCTCTCCTTGCTTTCCTTTTGCCGTAAATGATTCCATCAATGCTATAAGGAAGCTATTTTAGCATTATCTTTTGGTTATTGTTTCTAGTCATATTCCGATGTGTTCTGCATAAATCTGCCTTCAACAATACACATCTTTCTGCATTCACTTAGATGCTAACGTTTGTTTTGTATTTATTTATTAAAAGCAAACAACAAATATTTGAAATTTATACTTTTTTGGGACACCATATTTAAATTACGTGCGTTTTTACAAATTTTAAGAAGAAAAATTAGGAATACATAATAGATTGCGTTCACGATGAAAGAAGTAAATTCGATAAAACTCCAACAACTTTTTTTGACAAAAATGTTCGAATATGTTGATTCATATTTTTGATTTAGATAGACGATTAAATACACATATAGCTTTGTTCTAAATAGTTTGTGAGATATTTCAAATATTAAATAAACACAAACAAATTGTTCCTACTGAGTTGGATTTATTATGGATTCTTTATCTAAGGAAAAGACAACTTAATTTATTTATAATATATATCTTTCCTTTTTGTTTTAATTAAAATATAAAGTATTACTGTAAACGATGTGGTAATATGAAAAATAAATTCTAAAACAGTGTCATTAAACAATTAAAATACATATGTTGCTTAAATATGGATACAACATCAGTAGATTAATCGCACCTGTCAATTAAATAGTCAATCATAACATCAAACGCGTTATAAATACAGATTTAATTATATATAATTACAATACAGTGCGTTGTAATTATTGAGAGCTTAAGAGGGCTATCAGTATTTATTTTCTATAACATATTAAATAATATTATCTTCGAGCATAATTACCCTGCATATGAAGACACTTAAACCATCTATTTTTTTAGCATATTTACATATCTTTGAAAAAGCTATTTTTGATTGGACAAAAATCATTTAACTGCTATCATCACGTAGTCGCTGCTATTAAACTTGGTTCCCCGAAGATTTTCTTTTAGGTTTGGGGGAAAATAAAAATCACGAGAAGCTAGGTCGTGCGAATATGCTCCATCAACTTGATAAGTTGCATATAAAGGAACAAGGCATTGTTTTGAATTCCACGCGATAACTATTTTACTTTAATACAATTACGAAGTTGATTAATTAATATGGTGCAATATTGATCCATGATTGTCCGGCCACATTTGAAGCAGTCAATTTATAAAATTCCCTCAGCATTTCAGAAAATGGTAGTCATACTCTAACCCGCTGAGGTTTGGGCCCTCAGAGGCGATGAAGATCTTCGATGTTGTTATTCCTTGTTTTGTTGTTTAGATTCGTGATCGAAGTGGTGAACCCATACTTCGTCAACTGTAACAAATCGACCCACAAAAGTTTTTGGATGATTATCACAACGCCAAATTCGCTTTTGTTTTTTTTTTTGTTGGGATTCATATTCGCATTTGCTCGGGTGTCAACATTCGGGGTACCCATCCTACAGACATTATGAAGTTCCAAATACTCATTGATCATTGTTCTAATTGTACCTTGTTGGAAATACCTGTTATCTTTGCTAATCATTTAGTAGTTAATCGAGGATTTTGATTAATCAACTCACAAATTTCCGAGACATTCGCACATGTTAGATTTCTCGCCTTTAATTATTTCATTAGTAGGACATTTTATGCTAGGCTTGTTGACACAAAAATCAAGTACGATTCATAAAATTTCTCCTCCGTTAGTGTTTTTGGTTTAACCATGTCATTTACAAGAGAAATAATTCGAATGCGTAATTTCAAATACGCCATTATGTCATAATTACGTATCTAATCTAATTAAACAAATCCCAGATGCAATGCGATACTTTTATTGCTGTTAAAATAGAAAGTTAATTGTTTGAACTATTTCTTATTTCTCTGTTTCATACACTTGTATATGTTAGTATTATGGAGACTCGATATTTTGATAAGACGTGCTAATTAGTACGTGAATACGCGATCTTCTTGTACCGTTGTTACAATAAAGTTGTATGACCTTTTCATGTCATGTAAATATATATAAATCGATTTACATAATATGATCAGACGTTACATACATACATACTAGCAGGTTGAATGTACTAGACTAGTGGTTGCCAATCAGCGTTCCGTAAGCATTACAAAAGTATTCCGCGAAAACTTTTACATTCTCGCTCCTTGCTTTGCTACTACTCACGCATTCTCACTACGATTCAACATTGTAAAATTATCAAGTTAAATTCAAATACGAAGTAGCAGACCTTATAGCTGTGAAACAAAAGAGAGGTAATGAAAATACCACTCTCAAACAGTAACGGGCGTCTTAGAAGAAGGGTTGGTGTTGCTTACCAGTTTCCTCGAGAGTCGACAAAAGACGAGTTTGTCTAATCGCTTTGAAAATGTAGTAATTTCCCTTATCTTGTGCAACACTGCTCTCAGATAATACCATCCAAAGAAGAATATTTGATAAGGCATATGACATTTAAAACAAAAAATGTGGAAGCTTGGGAGCACTTACGAAATCCAAATTCTATCCAGAACAACAAAATTAAGATTTTATAAAATTTACAGCAACATACACTTGTGACATGGGTGTCAAGAAGGCAGAAGAAAATCACTGGAAGGTGGGAGACAAAGGTACTAAGAGTAATACACGAAGGGGAAAACGCGAAAGAGGATTAGATGGTATTAGGGAGCTGAAGGAGCTGTATAAAGAGCCAAAAAAGAGCAGAAGAGGAACTTTTCATATCGGCCAAGTATAAATGAATGATCACCGGTCAGAGAACAAGGTGGATGAGCAGAGAACGGTTGCCAAAAAATGGTGTGAAATAAGCGCCCGATTGGAAGAAAGAGAAAGGGCAAACCGAGGAAGAGATGGTATAGTAGAGGATAGAAATTAATGAGTTAATATATGCAGATGTATTGAAATCATAAATGGCATACGTAAATTAAAGTCCTAGGCTTCATCATTGTTAAAGAAAATTCAATCGTCAATGAGTTTTTGTGCTACAAAAAGCTATTAGAAAGCAGCAAAAATAATTTTTAACGAAACTCATACCTACTGTAGACGTTTGACTACAATGTGTAGAAATTTCCACTGATGGGACTTCATGAATAGGCTCAGTCAAAGAATTTGTAATATTCGCAAAGCAGTAATAATAAAGTTTATTTAAACCATTGCTTCTAGTATAGGGAGGCATATATTCTAAAGACATTTCCCACAAAATTAGAAAGCTAGCTAGCGTTGTTAATATGGTAAACTAGGTAAAGCCGAGGCTGTTGAAACCTCGAATTTTTAAACAACCGTGTTCATCGATGAAAGCAAAATACGGGGGCTTACTTTTAAATATGGAAATTAGGTGACTCCTTTTCGAGCAAGAAAATATGAAATTTGCGCGAAATCTTAAGAATTAAATTAAGCTGTTTAACTGATCGTGCGGGAGCAAGAAAAGAATATCTTAACATCGACAGACAAACTATCAGTTTTCCAAACTTGGGTGGTTTATAGACCTTTATAGGATTATGTAAAACACTGGTTTCCGTTTCGACTGAAGAACGGTATTAGAGTGTGAAATTGCGTTTTGAAAATCGGGAGTTTCTGCGTTTCCTGTTGATTTATTATTTAAAGAAAAAAAAGAAATAATAAATTTAATTATCTCCTATTAGATGTTTATAAAAAACATCAATACATAGAGGTCCTTAATAGGGGCTTCATGGGGTGATCTACATCCCTCACCTTTATGTCCAAATGGGTGTGTATTCATTTTTGTGGTGTTTACATTCCCTTTGCCAACAAAGATACGCTTTTTTGGCTTTCTCCCTTGGTTGATACCATAATTGAAGACGCAATACATCTACACGTCTACCTATACATACTTCCACTGCAAATAAGACAATTACCAAATAGTTTTGACATTAATTGATTACTGATCAATTACAAATTGTACAATCTATAACATGTGACCTCTCATGCCATTATGTGATTGATCATCATCTTGTATTCTGCACAAATAATAAAAATCGTACGATGTTCAAACAATCTGCATTGACATTATTTACATGTTTAGGCTATTTAATTTGCATAATCATACGAATAGGTAATATTCGCTTGTTTGCCAGACCAATCAAGAAATTACAAGGTAGCGTAGATACATAGTAAACCTGTTGAATATTATACAATTAATATGGCTATCGAGAATAAGTATGACGCCCGAGCATGTAAGAGCACGAACTTCACAACACCATAAAAAGATAGTGGAAAAGGAGGAAAAATCATTACCAGAAAGTATTAAAGAAATGATACAAGAAGAATTGAAAGAAATCCGCACCAGCGATGCGCAGAAGGTGGTTTTATTAGTTTAGACTAGAAAGCATGTAAATATTAAGTGGGAAGAAATGAAGGTTGGCATTAGAAATGTACAAAATCGCTTAAAAAAAGTGAAATTCCCGCGATAAGTATATTGATGGGAAGAGTCATTACAAAAACGCACTGCAAGTTATTGATAATTGACAAAGAGTATTAATACGTATTTAATAAGTTTGCGGCTAGTTTGGATATGAAGTTAATTATTTATGTCTTGATAGTACATTTTAAAAGGGCTCACACACGATTGATACATTGAACTATTAATATATAACCAGTTATCTGCGACTCATACTTGGAAAATAGACCCGACCGTTTCGACGTTCGCTTTTGGCAATAGTGATTTTTTCCTGAACTCATATTTGTAGGGCGCTTGATTTTATTAAATGTTCAAGGTGTAATCAATCAGTACCGTGATGAATTCATTTGTAGCACGTGAAACGATGAATATTCAATAAGAAGCATGCAATAAAAAAATGTGAAATGTCATCAAAATATTGTTTTACTGATTAATGTATACATATATATGTGTAATAGTTAACGGATTTATGTACACCAATGTTGAAACAGTAAAGTCGGAATCATATCTTAGCAGTTCTCTTATTTGGCGCTTAAATAATATAGTCGAATACTAAACTGCATGTAGTCATTTTGCAAGGTTCGAATAAGTTTGATGTGGCATACCACATAATCAGATACACACACGCCTATTAAGCTCTTATTGCATCAAGTTTAGTGTATTTTGGTAGTCTCTCATCATCTCAAGCCGTCCAATCCTTCGTATAATGAGGTGGATTAATCCTCGTTTTTCTTTTTTTTTCTCTTTTCATTTGTTTTTATAGCTTGTTGCTAGTCTTCGCAGCGTTTACTATCTCTTTCCATTTCTTCCTGTCCTGGTATTATGTCTCCCAATCTACTATTCCCAGTGCTGGTGCATCCTCGCCAATCTCATTTTTCCAGGCCTCCCTCGGCCTACCTTTTCTTCTTTCTTCATTATGTTACTCTTTTGATTATTTCGGTTGGTTTCCTCCTCATTATATGTGCTGCCTAAAGTTTTAGTGCCTCTATGTATTTTATTATTTTTTCAATTTCAATTCATGTTGTATTTCTTTGTTTTTCTTTAATCTTTTCTTATCCTCTCTTGCTTTATCTCTGGTCCTATTATCGCTCTCATTTCGTAATGACTAGTCTTATTACCGTTTTGTATATCTTTATTTTGTTTTGTTTACTTATGCCTTTAATTTTCAGTCTGGTTTTAATTCTTTCGTATGTCTGGTATCGTTTTGGTATTCTTTCTCTTATCCTACTATTCACCTTTTACCCTATTGTTATTCCTAAATAACTGAATGACGTAACTATTTCAAATGTGAGTTGTTGCTTTTTTTGTTGATTTATTTTCTCTTTTGTTTCCCTTCCTATTTACATATACTTCGTCTTTTCGTAATTAATTACCAATCCGTATTCCCTTGCTGTCTCTTCTAGTCGGTCAACTGCTTTTGTTAGATCTTTTTGAGTGTTCGCTATCATTGCTACATCTTCAGCATATGCCACTACTTGCGCTCAGTTCTGAATGATGTAGCTTCGTTTTTCGCATAGAGCTTCGCAGCTTTAAATTAAATAGCATTGGAGAGAGTAGGTCTCTTTGTTACGCGCCTTTATTTGTGTTCGTCCTCTCTGTTGTTGTTCCTTGGAATTTGACTTTGATGTTATTTGGTAATCTTTTTGGTAATAACTCCATTCGTTTATTTATTAAATTCGCCAATATTTTATAAGATATAATTAGTAGAGTTATAGCACTATAGTTTTCGAATTTCTCTTTGTCCCCTTTTTTCTAGATAGGTGTTAGTATACCTGTGTTCTATTAATTTGGAATTTTATTTTCTTTGCATATTTGTTGGATCAACTGAAACGGAAATCGGTCTATTAATTTTGGAAATGCGGGTTGGGTACCTTTTCTTGTAAGTTTTGAAAAGAATGTGAAAAGTAGAATATTGATATTTTCTAAGATGAAATATCAAATTAAAAGGAAATCACAAGTTCTTTTTATTACTTTCAATGATTCACTTACACTAATTACGTTAGAATTTTCTTTATAGTCTTCATTCAAATCCTGGTTTACTTCCTTTCAAGCTAATATTTCAGTATTTTTTCTTACAGTCCCTTCCAGTCCTTTTTCTTAGCCTTTTGAGCCCATTTTTTTGCTTATATTCTTCATTATAGTTCTTAAATCACTTTTAACAGTTTTAATAAATGTGATGTTTTGATTGTTGATTGAATTTGAATTTCGTTTAAATACGTTTTTTGAAAAAATTTAATGTTTTTCTATTTGCCACTTGTCACGGGAATGCCATCGTGAATTTCGACTACTGGATTTCATACAATTTGTGTTGTGTGCGTGTTTTCTACGTATATATTCAAGAAATAAATGTAAACTATTAAGATTTTAATGAAGAATTAATTATAAATTATTAAAATAGTTAAATAAATAATTCGAGTTCTGCAAATATTAAATTTTGTTAATTAACTATTATTGTATAAACATCAGTAAAGGGCAATAATTTTTAATAATATTTTGATTTATCGACTGAATAACTAATTCCAGAGTACGGAAAATGTCGCTCGCAAATGAAAAATTTTGGTTCTTTTCGTTTTTATCGTTCAAGAGCGAACTGTTACGAACGATGAAAAATATCTTCCGTGAATGAAAGTAATAATAGACGAGTTTTGTGAAAAAATTGTAATAGTTTCTATGATTCATGTTATCTTCAATTTTTGGATAGGATATTTGCAGCTCGTAAACGAATAATAAGAAAAATATACAAACATCAGGGCACAGAAAATATCACTTGGAAGTAAAAAATAAAATTCACTATGGAAATGAACCTTTTTTTATGAGTTGACCACAAATAAATATTCTTCTACCTTCACTTTTTGACATCGTAATAAGATATTCTGCACACCAAATCTAAGAATTGACCTGCTAGTAGAGATTGTTTTGGTACACATAATGAAATGCATGAAAGTTGTAAAAAGACGTGAACGATTTTGCAAGATGGTTTCTCTTTTCGGTTTACATACACGTATCTGTTGTACACGCAATTTAGTGCTTTCTTTAAAAAAATCAAACATTAAGTATCACTTCCGTGTAAAAAAAAACTTTATATATACGAAGGTGACTAACATTTTCTTTATGTTTGTTCAGGACGTGAATTACAGTTGTTCTTTGCGGATAATTTATTGATTTCAAATTGAAACGTGCTATCACAGTTGAAAGCTGATATATTATCAGATAACCGAATTTGTATTCACAACGTGAGTTTATCGGGTTTAAGTGTCGAATAAATTGGTGAAATTGTTTAATGGATACAACGGTGAATCACAAAATATCAATTTGCATGTACAGTCGCTACACGAAAAGCATTAGTATTCAGTAAAGGATTGTTACACTTTATGGTGATGCAGGGATTTTATATACGGTTTTAATTTCTAGAAATTTGCGCATTAATGCTATAGTGGTACAAATCAATATTTTGCAGTATAAACTAACAGGAACATTTTATTTATGCCGGTCATTATTTGTAAATAGCCATTTTTTTTTGCTTTTTTTAGCAAACGTAGTTGGTATTTGTCTTAATTTAATTCAGTAGTATACGTAGATGTTCCAAATGCTATAACATTTAATTGACATCAACGTAAGGGATGATAGGTAATCACGTATACCCATGCTTTATAATTGCATATATGTACGAGGATGGTATGATAAGTATTTGTGTTAAGGAACGCAATTGTTTTGCATTTGGTCGATATAATCTCCTTGTACTTCTATACATTTAATCCAATGATGTTCGAACATTTTAAGCCATCCAAATAATAGAATTTATTGAACTCTGTCAAAATAGGCCTCTGTTTCGCCAATGACCTCTTCCGCCAAGCAATTTTTTAAGCTTGGTAAAAGAAAGAAGTTATAGGAGATCAAATCTGGCGGATATGGTGGATGGGCCACCAACTTGTACCGTAACTAGTTTTGGTATTCCAATTGTGATGGTAGAGCATTTTTTCTTCGCTAGGTGCGACCCTTTTCTTTTTAGTTCAACGTCGAATCAGGGCAATGAATCAGCATGTGTAATTATTCTTCCCTTCTTCAAATAATCAATTGAGATTATGCTTTGCGAATTCTAAAAATCGTCGCTCCTCAACAAAGACGGATGTTCGGTTACGCCTAAGTTCAATAAACCGGTATCTGATGGTAGTTAGTGCATGGCATTCAAGAAAAGAAACCAAACCACTGATCGGTGTTATTCTTTTTCCTTGATTCTACAAATACATCTTTTTGCTCACTTTTAGCAGTCTGTCTCTAGACACGGGTACTTCTCATACCAGCTTCGTGTGTTAAGGTAGTAACGTAGAAAGTCATATTGTCTACTAAAAACCGACAAATTATGTTGCCTGGAAATGAGTTCTGTGGGTGAACATGGCACATTACTTGAGACAATTTGGTGCTTTTCTCTAGCCACCTCCGGAGATCAACGAAAGGTTACCAAAACTTTTATTGCCGCATATATATTATTTCCCGAGCTAAAGTGTAATATATGTGGTATTACTGGATTCATCTCGCGATTACGTTTATAAAGTGCAAAAATATACACGATACTCTATTTAAAGTAAGAAAGTTGGCGCCATTTCCGCTGACAACGGAAATGTAATTAGGCTGAGGATAACGCTAAATGCGAGTTTACAAAATGTATTAATCGATCTATTTTTTCTAAAAATAGTATAATAGGGGACTTTAATTCATACTCAAATATTTTCAAAAGATTGTAAAAGGTGTAGGACTCTCTGTGTAATGTGAAAAAGTAGTTTAATGGCAGTTAATACGTTGAGCAGTAATGTAATCATGTTTAGTAATTTAATATTCATTGTTTCCTTTTACAACAATGCTATGTATATTTTAAAAAAATTCGATATATACGTATCCCTCTTTACAGTGTAATTTCCGCCAATAATTCATGGTTTGCATATATGCAGATACGCTTGCACCTTGCGTGTCACATCATTAAATAATATTTATAGAAAGTGGTCGTGCTCTTATCTAATACACTGCTAAAGTAACAACTGCGAACACGTTATGCATTCCGGTAATGATTAGAGCAAATATCTGCAAGTGTAACCTTTAGGAAGATAATGCAACATATGAATCTTAACAGTGGTATATGATTGCTGATCTTAAATACATTCTTTTAGTTTCAGTAGAATGTTAGAACTAAGTTTGTTTCAAATGCTAGAACCAACAGCAATTCTACAGTTTCGAAAATATTCTTTGCCTAATACATATAAAAAAAATATTATCTCTACATATATATACTTTTTTTTTCAATTTTTTGCATGCCTTTATTTGTTGCATCTAAATAATAGAGAATGACTCAACAAAAAATGTATTATGTACTGATGTAACACTGCAATGTTAAGAAGGATAACAAAATACTTTTTTGTGGCCTATTATCTTTGGTGCGTGAGTGTTAAAAGGATGTTATAACGTAGAGATGACCAAGGCGAAATTATTACTTTTTGGAAGAAAGGGTTCTTGTTGCTTACTGGTTTCCCCGAGACTGGACAAAGTAAGTCCAGGCAACGACGCTCATTTCTTGGAACTTCTAAATCAATTTAAAATCTTTTCACAACAGGACTCAAGAGTGTAAATTTAGGCATATCAAAGTGTAATTTCATCAATTAATAATCGATCGTTAGTTTTCATCAAAATTCTTCGTAAATTATCTATTATTCAAATGAATTAAATCACAAATCGGCGAAGTTAAATTTAAATTACAGGACTGAAAATCTGTGAACGTAAACTAAAAGGAACTATTATATTTGTTGCAGAATGACTAAACATACGATGGTGGCTCAAGAAGTCCTTAGAAAATCTAAGAGATAGCCCTTGTATCATCGAAAATGGTTTGTTTCTAGTAAGGATCGTTAATCACTAGATAGTTGTCAATGTCTCAGTTATATCCATTAATTTTTATTGTCGATTTAAGCAAAGAATTTTAGTTCATGTAGAAAAATGGAAAAAAGTGAGTTTCGAGCGGTGATTAAACACTTACATTTAAAAGGCTTAACACCGAAAGAGATCGAAGCTGAGTTGGATGAAATTCATGGCATATCTGCTCCTATGTTAGCGACTGTTTATAATTGGGCAAACGAGTTTAAACACGGTAGTACATCTATAAAAGATGAACATCGTTCTGGACGTCCCCATTTGAAAAAGGAAGTGCGCAGTTTCGATAGTCAAAATTATGGAATTAAAGTTCTAATTAGTACAACTTCCACCATACTCACTGGATTTGGTCCCCAGTGACTTTTTTTTGTTTCCGAATTTGAAAAAATACAACGGGGGACAACGGTTCACATCGAATGAGGAAGTCATCGCTCAAATAGATGCTTATTTCGAGGACCTTCCGAAACCCTGCCTTTTGGAGGGCTTAAAAAAGCTGGAGAAACGCTTGCAAAAGTGTACAGAAAATACTTTGTTTTTCCATCTTTTTCTAAGGATTTATTGAACGACCCTCGTATTTAATCATAAACCACAGCGAAACTCAATTATTTTAAGTGAAAGGATCTGTTTCTTATAATAACACCTGAGTGAACTGATTTACTTTCTATCAAATTTATTAAGGCGTGATAGGAACGAAGAATTGTTGCATAGGATTATTCCAGGAATACGTGAAGGTATAGAAGGCAAATCTTTGAGTATATTGTTAATTAAAATATAGAATGATATGAAGGCCTTTTCGCTTGCTAAATATCTGTCATTAATAATAGAATTCCTAGTATAGTTTTAGATACAGAATGTAATATTTGATATTGTGTTCGTTAGTCCCTGATTTATATGCAAATGCGTTAGTCACATACATACTTCAATTACAGTCATAATAAATAGTCTTTGTGTGTTCTTGAGAGTTGTAACTCGAAGTTAAAAGTTCATGAATTTCTGGGGAGTGCCTTCAAGTCGTTCGTAGAAGACGCTTAAAGACTTCTTGGAAACTAAAAGCAACAATCTTTAATTGAAACCTTGTTAAAGGAAGGACTTTTAACGGCAATACATCACCAGTTCGCTTAAATTTTCGGATTGTTTTGAGAAGATGAAATGGACAAAAATGTATTATATGGTACATTATATATAGTGGGGTAGTAATGTGAGATAAATTTGCAATCTGTTAGTGAATTTCGTTTGTCGCATTAAATGTTTTTTGCTGGACTCTTTTTATAATTTTTTTAACAGAAATACTTTCTTGTGTAACACAAAGAAGGAAAATTAATCTGGAGAAAATTGGAGGAAAGAGGTCATCAACAGTACTTTGTCTCGCAACTAAACGCGATCAAATTACTTTCTAACATGAGTAAATTAATATCATAACAATATACTTAGTTACTTGTTGAACTTATTAAAACTATAACAAACTTGGCTGATGAAGTGATGAAGCTTATTGACTCACATTTATTACCTACTTTGTATTATCTGTTTTTTTAGTGCATCCGCTTAAAATTCTAGATGTTCTATTAACAAAAAAAGACAAAACCTTTCCAACTTGCAATGCTTCTTGATTTTTTTTTAGTATCAAATTCTAATTCAGAGGGCTAGAAGGAATTCTAACACTTATGTTATGCACCCTGGGTTTTAGACCTGCAAGACGGTGTGCTTGGTACACTATTTTATAATAAATTTCAATTGCCTTATTTTTAGGCCATTAAATTTAAGATACAAAAAGGCGAACATACTTACCCGGGGTAATGTGATGGATGTTCGCAGTATGTAAGTCCTGGACGTGCACAGCTTGGCACATGACCTGGAGGTGCAGGCGTAAATGAACAAGGTTCCCTTCCATAAACCGGTGTGCATATTGACAAACAATTATCGACTATATTAAATATCACAAGTATCTGCAAAGAAATTAAGTGTGTGAACAAATGATAAAAACTAAGAATTTTACATAATTCTAGCAGTGTCATCAGATTGACCTTTACTTTTATAAATGTTATAAAAGAGATTAATTAGAACATTGGGGTTGATCTATCTAACCTTACTTTAACGTGTTTATTAACATTCGTGTTAATTCCTAACGTTCATTATACTCAACAAAAAAGTATCGGCAACTTCTGCTTCATTAATTAGTCCGGTACGGCCGTTTCGAGGATACGAATGATCCCCATTCGGTCACTGGTTCAGATCATTCGTATCCTCGAAACGGCCGTCCCGGACTAATTAATGAAATTTGCATGGAGCGGAGGTTGCCGATACTTTATTGTTGTACTACGCCACATCATTCTCCATTATTAAGCCAGCAGAAACGAGTTGCGCTTAATCAAATTAGCGGAAACTAGACAGACTCGTGTTTATTCGTCTCATTAGAATAGGTTCGAGCTGCCTACTGGTTTCCCCCGAGAGTCTACAAAACACGAGTCTGTCTAGTGTCTACTAATTTTGTGAAGCGCACGGAAAGTGTAGTTCTGCAGGCTTATCTGTTATAAATCCTTGGTGTTTTATTGGATACTGTCAGCTGTTTCTCAAGGTATCTAAAGAATGATATTGTCGTTTCACTCTGCTCGTTATATATTTTGTTTCCGTTCTATTCATCCATATCCGTTCCGGTCTGATGGGTCGTTTGCGCCATGATATCTGTGTTCCTGAATTGACCTACAGGTGGTCTGATCTTATATTGATTTTTGCGGTTCAAATTGTTCGGATTTTTTTCGTTGTAGACGATGTTTTGGTCTCCATTTTGACGTCCAAGTTGCACTTTCTCTCGATAGTCCTTTATTTTGCACTGAATGCTTATTCTCACGAAAATGGTGTATTCGAATTGGAGTGAAAATTCCTTTTGAAATACATTGGTCGAACAGAAAGAAGCTGGCAATATGATCGTTTAAATGTCGACAGATGCAACGACACGGTAACACCTAGGAGATTGTGCTACACCACACCGAATTTTGCTCGCAGACTAACTGCTGAGTTCTTATATGTTCAGATCGATTAATAAGGACTATTTGTCAACACAATATAGAATTGAATTTCGCAATAGTATTACTGACATATAAAATGCTTCAGCACCTTCTAATTCTTAATTACCGAAACGTCTCCGCCTTACAACTGCGGTTTAGAGGCATACATATGCAGAATAGAATCGCTGCTGTTAAGTTTTTATTAACACAAGTTCAGCTTCAGGTTCTCGACGTTTCGTCGCTGACCATTTTATTTACTTTATTTCTGACGATTTCTTAAAGAATTAGATGTAGTGAAGTTAATTTACTAGCATCAAGGTTTATCTTACTATTGCGTCAAATTTTCGCGTATCCGTGGAAACTACATTTCAATTTCAAAATAGACGGTTTTGAAGAAAATGCATAATGGCTCTCTCAAACCAACGTAGCGGCCACAAGTCTTTTGCTGTGCAAGATTGTCGTTGGCTGAACGTACACGACAGCAAACGCAATTCCCCAAACCAACGCCATGAAATTGCAGCAATTTACCATATATATTTTCGCTGGATGCATGGTTTTTCTCATTGTCGCCGGTTATCAACGACTTTATTAAATATTTTGTGGTAAGTTATCAATATTTCATTAATTAAAAATTCAAATCTTTGATTTTTAATATAGAGATTGTCACTTTATATTAAATTATAGCTATATTATTAACCGTAATGTACGGAAAAGTTTTATCCTATTATATTTTTTTATTAGTGCAGTCGTAATGTACACTTCTCATAATGATCATGATGATAAATGCAAACCTACAATTTTCTTAATCTTCTAAGGCAAGAAATAAAACTCTCTTTCATCCGGTGAAAAGTACATTGTCGCAAACTGTGTATGCTTGAGTGTAGATAGATGTGCGAAATTGTTGTCGCCACCGCTTTTAAATTTAATAAAGTTTGTGGTTTGTAGACCTTATAGGGCTATATAAAATGCTTGCTTCCGTTTTGAGAGACGGCTTTGGAGGGTGAGATCGAGTATTATAAATCGGGGCTATCTGCATGTTTCCATTGTTTTTTCCATTGTCGTCTAGCATTTTTAAAGGGTTATTGAAATACATTAAAGTTGATGCAATAGGGACTTAGTAAGCGTAACTTCTTCCTCCTATTCCTACGTATAAAAGGGAGTGTATCCGATTTTGTGGTACTATGTTTTGTCTTAGCATTTTCAAATAATACTAAATTACTTCATTTTCATAATCATACAAATAAGCAATATTCGTTTGTTTGCTAATCTAGTGAAAACATTATAACATGGTACACATAAACCAGTTGAATATTATCCAATAGTTAGTTATAACATGGTTACTTAGAAGGGGTGCGACACCCAAGCAGGCAAGAGCATGAACTTGCAGAAGGTCGTTTTATTAATTTAGAATATAAGCGGAAAGCATATTGGATGAATATGAAATGAATATTGGAGTAAGTGGAAAGAAACGAAGATTGGAAAGTGTGGAAAGGTGCTTCAAAAATGTGAAATCTCAGCGACAACTATATAGATAAAATCGTGGTGCATAAGGGGATGAGTTAATGACAATTACGAAGTATATAATTAATAATTTAATTGATCATGACTTGCACTGACAACGATTAGCCCCAGAGACGAACGAAGAGGTGCACCTAGATCACTTAAAAGCTTCCCATAAGTAGGTACTACACTTTAAAAGAGTCACAAGAAAAGAAAAACAAATTTGTAAGTCGCTCGGATAGAATTGGTGATAATGAATTGAGAACCACAGCATCTGCATTGTAGAGCATGTAAAACCAACGTTTAATGGGTATAAAACACATTTAACACCGATGAAAGCAGTTTAAATTCAGAATTGAATTCAGGTCGTACGTAGTTGCAAAAAAAGTTGTGTGGTACAATATGTTTTTACACGGTGCTTCCACTGATATTAGCAGAAGATCGCCTAATAACTTGTTTATTTAGTTCTAAATGATGTCTAGGGAAAATTACTACCCAAGTAAAACGAAGTTCATTTCAGGTAATGATATTGGATCGGTAGTTTTAATTAATATTCACTTAGTATTGCTGGTTAGCTTCGTAAATAAGTTAATAATACTTCTAAGTATTCAATGTATTTGTTAAAGCGTCGCATTCCGGGAAGATGGACCCGATCGTTTCGACCATACGTTGAGTTTGCTTTTGATAACAGCAATGACTGTTCCATGTAACGAGCCTGCTTGTATTCAATATTTCCAGTACAATAATTTTTTATATTTTTAATATTTGTAAACTATCATTACCATGATGAATGAATTTATTACACGTGAATATACATACTTTATTTAGGGGTGAATTGGTGGTGGTTACACACATTAAGGCTCTACTGAATTAACTTTATAGCGTATTTCGATAACCCTTTAAAAATGCTAAACGCCAGTATGTATCGATAATTTGTAACAAGAAAATATTAACCAGAAACGTAGAAACTTCCGATTTTCAAAGCCCGATTTTATCCTATAAAACTGTCCCTTAGCTAAAATGGAAACCGGTATTGTACATAGTCCTATAAGGTTTATAAACCATCGAACTTTCATTAAATTCCGAAAGTGCGGGTTGGTATGTCTCCTTGTTAGTTTTAGTTCTAATTTTTACATGTTATAATAATCAAGGATGTTAACATATCAAATTATGTTGATGTTTTGTCTTTTAAATGGAATATAAAAAACATTTCGTTTAATATAATTTTTTTGTGTTTTTTATATCTAAAATATTCTTATATACGTCCGCTGGAAAGAATACCGAAGAATCATTATAAGCTTATAAATATTTTCATTTATGCAATTATAATACCTTTTGACGTTTCAAAACACAGAATCTGCGATAAACAGTTAGATCTAAATGATTTCTGACTAATTGCTTAACGCTAGTAGTAACTCTCGATATAAAGATTTATAGAACTGGCATGACTATCGGTTAATATCGCTTAAGGCGACGCGCTTTTACACTTCGTACGTGCAAAGAACATTTTTTTTTTTGTTATTTCATTTAATATAGGAAAAAATATAAGACAAAATAATAACGAGAACAACGAACGAACATACAATAACAATAAATAACAAGAATAATTTACGCTTTCAGAAATGAGATTTGACCGTTTGGAAATTGCTATTATTACCTTGTCACCTTGGGGACCTTTCCTAGCCTATTTTGCTTAACAACAAAAACAGATTACTAAAGGCAACATGTGTGTAGGGATGTATCCTGACGTATTTCTCGGTTTCAAGGATTCTTGATTAACATTTTAGAATCACAAGAATTTCGGGATTGTTTATACTCTTATTTTTTGACTTTAATATCATTAAAGAGAATTTTTGTGGATGATTAAAAAAGGACACGTCGAGAATTTTTACTCCGGAGAAGGACAACAGTTATGTATACTATATAAATATTTTTTGAAATTTAAAATATTCATTTTACCCTATTTCGTAACACTACTATTTCTTATAATTCGATTACCATTACTTTAATTCCTTGTTTTCCAACGCAGTTTGTTACATAATTATATCTCCCTTTGGCAATGCATTTTCAACATCTATTTTTCAATTCTATTCTGTCAGTACTTTGGGATCTTCATGGAATTGATTTGAATAGCATTAAGGATTCATTTTATTATTGGAAAATAGAGTATCTTTATTTATTTAATTCTCACAATATTCTAGTAGCACCTGCTTAAGCAATTTCGGTAATTAGGTGGAACACGTATATTTCTCTTTCCTATTTTCCTACGCTTCCCGACATACCACGAATTACAAACTGCAAAGCACTTTACTCCCCCGACCCATTTCCTTATTATTACTCTGTTCAATTTCCGGTTTTCACGAATTTAGACAAATGAAATAATTTCCTCTTATGAAAAAATGAAGAATTACCCTAATTCGGTCTGATACAATGAATGATAGAATGAATACCGTTTTCAATATTCATGATTTCAGTATACTTTTTCTAATGGTTGGATACACACGAACGGAAAATGCCTGAATACAATTCAATTCACTAAAAGTAAGAACGTCAAATTTAGTCTTACTTGTGATGAGAGGACATCTACTTGGAACCACAGATAATTAAATATAAATTTACATTCTCGACTTGACAATGCCTGTTATTGAAATTTGGGATTAGTAAGAATTTTTAGCAGAACTGGCGAAAATTAGCCTTGATTTGACTAGAAAAAACTTAAAGAATTACCGTTGTTTTGACAGTGAGGGATGGCCCCAAACGTCATGACAAAATTCAGCAACAAGACGCAATATAAAAATAGGCATATTTAAGTGAAATTTTATGAATTGGTAACCGCTCGGTTAATCTTCATCAAAATTCGCAGTAAAATTTCGCGTTGTGGTATTGTATGTTGCGTATATATTAAATTTTAATTCTATCAGTATTTGAAGAATAAATGGACTTTTCTAAACCGTTTACTGTATAGTATAAATTGATTTAGTTTACATTTAATAACATAAACACCCCACCTCGACACTGATATTAAGCGTTAATTTTCAATCAAAATATTGCCTTTGTAATTCACCTCAGGAGCTTTTTTTATTTTCATAATTGATTTTGCAATAACTTTCTAAAATGTTGTTAAATGTTCAAAGATGAATATGATATTATCAAGTATCTTGTCATATTGTTTTGTTATACTTATCTATGTACTATTACCGCATGTAATAGACCAGTAGAAAATATTTTTACGTAACGACCTCGCTTTTACATTGACCATATTGTAGAGGACGTTAATTCATGCGTGATACATATTGTGTTTTATTCATATATAAAAAATTAAAACAACTAATATTGTCGCGTATTTAAATAAACTATCCTCAGGTAAAGGCGTATCCGGTTCGCGCGCGATTGTACGGTTGTGTGATAGAAAGACTGCTGCTTATAGTCCATGAAACAGGGCCTACGGGGCGTGATTGTGCATTATAACTGATAAACGAACCATGTGCAAAGTCATACTAAATTGGCTTGTAAACATTATATACTTATATGGATAAAATTAATTTAATAATCCAAATCCAATTTATACCATCACATTTTATTTTAGTCGGAAATAGTAATATTAGTTTTAAGTATTGTAACGTTTTTGCGGGGCTTAATTTAACAAGTTTCGAAATTTTTGCAAAACACTTAAAATTGCTGAAATTTTGGGTGGTGAATTCGGTAGTGTATTTAGACACTCTTTCTTTAAAGAGATGTAAAAAAGAAACTAACCTGAACTTTATGCGGTTCCCACGAACTCAGCTATTTCAATATTACTTTTCCTAACACACTTCTCAAATTCGGAATTGCAATATTTAAATAAACACTTCTTAAACTGGCCGATATCTAAACAGATGATGCCTGGACGACAGTTAGACATAAAGTCGCAAATAACATTCCCGTTGTTTTAAAACCGTTGTTTAATTGCGTTGGCAATTGTTTTTTTACCATTGTCACCTATGATAATTTTTCCCATTTAAAATATATTATTAATGAAATATTTGCCGAAAGTAAGGATTGTTGCTGCAGCATGATGCAGGGTCGCAACAGAAGTTGTTCTCTGAGGACCACAAACACTACAACGTTAAATAACATTGAGAATTTTGATGGTACGGACCGAAAGACTTTCAATTGACGATACTAACTTTATACGACTGAATTTTTACACTAGAACTTGCTGTAGAAAGCCATGACATTGAATTAGAAGAACAAAAATGACATACGACAGCAGTTAATATGAATCTATCCCACAATTGTCGTTGGCTGGACTTTTATTATTACTATTAACTTTTTAATTTTTACGCCCCAAAGATATTTGGCTATAAATAGGAATCTTTTCATAAGAATCGGGCTTTCTACCAGTAGATGGTCCCCTATTCTCGATAGGTGAACAATGTGAAATGCCATGAAGAAATGTGAATATGGCGCTGGTGTCAGCTAAGCTCGTTGCTGTTTATTTGTAACATTACAGTATATACGCGATTACCTGATTACATAAACGTTGAAAGTTAACGTGCAAGGAGGTCTGACTATTCCGTCAATTCTTACAAATCGCTGAATTAGATATAAGCAGAGACGTGATTTAATAGTAAAGCATGTGCCTACCTATCCGAAAAGCATTACGATAAAATTCACAGTGATCACTTAGAAGTGTTTAAGTATTATTCTTGTTTATGTTTGCTTTTATGAATTTATAAAAGTTAATTAGAACATCTGAATGCGAAATTAGAAAATTTCGTTAACTGCGTCAAGTTATTACTAAAACGATCGACGAGAGTGCTGCAACATTGACGGCGCCCTCGGTAAGCCAGTGCATATAAACTGCAATAATATATATAATGTGTATCATTTATGTAGTTCGAATGCAAAATCCATCTCAACGAACGGCTTCAGTCATAAACGACAACAAAGCTATATTTTGGGGCTGCATAGCAGTATATCGGCTGCGTTCGATTTCCTCGAATGTAACACTATTGCTGTAGCACTCACTGGCGGCACCTTTATCAGTCTCACTACTTTTATTGCGTTAGAGTTTGTTTCGTAGTTTTTTTTTTGTTGTACAATTTGTTCGAACTTAACGGGCCACTATTGCTAACGTTGTTATTGTTGCACCTACGATGTTGGTTGAATCCCCAAAGAGGAAGTGATTTCCACTACCACAATGGCGTTGAGAAAAAAAACAATTGCACATCGCATTTCAGCGCTAACTTGAGTTGTTAGTATTTTTTAAAGTGAACACCCTCTAATTTTTTTAAATATTTGATAGGAAATGAATAGCACTAAAATGGAAAACAAAAAAAAATTACGACGAAATTTACATTGGACAATGGAAACTATAATAACTTCGTTATTAGCCAGCTATTAAGATAGTCGGAAATAAAATATTAATTTATTCCGTCTAATAAAAGGGTGTAATCAAACAATTAATTGCGGTTCCTATTTCAGCGTTTGGTTAAATAACTCGTTTGTTTTATTAAACACCCAGTATACTTTTTCATAAATCGGTAGAGGGTGATTTTCGAATAAATTACTTTTATTATGCAGAGGACCCTTTAATGATAGAAAAGATTTGACAAATTTTAAGATGAAGGATTTAAAATATGAATCAAGGCAAGTAAGTGCTGCTTTTTTGACTGTTTTCGACATTACGATCAGTTACGCAATTTATTGCCGAGAACAATTGTTTTCTGCCTTCAGTTTTTTACCTTCTCTTTTTTTACTTTTGTGTTGATTATGCGTTTTATAGTTGTTATTATTGTTACCAAGTACATGGTTGAGGCATATTGTGCATGCAGTAGGAATTGCGAAACAGCCCAGTTAGTGTTATTACGAAACATTTCCGTACTTTCTACAGCTTTTCCGAAAATTTGGCGAACACTTTTAGAGCTAAGTGCTTTAATTAATTATAGGCTACTCGTAAATGAATTGAACACACTCTATATTTTTCAATTATCGGATAGAAAAAAAGCTGCGTAAAGTATCTTTATAGTACTACAGTCGCATTTTGGGGCTTAGTGTAAAAGTAATTTATTCGAAAGGTCACCATCGATTTGTGAAAAAATATACAGGGCGTTATTAAACACTTGTTTTTATTAAAGAAAGGTAATAGAATAAATCACATATTTTTCACGATTCCACAATCAGCTGCTCTAATTAGCTTCAACTGTCCAATGTAAATTTCGTGGTATCTCTTTCGTTTTTCATTTTAGTGTTGTAGTATTATAAAGAAATTTTACGTAATTTTCCATTTCCTATCGAATAACTGAAAAATATACAGAGTGTTCAATGTAAAAAATATAAACAATGCAAAGTTAGCACCGAAATACGAAGGATCTGTACGCTCTCTCCTTTTATCCACCGTATTATACGTGTCCTGAATTTAAAATTGTGTGGAAATATCAAGTAATATAGTAATCGGCCGGCTTCTGTATCAATTATCGGCCCATCCCCGTTTCGGCTTTTCGCCAACGAGTACCTTTGCGTCGACAAAATCTTCAAAAATCTTGTATTTCCAATTAAAGAGCGCATAAACATTTCCAAGATTAAAAAGCGAGTTTTTACTAATAATTTTGGCTTTGAAAGTAGATATATTATTACGTACATATAAGGAACATGTCAATTCGTTCCATTATCCAGTTACAATTACGAGGGGGACCCTAAAAATTTCCGGAACTGACCACTAGATGGGACTTGCAATACATTTCAATTTTATTTTCTTAAATTTTGATATTAGTATGATAAACACCATTGACAGAAAAATAGTCGGCCGTGTAGTCTAGTATTAATAGCGTTTTAAAAAAATCGGTTGAGTCAAAAAAATTAACATTTCTGGTGAACATTTTTGTGCGATGATAAAAGTTTAACTCAACAACAAGGCATTGATCGATTTTATTCTTCCTTTGGTCATGTCTGGTTTGCAGAATTTAAGCGTGGGTGTACTACGAATTTCGTGAAGACCGTCCATCAAGTGCTATTGTTCCAGCAAACATCGATGTTGTGCGAGAAATGATTAAAGCAAATTTACATGTGCCTTATCGGGAGATAGAGGTTTGCTTGGGTATTGGTAAAAGTCAAATGTAAACGATTTTACATAAGCGTTTAGTACCGAAGAAACTTTGGAATCGTTGGATTCCACACAATTTAAACAAAACTCAAAAAATGGCTCGTGTGAGTTGGTGCAAAAATGCTTAAAAAATTCAATTGCGGTGCTTCTGCCAACGTATACAGTATTGTAACAAGTGATGAAACCTGGATATATTCTTACAAACCAGAAACAAAACAACAATCCACTGTTTGGGTACTCCAAAGTGTACCAAAACCAATAATAGTTGTTAGTTCACGAAGAGAACATTGAATTATTGACTCATTGTCCGTATTCGCCTGACTTATTACCAAGGCACGGACCGACGGCTGTCTTTATCGACTATGAATCACACGGCATCGGCAAGCTATCATCGTTCAGCTTTTGCATGCGTATGCGTGAACGCTTGAGACGCTCGCATCAGTCAACACAACTTGCACGGTCGCTTATCCAACATTCGGCGTAAAACCCAAGCTAGATCTTTCAGTATCGTAGATGGGTTCATACATACGTGGAACGTATTTCCCATACTAAAATTAAACTAATACAAAAATTACGTTAGGCACACATATTGTAAATGTTCTTGTCTGAAATGAGTACGTAGTAACATGCTCATTAAACATAAAATGCTTAATTCACATGGAAGATTAGATAAAATATTAAGATCAAAGTAAATTATCTTGAGTAACGACATTAATTAACGAATTCTGCTGAAGGAAAAGGTAACAGGTTACATCTGCAGCGTATTACATTTGTCACATTAGACAAGATTTATTTACATTTAATTATTAATATGTAATTTAAATTTTCTGCTGTTAGACTTGTACGAGTGCTCTTTAATATATCTTTAAATATGGAGACGCTTCTTTCCACATCACAGCTAGTGAGAGGAGCATATTGAAAATGAGATTTGTAAATACTGTATTTAAAATCGGATTCATTATTCTCACTGTACAGATTTTTCAATGTTATAAAATTGGGATTCCGAGCAAAAACCGCCTCGATTTTTTGACTTAAAGAAGCACCAAAAGTACCAGGAATATTCTTTAGTTTACTTAAAATATTATTTAATGTTGTGATTGCTTCTTCCAATTTAAATGATTGCGTTTCAAAATATTAACATTTTTGGATATATCGCCAAAATACGCTTTAATAAATTCTAAATTAGTTTGCAAAGACGAATCTTGTAAGATAGTTTTGCATTGGGCTATACTTTCTGCGTCTTCATCTAAACTATTTACAACATCTGCAATTTTCTCCAAATTCTCGGAGTAAAAAGAGCAGGCTTCTAACTAGGTACCCTATCTGGTTATGATAGGCGAGGAGGTAATGGAAGTAACGGATATTTTTCTTTGTAAATGGTAACTCTTGTTGGCGCTTTCTAAAAGATTTTCTTAGTGCTACTAATTAATTGATTTATGTTTGGATATTGTTCTTTGACGAATTCTGCAATTCTATGTAAAGCATGCGCAGTGCATGTAATATGGTAGCATATTTTCAAATTAATTTTTAGTAATTTACCAGCTTTTATCATACAAGCGGCAGCATCACTAACAAACAGCAGAGCCTTTTCTCGTTTCGCAGCACCTTCGAATATATCATCAACGCTATAATTAATGACGTCAGCTATCGTATTTGCATTAACCCGTTCAAGTATTTTGGTAGCAATCAATCGATTGATCAGAATGCAAGACACCAACAATAACATGTACCATGCTCCTGCCTAATATATCCATGGTCTCATCTGCACTAATCCAAAAATAATTATCTCCCACATAATCTCGAATTTTATTTTTACTTTGACATATATTTGTGGAAGATAATTTTTGCGCAAAGTCGATTTGTTTGGAAAATGTTTACTGATATACTTTGCAAGAAATTGTCTGTAGATTGGATTCCCAAGCTTTTTAAAAATGGAATATTCGCAGCTACAAGTGCCTCACAAAGATCGCTATAAAAACTATCAGCTGGTGTGCATGGATTCTGGCGATTTTCAATTTTCAAATGATCTAGCAGGCTTGATTTTTTTGCACATTTCAAAGTTACTGAACATACATTGCAGTAAATTTCTACATCATTAACAATTGTGAAGCAGTCATGATCCTTAATCAGGAAGTCATGATTTCTTGACGAGGACGTTTGTTAGGGGCCATAATGAGGGCAATTAAGGAAATGCGAACGAAGAATAACTTTCAACAAAAACAAAAAAATTAAAACAATACTTCTAATACAAAGAAAAGTAAGAAATGTTGCGACGACTGCTCCAAAGGAAATAAACTGAGTTCTATAACTAAAACTAATAAAAACGCCTATCCTAAAAATAAAGTAAGAAGAAGAATAAAGATAAATTGTACCAACAAGATAATAGTAATTAATAATAAAAGAAAGCAAAATTCTGTATTCTTAATCCAAATAAACAAAGCTGTATCAACAAGGGATCTTGAAAATAGAACACAGTCATAAATGTAAAAATGATAATCTGCAAACTAAAGCGCAACTACCTTGTCTAATTGTTAACAGCGCAGTGTTCATCGACGGAATAATCGCAACTGCAGGTTTTCCGTACGACTCTGCACGCGCGTCTTCGTGACGCAATAGAGACAGCCGTCGGTCTGTGTTTTGCTTATTACCTAATGATTTCTTCCTGTTCCCTTTTGTGAAAAACAGGTGTGGTAAGCAGTTTTCGACGCCGGAAGAGGACGTTGAGGCATTTAAAAGGCATTTTTCTGAGATACCCACTTCAGATTGGAATAAACGTTTCGGCAACTAGTTTCTTCGCATGCAAAAGTGCTTAAAACTTAAAGGCAAATATTTTGAGAAACAATAAAGTGTTCTTTTTTTCGATAAAATATCTGTTTTCTTTTTCCTTTTCCGGATTTTTTTAAGGCTTCCCTCGTATTACTGTATCCTATCGATTTTGTACCGCCACTGGTTAGGTGGGTTCTATTTACACACCAGACTATTTGTTCCACAAATATCATATTTCATCATCATTATTCTTTTTTGAAACAGTGTTGAAAGGCCTCTGCGGCATCAAATATGAAGTAATGACTTGGTAGCGCGTGAGCAATCTCTGGTGCAAATTAATTTTGAACTCACATACGCAAGTTGATATCTACATTGTGTATACCATTGCGGTCTTTATTCAGTTCGGGAATTAATTCCATGAATGGCTCGGAACTTTCATGGTCTTTTGTTTGAAATGTATGCTAAAATCTATCATTCATCACAGCTTGCAAGGCCGAAAACCAGGTTGTTCCGCTTTCTATATAGGAGACAGTTTTAAATTAAACTAAATTAAAGTTGACCTTGTCATAATCGCCTAGCGAAAGTGTTTTACTACCCTATATTACGCCAAACGTATTTGACTTATTTGAAAATATGTAATTACAGAATTGTAAGTAGTTAGTAGTAATTTTTTGCTTACAAATAAATACCTTATTTTCATTACAATGTTCCTATTTTCCTTTTTCATTCTATTTCCTTTTCAGCGTAACAATCATAAAGGAAACATGAAATCAAAAGCCGAAGCACGTTTGATATTGCATTCTTGTTATCTAAATACGGCGAACTAAATAAAATCGATGGAATTGCACACAAAATTAGAGCCATTCAACCTGAAGATGGAGTACGTTGTATGAGATGTAAATTCCAAAAATCTAATAAGAAAACGAGGGTTTGCATTTAAGAGAATATTCTACAATGTCATATCTACTACAATAAATGTGTTTTATCAAACCAAATTTCTTGAGTTTTTGTTATTTATTCAAATATTTACAGTACATGCAACCTGTAGAAGTAAACGAATGCGCCTTTGCTAATGACTTTGTGTGTTCGGCGAAAATGATTGTCGACTTGAAAATTAATAAGGAGGAAATTATAGTAATGTTATCTGACAAAAGAACTGTACAGATAAGAATAGAATTCGATGGAAGCATAAAACACAACTACATTTAATATTTGAAAACTAGTCTAAACCACGAAAAACGCAGGCGTAGAATTGAAAAAGAGAAGAGAGAATGGTGCTAAAGTTCATCGCAGAGCTATAGGATGTATCACCTTTTACATATTCCATTTTTTTTTTAATTTGACAAACGCAAAGTTTAACTTAAACATCTTCTATTCCGTATTCTTGCGTCTGCAATGGATACAGTTTTGAAGATCTATAATATATTTGTTTAACTTGCACAATCTTTTGAATAGTTGAACTTACGTCTTCTATCACATTTAATATGTTGTATCTTGTTAGGAATTGGCTGAACACTTTTTTGGGAAAGAAGAGTGGTGACACTGACATTAGAGCAGTGTGTGTATATAGTAAGTACAGTAGTGAGGAATGTATAAGTAAGCGACAAGTTAGCAAGTAAGAAGTGAAATAAAGCCATGTAACAACGTTTATTCAATAAAACCATACGTTAACATTATACAATAAACAAACGTCTACCCTTATTTAAAATATCTGTTTCTGTTATGTTGTTAGTAGACGATTTACCAGTACAGGTCTAGTCGGAAAAAAAATCATATCCATAATATAGAATGTAATGTAAAACGTAAACATGAACATTGAACGTAACGTAAAACGAAATAATTCTAGTAATATATGTCTTAACGTCAAGTGTGTATTAATAAAACAAATTCCAATAAACATTAATAATAAATCGTGTATTATATTCATTGATTTTTTTTTAATAATGGAAAATAAATTAATGACATAATTATTTTAAATATAAATAAATTGGAATTGATTCTAACAAAAGATATTTGATGGAAATTAAATCACTTAATAATGATCCAATGAGGTACATAAATTCATATAGCTACTACCAAAGTTACAGATAAATAAAATTTTACTAATTATAAACCTATCAAAATTTGAAAACATTCTAACAAATTCATTTGATTAAATAGTATTCGTAATACTACTTAATCAAATCGTATAATAAGAAATATAAAATAAGTTAAAATTATAAATATAAAATGGAGGTCTTGTTCAATTATATTATTGGGTATCAAATGATAAAAAAATAGAAATTCTTTCCAATCAATATATTTATATATTGATTGATATATATTTTATCGTCTTTCTAACACAATGATTTTTTATTTAGTATTATGAATCATAATTTATGATCATAGCTCCTAACGCATTGTTTATGATAATATGCCTGCTGATGAAACAAACATTTTTTATAATTCTGAAATTTAATTTCCTTATTAAGCACAGATTTTTTAATTCCTTTTAATTTTGATCTTAATCCAACAAATTCGAGTATCTTTTTGCCACCCAGTTCATCTTTAAATTTACCAATAACTATTTTATTTTTGTCACTATATACTTCATGATTTTTGGGGTTGTTGGATGTATCAAAATAATCTGGATTATTTTTAATAAATTTATTAAAATCTTCTTTGAAATGGTAGATTAAGAAAACTGTATCCATCTACACTAATTTTACTTTATTTATTATTATATTCTATCATAATGAAAATCAATATATATGCGGTTTCGATAGATCTAGTATAGCTTGTCCAAGATATATAGGTTTATTAAGCGAAACAATTGTTTTATATTTATGAATTAATACAAGATTTTCGCCATATATTACACACTTTTTTAATGTTGGTTTATTAATAACTCTTTGAGCTTTTAACTCGTTTTAATCCAGTTTAATATCTTGTCTTTTCCATACTCTTATTAATAATTGCATTTATCATCAATTTCCAAAATTCAACTTTCTTTATCATTATATCGAACATATGAACTTAAGAAATCCGATTGAGTGAATTCAATTTCTCTGTGTATCTTATGCGTTTATTATTTTTATACGTGTGTTATTTAACGTCAGCGGCGAAAGATTTATGATTTTATGTCAAATAATCGAGGATCTTGTATATTTAGTAATTTCTTCCGTTGGATTGGTTAGATTAATATTTTCGACTTGTTTTGTTTCATCAAAACACAATAATCATCTTTGTTAGTTATATTCATGAGAGCTCTAACACTTTTTTTCTATTGTGTCTTTATCTTCTTGAAACAATGTTTTCTTTAAAGAAATTGGAGATGAACCAGGAATTTCTAATGTTAATGACTTATCCTTTATTTTACCATCTATTGCATCGATAGCTTCCTAAAACAGGACCAGCAGCTGCTGCTAACACGGGAATTAAAAATTGTAAATATCATCCTTTTATTTCACCACCTTCAACGATTTTATTTTCTATTATTAAAAAAAACAATGAATACAGTAGACGGTTTGTTATTAATGTTTATTGGAATTTGTTTTATTAATACACACTTATATTTTTTGACGTTAAGACATTATATTAGTAGAATTATTACGTTTTATTTTCGTGTTTACGCTCTACGTTTCGTTCAATGTTCATGTTTACGTTATACATTACATTCTATATTATGGATATAATTTTTTTTTTTAATAAAACCGACGTCCCAGTGGTGGTAAATCTACATCTACTGTTGTTACTATTAATTGAACATCTACTATATCAACCAAATGTTCGGTTTTAGTTCAATATTTATTTAACTTGAACAACACCACATAAATAAAGTCTTTATTGGGCATACAGTCTGGAAGCTAATCATTCATTTGTTTTAAGATGTAGACATGCATTATCAATGGCTTTTTATTCAATATGAAGTAAGAGCACATAGGACAAATAAACTTAATTCTGGTTGTTAATTGTTAATAAATAATTGATTCTATATATATTTTAAATAACTCGGAAACAAGTGTTAGAATATGTAAACATTTTAAAAAATAGGAACTGCCAATTTAAGAATGGGTTTTTGGAACACTCTGTACAACATTTTTGATATATATTTACAGCAAGAAAGAGTATTTTGCCCCGCCAATAAAATTTTGAAGATTGCTGTACGTGGGTAACACTGAGAACATATTGATCAATAATGATAAGAAGGACTGTGTATAGTATGGCAAAAACAAAAGTATCGGCACACTCTGCACAACACAAGTTTTATTAAGTACACGGGATAGCTGTTCCGAGCTGTTTCCAACCGCTGACTGATCCGTTCAGTTCGGTCAACGGTTGAAAATGAGGATTGATTAATTGTGTGGTGCGGACTGTGCTGTTGTATGAAGATATTATATATCGTTGAACTTGTCTTTGAGAGTTCTACTTAAAGAATGCATAATATACAAATTATAGCATTTGAAATAGAAAAGTTGATAATTGTTTCCGATTTAATCAAGAGAGCCATGAAGTTAAAAATATTTTTTGGAAAAACATTATTACCCATAACATCACTCACTAAAATTTCAGAAAGGCTTTTGATTATTTCCAAAAAAAGGTCGTCATGAATGACCACGTATATTAAAGGTCTTGTTTATTAATTGGAGAAGAATGTATTCGTGCAAATTCTCACACTTCGATGTGAAAGCTTGGTTCCCACAAATATGGAAACGAAATACGTAGAATTTTAGGAGTCATAAGAAAGTCAAAGTAAGAAATGTAACGCAATGTAATAGAAAATAATACAATCAACGTTAAACATATTTCATTTGGCATATGGCATTTCTTCGAAGGGTCAATATATAATTGTTTCAGTTCCTTACGTAGTTCTTAGTTGTTGATTTAAAAAGATTTTATAAGTGGTAGCAGCCACAATTTCAGGTTTTACCCTACTCAAAAACCAATTTTTGGAAGAACTGCTCTTTGAATTTCATGTATGTGTTTCGAATTTCGAATAATTTCGAGTTTCTGCAGATATAACAAAAATAATGTTGCATGTGTAGGGCGTTCAAGCAAGAGAAGGGAGGCGCTCTGCAAAAAGTAAAAAAAGAGAGGGAATTGTAAAAAATGAGTAAAAAACAGATTATATAAATATTTAAATACCTACATATGTGTCAATACGACGTTTGAAACGTTAAGACTTCCTAGCGGAGCTCGGAGGTTAGAACACCTCTGCACTCGGGAAAATTCTAGTAGGGTTGGCTAGTGATCACAGTAATCGACGCTTAAAAGTACGAGGTGCAGTCTGTAACCCGACCCTTCGCCTGTAATACAACAACATTTTCTGTTTCGTTTAGGCACTGACGTGGTACATATTTTTTAGTTGTGCTATATAGATGCAATTTTTAACCGTATTTCCTTTCCTTTGATGTTGATTTTGTCCTATCCACTTTCAAACAGCACTTTTTATTTAGTCTTTTTTTTATGTGTCAAAACTCCATTTCATACGGTTGATTAAAGTTCAGTTTCATTGAAAGTTAATTAAGAAGCATTTGATAGAATTTGTATAAATTATACAATAAATAATTTATGGTTACAATTATTGCAACATATACAAGGAGTTCTGTCGAGAGCTGCGAAAGTTTGCGATATATAGAAAACTATTAATTGCAGAAATCTGAAAATTTGGTAATTTACTGACACCAGTTTTATTAACTCGTCTGGAATATTTGCACATATATGTGCTTCCAATTATGCCGCAAACCCAAATCAACTCCCTTATACAAATAGAACATATGATATTATTAATATGAACGAAAAATATGCGTTTCCGACGAGCATTTTTTAATGTACTTTTGGAATATTGCAGTGCAGATTTCAATGTGTTATTATGCGAAACATCTTTTCATTATACAAAGTCTATAAATCGTAAAGTGGAAAGTGTAATTTCAAAATGCGCGCGAAAATCAAAAATTCTCTCTGGCATACTCGAAAACGGTTCTGGAACCTAATAATTGAGTATACAGTTTCGGGTACTCGATTTCGAGTATCTAGACAACCGGTTCTAGAACCGAGTACCTGGTTAACCCGAAACCGAGTAGTGCGCTGGACGGGTATCCGGGTATGTAGGACTTTAAATAAAAAATGTCGGCTTTTGAATGTATTTTGAAATGAATTAAAGAAATTATAGTATGCATACTGTCATACTGAAACTCATACTATACAATTTTAAGAACGTATCTGGGCTGCACCCGTCAGTTTTTTCCTAAAACTTTTAATAACTCGAAAACACTTGCATGCAGGGTATCATAAGGGAGCTGGTATCGGATTCAGATGTAAGCGGAAGCTGCAGATATATCTAAATATTTAGGTGGGCTGGCACATTTTCCCAGAGATTGGCAGTTGCAGTTCCCAGTAAGACAAATATCAATTGAACGTACGGTTACCTGCACG
Organism: Oryctes borbonicus; assembly: GCA_902654985.2. NCBI lineage: Eukaryota > Metazoa > Arthropoda > Insecta > Coleoptera > Scarabaeidae > Oryctes > Oryctes borbonicus. The sequence continues at coordinate 10,290,849 of LR736859.1, read as the reverse complement.
CATATCCGGACACCCCCAGAAAGAGACATCGTTCACACGCAAAGTTTTCTACCTTCTAGCCTTGCTTACAAACTCTGCCTCTTTCCAATTCAATACCTCTTTCACAATTTATTATTTGTGCACCTACAACAAATGAAATCATGCAAAATTCTAATATACAGGGTTTTCCGCGCAATTCGTTCATTAAAAGTTCCCGCAGATAGCATCTTAGCCTACTACTGAAAAATTTGTAGCAGGCAGTAAGCGCATCTGCTTACTGCATTTTTTCTTTTTAAAAAAAAAATTTCGGGCCATAATATATTGTCATCGATGTATTTTTAAATAGTACATCATGAATATTTCGCCAACTGGCACTTCCAGAAATGTATCACACTTGTGGTCTATAACTTGTTGCTGAGGGGATTGATAATTTGGTAAAGCAAGTTATAGGTTTTTTGATTCAGTAATCAACATTTTAGAATATTATTTATTAAGTTACAAATGTTATATTAAGTATCGTAATTGCTCTTCACCTATCTTTTATCCTTCTTCTGGGCGTTCCTTCGGGTTTAAACCTCAGACTTCTTGGCGATTTGAAGTCTCGCATCACATGTAAGAAGCTGATATTTTCTAACGACTTAAAATTATTTATCGCCTCCTGGTTTTATGCATATTCAACACTCTGCCAATGCTGTATCTGTTTAGTTTTTCTTTGCCTTAGCACTGCCACTCGAGAATCATATTTCAAACATCCTTAGCAAATGTGTTAAGTATTTTGGAATTGTTTATAGATATTGCGAAGAATTTCGATATGTTCGAAGATTGAGTTTATTCAAAGAAAATTTGTATGCTATCTGCTTGAAGGCTTTTATTTGATTATGTTTTTAATAAATGTGACTTTAGTTTTCTTGCTGGTGAGGAGAATAAGTGATGACATTTCTGTGTAGTTGGTACACAGTAAATGTGATACTCTATCCCAGGAGCAAATAGCCGTTCAACAAATGTGCTGCATACATCAATGATTTCTAGTGTACATGCCTCAATAGGAGGTCTAGAACGTTCAACGTCACTTGTGCTTATATGACCACTCCAAAAATTTCAAAACTACTTATAAACCATTCTAATCAAGTTGTATATATACTACAATGTTCGTCTCTCCACTATCCTCAGACTATTTGCCTTTCATGCAATAATGTTTCATCAGCACACGAAACTCCTTTTCATAAATTTCTTAGAAATGGGTCGACTTGCACGATTCAAACGAACGCTAAACATAAAGTAATAATCCAATATGGCTGAAATTTGGTATGAATTCCTCCAAACTGCATACACACTGACAATAACCTTCATACGCAACTTTTCTAATCTTGCACGGACTTTTGAAACCACCTTTCAGTAATTCTTCTGTTCCCAGCGACAGCAAAGAACGCAAAGAACTGTTAGCCCCCAAATATTTTTAATTATTACAAAACTTCAGCATGCTTTATGCATTGCGAAGAAAATGTATAGTTAAATTTAATGCAGTCACGAAAATTTTTTCAGAGATATTCCTGTAATTAACGTTTACATCTAATTATGGGCTGCTTCAGAAATATATCGGTTGTATGTGTTATTGTTTAATTGCAAATTAATATTTAAGTAAATAAAAATATCACAAAATAAGTGATTTATAAATTTCCAATATTAGCGCGTTGGCACTTAATCCCCAAATTGGTGGATTCAACTAATAATAATTTTCGAACGATTTGGAACCGTTCTAAGGGATGAGATTTGAATAATCTCATATAACCTAATGTGTTTAGTTTAACTTAGAGATTATATAAAACATCGATTTCTTGATTGAGTTCCAAATTTAACGTACATAGAGGTTCTTTGTGCAGTATATAAATTCAATTTTATAAATAAATATTTACAATTAAGTTAATTAGTTCTATTGTAATTCAAGCACTAATACTTAAAAGCATAAAGTTAAAATATTTGTGAAATAAAATGAAAAAATAAGATATCGTTCCAATAAAGCCATGGTAGTTTGGAAAAATTATATTATTTTGTTTATTGTTTAGCGCCTAGGGAAATTGTTTGTTAGTGAAAGTTTTATATAACGTATTCAAATCTGCCTTACAATATTTGTTTTTTTCATTATTTTTCCCAGGTAACAAAGTAGATCGATATTTATTCTTATGGGGAATCTGCGTGAGATAACGGTTAAGTTGGGAAAGTTGAAGAAAAGGTCCAACATTTTTCTCACAAATTCTTTCATTTTAAATTAGGTGTTTGGTTGTATCATCAGGCCAAGAATTAATAAAGTAAAAAAGTAATATAACTGCGCGCAATTTAATGTATAAAAGATCACAATAGGACTTGAAGAAATTTGCTATACTAATTAACGCAAACAGGTTAAAAAGTATTGTACAATGAACTTCTTAATTCTTACTAATACAATGCAACATTCTCGATTGCCTTCCAGTGGTGTTTAAGCGCGAGAGATTGGGGGCATACAGAGCTGCTTCGTTACATTTCGGCACTTTCCGGCCTTTTATAGGGTATGCTATGTGTAATACATATCGCAGTGCGAAGTTGATAACTGTCGGAATTGAACGGAAAGCATTAAAAATGTTGAAAATGCGTAGAAATGCTTCAACTTGTCTGTTTACTACTAGGGTAAACGCGTATTTATGACAATTTCCAGACTTAATGTGTAATGGTGAAGAAATCAGGTGTTTAGTTGGAAACCATATATGTGTAGGAACCATGTAAATAGCGCAACACACAAATTAAAAAAAAACGGAAGGAGACCATATAAAGAATTTCTATGTGATTTAACTATGGTGTTAAGTGCGTGTAACATACCGTTTGCAAAAATCGAACAAACAATGTTTCGTCAGTTTTGGAAGAAATACAATCCAACGTGGGAACTACCAAGACCCGCAGACGCTACGTGGGTATTCGCTGTCAGTGCGCCAGAAAATTGAGAATTTTGTGAAAACCGCAGTAAAAAATGAACGGTTGTGGCCAACTATAGATGAAACTGCGGATATTAAAAAAAAATCCGTAGTATCGATTGGAGCACAGACAATGACCTTGAAAGGACCGTTACACCCTTATTTGTTAGCCTGTAAAAGACAGCAAAGATGTACTGCCGAAGCTATTAGTTGGACCACTAGACAACTCTGAAATTTCACCAAAGTAAGTGTTAACGGTGGTGTTACCGATGCTGCCGTAGTTATACTTCGCACAGGTCAATTATTCAAAGTTGTTCAACCGAATTTGCTGCACATAACATGTCTGCTTCATGCTTTACACCTTGTAGCAGACATTATATGAAAATGTTATCCCGATGTGGATCAACTAATAGCACAGACGAGAGCGGTTTTTCTTAAATAACCGAAACGTACTCGACTATTTCGTGTCCTGACATACCGGAATCGCCACAGCCAGTTCTTACACGATGGGATACATGGTTAGAAGCAGCATTCTATTATTTTAAACATTTGGAAAAGCTCAAATTAGTGAATTTACAACTGGACGCTAAAGAAGTAGCTGCAATAAAGTTAAGTCAGTCCAGATGCAATTCCAAAATTCTCAAGCTGCAGCAGATTCCAAAACTATTAACGACAATTACGTTCAAGTAGCCGACGTAATAAGAAAATTGCAAAACACTTCGTTGTCCTTACAGGATTCATGTGAAATTGTTGATCACGTACAAGCAGTGCTACATATTTGAGATGACGAAGAAGTCAGAAGTCAGAGAAAAATTTAATACTATATTACGTTAAAATGTAAAATGTTTTCTAGATAACGCCATCGTTTTAACAATAGTGTTGCGGAAGATCCGTTATACAAATTTAAAGACCACCTTAAAAACCACTATTAAAATAAAATAAAATATTTAGTAATAACTAATTCACTAAATGTTGAAATTTTTCATCTTTTGAATTGCCCGTTTGCAGTAACATTTAAGCTCTTAATCATTACTTAGGTGGTAGTTGGTGTCAAAACGATGTTATGTAAGAATTGATCATTATATGTATATAAGGACAAATATTTCAGCTACTATGTAAGGATTCTCTGTTATGGTATGCTATAATTACGAAAACGTATAATTTAACAGTTTCTACGTGATTACCCTGCCTATTCTAGTAAGAGCGAATTCAATTTATGGGGTTTAGTGTCTATTTATCTGTAAATAATAGTCGTTTGCAACATCGCTGAAGATATAATTATTCTGTAGCGTGCTGAGCCTTCAGATTTACGAGGCATTCAAGTAGAAATTTATGTAGCGCAATTTATTTTTAAATGCGATTTTCAACGTGTTACTGCTCGTTTCACCTGAATACCTTAGGCCTTTAGGTATTTTTCCGTATGTTGATACTCCTGCCACTACTTATAATGTTAACATTAGTGAACATTAAGATTGTAAGTATTTAATTAAAATCTGAAGCCGCATAAATTTAAACAACTTAATTTATTAAGTCTAGTTCAATTTTACGTTAAAATAGTACGTTTGTTTGCAAGGAGAATTTCTACATTTCTTCGTTGTTAACGCAAATGCAAATGTGTTTGAGCTTAATAGAATAGAAACCCACAATTGGCAGACAACACAAAAGTATCGGCACACTCCACATTACAAACGCTTAATTAACTATTCGTGGTAGCCGTTTCGACGATGGGTCGATGGACCGAATTCGGTTAACGGTTGAGGATGAGGATCGACGCATCCTAGAAACAGTTGTTCCCGATAATTAATTAAACTTGTGTGGTGGAGAGTGTGCCGATACTTTTATGTTGTTTACCATACTACCTCACAGTCCTTGTTAGCATTATTAAACTTACAATTGTTCGAAATTATATAGCATTATTGGTATAAGCTTTGTAACTCCTATTAAGTACCTCTCGCTTGATTGAATGAACGACTATTAACTAAATTATTTGATTTATTATTATTATCAAAACTAATTTAATTGCGCTTCATGTGCAAGTTTGGAATAAAAAGTGTTTGTATAAATTATGTCGAATTTTATATATTGCTGTAGAAATGTGTGGATGAGGGCCCGTATTTCTTAGTTGCAATGTTTAGGATGAATAGAATTATAATTGTAAGTGCGAGGGTGGTTCAAGAAGTCCTTAAAAATCTAAGAGATGGCGCTCGTAGTATCGAAAATGGTTTGTTTTTGGTAAGGATCATTAAATTACGTACTCGAATACTGTGGCATTGGAACACTGAAACACTTCACTATTACTCTCTACCACAAACACTTCACTGACACTGAACGTACGTTTCGATGGCTAAGCTATCATCTTCAGTAGCAATACTGAACTCGACAATAGTTCAGTATTGCTGCTGAAGATGATAGCTTAGCTATCGAAACGTACGTTCAGTGTCAGCACGTGCACGAGAAACTGGTATACTGCAAACACATCAAGGTCGGGATGGTGGACCTGACCGGCGCGAATGAATTTTGGATGCCGAAGAAGAAGTCTTAAATCTTGTTGAAGACGATCCTTCTAGCAGTACTCGAAAAATATCTCGCCAAGTAAATGTATCAAATCGAGAATCAATTATATCCTTTCCATGTACAGACAGTACAGGGTTTACAACCTGAAGATCATCCTTTACGTTTACAATTTTGCCGATGGTTTCTACAAAAACATGCTGAAATTTCAAACTTATCTTCCATTGTATTGGCGACTGATGATACACGTAACGGCATAAAAAACTGCCGTAATACTCATGTCTGGGCTGTCGAAAATCCACATGCTGTTCATCGTAATCATTTTGACCACAGATTTTTGTGCTATCAAATCGATTGAATGGATATGATTATCTCTTATTTTTGCAAAATCAGTTGATGAAATTATTGGAAGAAGTTCCTTTGAATGTACGTTGACAAATGTGGTTTCTTCACGAGGACGCACCGTCGCATTTTAATCGTTTAGTTCGCCAACATTTAGATAATGTGTAAATTGTAAAATAAGTGGATTGGTCGAGGTGGCCCTGTTCCATGGCCTCTTCGGTCATCCGATGTTAACCCCCTTAAATTCTACTTCTGAGGCGTTATGAAGGCCATGGTGTACACCAACGGAATAATTGATTTAGATCTTCGTAACTGCGTTGAGGCAGCTGTGATGACAATTCGACGGCAAGACCAAGGCCTAGTAACTTATGCCAATTCATGGATATGTCGAACGAGACTTTGCGTTCAACAACACGACAATAACTTTGAACAACTAGCGTAAAGTGGATTCCATGAGAAGCATAAAAAATGTTTAATTTAATATGCTTAATTACCACTTAAAAAAAAATAAATAAAAACTACAATTTTTTTTTTCACACATACACACAACAGAGTGAAATGGTTTTGATTTAGGAAGAGAAGACACTCACCGATCGAATTAAAACTTAGCACATTTGTAGGACCCACCTGGTTAGGGGGTAAGAGCTGAAATTTCGAAGATTTTAGGATTCTTGCAATTTACATTGTTATTACGAATAAAAAAAATGTATATCCCTAAGTATGCTTTCCATGACTCTATTAAACTAACCCGCCACTATCACATCCACTACCTCCTTGCGGAGAACTGGAAAGGGCAAAAGTGATCCCTTTGAAATACCATTTACGCCTATATGCATACTTGCTATCCCGTCACCCATGATTACCCTGAAAAAAATTAAAACTAACTTGTATAATATACAATAAAACCAAATCATTTTAATCACTTTGTGTATTTAACTTTAGCAACGAAAATAATACATATGTGTTCCTATACAGTCTTGTGTAAGTATAAATAGTAAAATGCGTAAATTTTGACAAATCAGCTAGAAAAACAATTGTTTGTAATAATGGGGCTCTGTCAAAAAGGAGTAGGCAGTTGCTTATTTCAAGAAGCATTTTCCAAAATTATATGTTTTGTACATTATTGTCTACAGCAAATGCAAATAAGTCAATCACGTTGTAAACAGGGCCACTATATGTATAAGTACGGTAGGTGTATGAAGTGTTGTTAATTCGTAGTATTTCATAGTAGAACGCAGCAACATGGTACACGTTAATCCAAGTAATATCCGTTTGCTAATAGTTACATATAATTATAATAAAAAACAATTAACTACAAGTGACCAATGTGAAAGAGATGTTACATGATAACTCCCTCTTTTGTGATGTTTCTCCTACTCATTTTCATTTAAAAGATGTGAACAAAAAATATTAAAGCCACCTACACCGTTACTATAAGGCTTACGTAATTATTATGCGCATATCGGTACTTCTTTGTCGAATTTACTCTACAAAATATTACAAATTTAACCACCAATAAAGTTTCAAAATATTGGCAAACAACGCAAAAGTATAGAATTCGATGCTTCTTCGAAACGGCCGTCCTGGATTAATTAATTTAGTAAACTTGTGTGGTGCGGAGTGTGCCGATACTGTTGCGTTGTTTGCCATACATTGGTGAGCATTTATAAAAATGTGAATAGCTACTGATGAAGATTAGTTATTTATAAAATTCGATGTTTATATACCTCCAACTAAATTTATAAGAAATTACATAAAATTATAGGTATGCGTAGTTTCATACCATACACTATCGTTACCTTTATTTTTGTTGGAGGTAGTTAGGGGTGAGGAGCAAATATGCATATAGGCGTAAATGATATTTCAAAAGGTTTTGGGTATATTTTGTCCTTCCAGTTCAACCCCCACCCTGCAAGGGGGTGCGGGTATGATAATAAGGGTTGCAAAGAATCTCATCCGGGTTAGTTTGACTCATGGAAAGCGTACTTAGGGATATATATATATATTTTTTTATTCGTAACAGTGGTGTAGATTGCAAAAATCGTCGAAATTTCAGGAGCAGGTTTTACCTCCTTAACGTAAGGTTCTGCAGGAACGGAAAACGGTATTTTACAGCACTCATACAGGTAATCGGGGAGTGTCACCTTGGAATCTTCCGTTGTAAGCACAATGCAACAATTCACCCCCTTTGGAACAAGGTTGATTTCTTAAAATGAACAGCATGCTTATTACATAAGTATAATAAGTATGTTGTTGTGGCACACCTTGTGTGATTCATTAAGTGAATCTTAGGCTTAGTTGCAGCAATTGTTATGCAACAGTTCGTTTTGATAATCTAATTTCTAGAAATGTTTTTGGTTTAAAAGTTTAAAAGTTTTAATAAAATGTTCAAATATTTAAAATCTGGTGCAACTTCAACTATACAAAGGGCAATATAGGGTATTTTAGGATTCACCATGTGATCATTTTTCCTAATAGATTGAATGTGTTTTCTACCTTTTTGCATGCATTTTATGATACCAACATGTATGACTTTTGTTTTGATATTTAGAGTAGATTACTGCCTACTAATTTTGTTTATTTATTTTTTTTGAAACCCTGTATAACGTTCTTCAATTACAATTTCGTTCACGTAATGTCATAAAAACGTGTAGATAAAGAATATTTAGTATTCAATGTATGGAAGATACATTCTCATCATTTCGCAAGGACAAACTTTCTACGGAACTAGACACATTGCGGAAGATTTGTAGGCCATTCGCCGAATTTGGTAAACATTGGTTATTTCTTAATAATTCGACAACTTCTTTACAGAATAACTGCAGACGTCTTTCAGTACTAATGATATCAATTTGCAAAAGATGACCGGACTTAAGTTTCAAGTAAATATTAAACTAAATTGGTACAAGGCTTTTGTATATGCATTTGTGTAACAATATTTAAGGTTTTGCTCTTTACTCTGTGGATGAGGCCAAATAAAGGAATTAATGGGACAAATAAAATCATTGAGATTGACAATTATGCCTTTCTCATTTCTGGAGATAGCAAAATATGGTACTTAATATCCTACATAAAAGGATAATGATATTCGAATAAATTGGGCAAAAGTAAGTTAAAAAGAGAATATAAATATAGGTAGCATCTTCTGTTAATACTTTCTCAATCTATAAGCTATGAACTTGTCAAAACCTCAGAAGTCCTTTCGTATATAAATGGAGCGTGTAAAGTGTTGCATTGCTTTGTTACTGTCACTCCTTCTCCAAAAAAGGGTGAAACGTAATTAATTATTTCCCAAAATGTGAATGGCATCTTAAGACTATATCGGATGAGCTACAAAAATGCATCACGTCCAGCGCGATACGTTATCATTTTGATTAAAACATTGAATATTTTGCACCAGCAAAAAGCTTCTTCAAGTGTTTTTTATGACACAGAGAATGTGGAATATTGCTTCTACAGAAATAGCAAAAAGGGTTAACCGAGACATACAATTAACTACAGTCGCTACTGTGCATACTCAAAGAGCAGATAATACCAGATATGAGAAATATAATAGTCTTTAAATCTATTATACCTTTCATCATTTAGGTTCGAAGAAGAATTACTGAAGTTGAGTATCGATTCTGCAACTTTATGATTTAAGATTTAAGAGATAGATGTATCAGCACCAGAAAAGCAGCTGATGGATGGTATGCTGCTGTAGGTAGTCTAATTTAAATATAAATATATACCGTAGAAATGTATCATTTAATCTGATGTTGTATCAACTGCATTCAATGCTACCTTCAATTGGGATCAGGAATGGAATTCCCGAATGATCAAATGATTAAATCAAAATGTCAGCTTCTCAAAAAAGCTACGTTTTATTTAACATTTTAATTTTCCGTTTTTGTTAGGATAACAATTTCTAGATCTATGTGTTTCTAAACTTATATTTTGCAAACCAAACATAAGTTAATATCACAAATTGTTATGTTAAATTAAATGTGGGAATTTTTATGTTATCTACCTAGGTATGAAAACAAATTGCTATCGCGACAAGTTTCTATGTGAAATTTTATATTGTCATCTCATGGTTATCTCCAAGTTTGGTTCCACCAATCGCTTAAAATTAGAGTTTAAAGAAGTGAAAATGATTTGAATCTTGAACATAAAAGAATGAACATCCACCAAAGGATTGTGGCAGTGAATGGAGAATTAGATTGGCAGAAGAGATAAGAAATCCATTCACAAAGACCCAAAATCTGGAAGATCTCCCTGAAGGCACGAACCGAAGAAATCATCAACAATACTGAAGATTTGGTGTTGACTGACCGCGAGTAAGTTTCATTTATTGCTCGAGAAATAAGAATACCAAAAAAGTGTGTTTTTATAATTCTACACGATTTGAGAACAAGCAAGGTGTGGGCACCACAGATTCCCAGGTTGCTCGGTCCTGAAAAAAGATGTGTAGATGACAAATTTCTGAGGGGAATTTCGCCGTTTTATCCATCTATAAATTTATTGCTGGGGATGAGGCTTGGGTACATTAATGAGACCTTCCCACGAAACAAGAATCCATAAAACGGATTGATACTGGTATCCAGAAAGGCAAAGGCGTATTTCTCTGCAGAAAATGTCTACAAAAGCACAATTAGGCACTTGAAAGCGGGAGTTATGCTTAGAAAACTATTTCTGCACAACAACTGCAGGACGAATTATTAAATCGGTAGTCAACGGATGCGGCTTTGAGGAATTACAACATTCATTCTAGTCCCAACCTCGCCGGTGACTCTTATCTTTTCCAAAAATTCAAAGAAGTACTTGAGGGGGCGTCTCCTTTTTTTTTGAACGATTACTTGGGAGTCGTATTTTGCAGAATTACACAAAGATTTTTTTTCATTATTAGAAAAACTTTGGAATAAGTGTAAAATTGTTCCTCCGTTAAAAATCAAAATTTGATTTGTTTTCCAACTCATTGTTTTCATAGCTAGGTAGACAACATCAAAAAATATCCTCGGCTTATTATTGTAGTGATTAACATTTTGACACGTACGTAATTCAGAATCTATCAAGAAACTTTTTGACCTCACGAAATATGATAATACAAATAGATATTTTGTAATAAAATGTAATAAAGCCGGCAAAATAAAATAACGAAGCTGTTTCTTATTACGCACTTCTGCTGAGAGCAAATTACAAAAAATGGAAAATAATAAAAACGTATTGACATTCTAATTTGAAATTTCACCAAGAGGAAGTATTTTTTAAACATTAACATAATTTTCTTTAAAAGCATACATACATCAAGATATACGAATAAAATTACGGCATCTTGTTATATGTTACGTTGATCACGTTTAGTTCTAATGTAGGGTTCAATGACAACGGTGCGTAACGCTAATATATCGCAGGATCGTACCCTTCCTCATCTTCAGCGTATACCGATCTATCTAACAAGATAATGATTTTTCGTTATTCATCAAACTTTACTCTGGCCCGTCCAATTTATTACTAATTGAACACGTCATGAGATCTAGGACGCCAGAAGGTAATCGATAACCTTATCTTGTAATATGTCTTGTCAGTGCATTACTCCCATCCATTATTAAATATAATCGATTAAAATAACCAATATTTTGCAGTCACACTTTAATCATGTATTGCTCATATAATTTCTGACATCTGTATCAATTTTGTAAAATTCAGAGAGGAGATTTTCAATGATAAATACAACCTTTTTTTTTTTTTAGAAGCAAATAAATTTCTTGTCGGTGAATCTTTAACGTCCGGGAAGGAAACTATTCTTGAAATCACATGCGTTTTCAAAAATAATTCGGTTTGAGTGTATTTGCTTTAATTAATATAACATGCTAAAAACGACGTGTCGATTGCTCAAACAAGACAAATAGTGTTGTTGAAATCACTTGGTTTATGCTCAAATGGCAGTAGCAAAGAAATTGTTCACAAGAACGTTATCACGAGATTGGTTCTTACAAAAGTAGAAAGAAAAGTAGACAGAAATGAACGACTACATTAAGAGATGATAGACATTTGGAAAAAATGCATTGCGAGATTGACGAAAGTCAGCAAATGATATAACTAGGGAGTTTTGGATACGTCATAAAACTGCAATTTCAACCGTCAGAAGCATGTACTGACATAGGGCCACAGGAAAATGTGTCTTAATGGGGAAAGAAGTACGTACCTTGAATATTGATCAAAAGTTATATGGCCCGACTAATCTAATATGAAGGCAAGTTTGAACATTTCAGTTTCATTTTACTTGTCAATGATTGATGAAAAATTATATTTACGTTCTTAGATACCTGTGTTGGGGCTGCCCACCTTAATATTCTTATTAAAATTATTGTGTTGCTTTCGCGAAAATGGGATACATCTTTTAGACTGGGCAGCACAGTGAATCTGTCACCAGTAGTCCGTTATAAAGGGCAACTTCACCAATCACAAATGCGAGTCATTAAGAATATTAAAAAAGAAAATTGTGGAAGAATGGGAAGGTACAATTGGTCGTACCTGCTAAAAACATTTATTTATTTTGACAATGTCGCGGTAATGCTATTGATGGTGCCATAAAATATTGTTGTTTTTATTTAAACCATTGCACTTTTTCATATATACATAGGGGTGCTTAAGACCTATGACAAAAGCTGTTTATGCAACAATTAGCAACAGATTCATAATTTAATAGCATTGCATACTGATATACTGCTTGAATTGTTCTTCTCCAACTATGAAATAACTTAAAGTAATTCAAATATACTTACCATTACTTATGTATATTAACACTTTAATAAAATAATTAATTATTCATATTCCAGGTAATTTACTGATTAGGATTACTATTCAAATGTATTTATTTTTTGTAGCATTCACAGCTACCGAGGAAATTAATATTCACAGGTAGAAATCAACAAAAAGTGACATAATTATAACTCGTAGAGTTCTCCTATTACTAATTTAACGTACAGAAATCAAAATACAGGTAATTTTATATGTTACTAAATAAGACTTTTATGGTTTTATGATACCAGTAATCGCAGAATTGAATTTTAATGATCGATAGCTTAACAATTTACGTTTTACGTATTTTATATCTTTGAAAATTAGCACCTTTATTGGCAGTTTTTTTTTATAAATACTTTATAAATGCAAATGTTGAAATTTTGAATGATTTGTACTTAGAATCATCACTGGCTAAGGATTTTTAAGTAATTTTGATCCGCAAATATTGTTATCCGCGATATTTGCCTCCTGACTAAATCTAAAAAATTATGAAAGGTAGTAAATATGCTAGATATAAAGAAAAGGAATGAGGGCAGAAGGTTTAGCGATTTTAACACGTATTCAAATGATAAAAATATATTCATGTGGGAATACCGGAATAACATAATTTTTTGTTCTAAAATGAATAGTAAATACAAAGAAAAGAAGTAAGCCACAAATTAAGACGAAAGCTATAAGCATATGCTGATGAAGATATCAAATTAGTGCCACAAAATTCTCTATTATGACGTTTAAAAAAGTTTGTTAAATCAACACGTGCGAAAAAGGCTAGAGGAAAAGACGAGGTAAATTGTACGATTCGAAAGGAGATGACAGCCGGAAGTAAAGGAAAAAGTTAATAGAGGAAAAATTGCAGATATATAAAATTTTCACTAAATGCAGGAACTATCAGGAAGGGTTAGCAGCTTCGATTGTTTATAACAATATCCTCAGTGTTGGAATGATCTCTGAACTGATTTCGTTTACATAACGAGATTGTATTACATTTAAAATCGCTTTCAGCGAAAAAAGAAATCTATTGCTAACTTCACACCGGTTAAGAAATAGGTTCGATAAAAACGCTTAGAACTATGAATCTTACAGGAAAAGAATGTTAAGAAACGTTTCTGTATGTTTTATCCACAGATATGTTCTGGTATGTATAATATGGATACCAAATTAGCGAACCTTGTCTCAGGCGATTTCCCACCAGACTACAATATCTTGATAGTATACGGATCACTAAAATTGCGGCAAGGTCTAATAAAAAATCTCAAATTTCAAATAATTCCCAAATCCTCCACTTTGTCTTTCCTTAGCACAGAAACTCCATCTAAGGAGTAATTATTATACAGCAAAGGATTAGTACGGTTGGCATAAGAAACGGTGGAACATTTGGATTATATTTGTTCCATTTATTAATAATCAGTAAACTATTATGTAAATTAATATAATTCTTATTGAACTTTACGGTGATATAAACCTTGAAATCATCCGATTGTCCAAGATAGAAGAGGTCATCGATGTAACGTGCGAAGAAAAAATTTAAGAATGGTTGATTTTACCAACTAACTAATTATATTTAGGGTTTGTGAATTCGGAAATGTTTCAAGAACACTTTTCCGGCAATTTAAACTCAAATGGGAGACGATAAATGAACTCTATGTGGATATTAGAGATTTAAAACGAAAACTAACCTGGCATAGCGAGGTTCTGATATATAAACACTACATTTATATGTTCGTTTCTGGGATTTAGCTTTTTCTAACCACCACACGTGACCGAAACAAAACGAAATACAAGTATAATTCTAGTGATAAACACCTTGAAATTAGATACACAACCAACACGAGTTACTTCCATGATAATTAGACTTAAAATCAGTAATTAAATTAGCACCTCACTCCTTTATTTCACGACCAGAGTAAGTTTTGATAATCTTATTTTTCCAAAAATACATTGATGACGAAATACGAACGGTTATTCTTATTTTTAGATGTAGCTTAATGCAGGCGATGCAGGGACGGAACTAAAGGGCTGATTCTATACAATTCTATGACGATTCTACCACTACCGCCGTTGGCTGGGTTAATAATATTCTCCTAACTCCAATACTCCCTAGATAATAGGAGAGAAAAAGAATTGCAGCTTTCAAAACTGACCTCACAGCCATTGGATTGATCTTAACTTTGAGATGCGCGGCGCTAGATGCAACTAGCCTCGATGCTGAGAACACTACAATATATTAAATAATAGCAGACTTAGATTAGATCCCTGAGGTGCACGTGAGATTATGGCGATCATTCATGATGAGGATCCATTACAAACAACCTAACTCTTCTTTGTGATAGATATGATGAAGTAAGCTGCAGAAACGAAGGACATATTCCAAAAGAGTCAAGTTTTGCCAATAATATGCGAGGATTAATGTGAATAAATTACAATATCGCAGGTTTTAATTCACATTTTATTCTTTTCTGAATTGTAAAGTAGAGAAAAGAAACTTAGTACTAAAATTGATAACAATTATGAACATGTGATAGCTAGTTAATCGATAAAAATCGGATCAAATTACTTCTGATGTACTATCGATAACACATTAAAATTAGAACTAAAAGAAATGTATTCGAGTATAGGTGGATTTTACGTTTTTGTGTAATTATAAGTGCCCAATCTCTATATGTCCAAAGTTATGTTGCTAACTGCTTATTACTGAGTTACGAATCTGTATTATAACTGAAAAAAATTGCGAACGAAAGGTATTTAATACATAGTCAACATGCGTATAATAGTAAAAATAGTGATACAAATTTACGAAATTCACGTTGAATATAACATGTAGGATGGGATAGAACAAACTGTACTTTCAATACCAAATGGTCTATTTTAAAGATGACACTCTTGCTCAAAAACACTGTCTTCTTGAGTATATGTTTCTAAACTACTGCACTATTGGATGCAATCACAGGCATAAAAATGGAATAGAAAAGAGATCATATATACAAAAACAACGTACTAGAAATAAGTCAGAAATTTCAATTTCCTTAGCTAATAACTTCTTCAGAGCTGACCAGCGAACATACACTTATGATGACACAATATGATCATTATCTCTGATATTTTTTTTAATGTATGGCATTATGTAATACCATAAGCAGTGTAAAAAATATATATTTTTATTAAATAATGGTATGCTTTGTATAGTATAGTTCGAGTGAACATTCAAAGCCATATGTTTCGAAAGCTGTTGAAGTATTGGTAAATAAGTTCCAATATAATAATAGTGTAAGTAGGAAATTTAGAACGCTTCCAAACATCTTTTTGTAGGACTACTTTTAATAAATGTATAAGGCCGTTAGTTAAAATGTAAAGAATAAAGCGCACTGATAAACTAATTTTCTAGGTTCACCAGACTTGGATACTATTATTTGTATACCCCGTCTCTTAAAAAAATTCCGTTGGCAGAATTATAGTGGTGCTAAATTAGTTGACCTTCCAAGAATTCTTAGTATGGATATAAAACACATTAACAAATTCAAATAAGAAATCTCGTAGTTCCAATAATAATAAATTACCTATACTTGTTTGGTTAATTTTTAGTAAGTTTGCAGTCTGTTTTGGTATTCTGAAGTGTTTTTATTCAAACAAAATTTTCAAACTTTGACAGTACAATCTATATTTGTTTATATCTGAGAACTTTTTAATACCTTGTTTGTTAAGTGCATCATCACTCATCACTTTAATGAGAAACTTGAAATTCAGAAACGGAATCTATGGAAAATACATTAAATTACTTTTGTGCTGGAAGATTTATTTAAATACGACAATGGACAATGGAAATTCACAAAAGGGAAGATCAAGTTAATTATACGAAATAATAATTTATCTCTCAGTAATAGGGCTAATTGTGATTTAATCGTTTAAAGTTGCTTATCGAAAAAATAAGTTAGTTTGATACCAAATATTTTGCGGGTTTGCATTTTGAAAATATAATACAATTTTGAAATCAACTATATTACAAGTTATAATGACCAAATATACTGACATATAGTTCAGGAAAATATTTCAGATCAACTCTAATATCATTATTATTATTGAATGTAATTGGATGGTAGTGTTTTAGATTTTTTTGCATTTTTTCCTGAAATACTAGATGATGTGTATGTAAACATTTATTAAATTTATTTAACAATGAAGACTCTCTGCGACAATTAGGTATATCAATAAATACATACTTCGTTAACTGTAATAAACACTGACCACGTGTTTACTGTGACTAGTTATATAAAATAGTAAACGTTTCTAAACAAATATAAATTGCTGGTTCTCTAACTGAAGCAATTACTGGGAAAAGTGAAAAGGTACTCACAATAATAAATATTAACTTCATCTCTTTAATGTGCTGGTAGATATCTTGTTGGCGATATTTAGATTAACACTGTACATTTATATAAACCGCATTGTCCGTTTCTGGTTATTTATTTACGACACTGCCTTCATTGCACGAATGTACTGTATGTTGACGTAGGACACGATCGTTGAGAACGGCAATGTGTTAAATATTTTAGGTGTATATAACAGCAATGTACATTATTTGTAGTCCCCACTTTGGTCTTAATAGCACGACCTACTGACAGTGGTAAGTGAATGGGTTCACCGATTGTGTGTGTGCATAGAGGCATAGGAAGCGCTTCCTAAAATAGCTTCAGTCGAATTTCATTTAGTTGATGCTATGCAGTGATTACAAATACTAGATCTATTAAGTTCATTTTCTTTTAATTTCTATTATTATTGAATGATGTATGCTAATTTCTTTTGATATTAGACACACTAGAAACTGATTGGTGATGAAATATTTGCATAGAACACTCCTACCTTAAGCGGTATTCCTAGCAATATTTTTATTGCTTTCTATAAGTAATAATATATTTCGTAAATGTTGAATTACACTTATTCGTTGTTACAGATTATTTATTGTGTAAATTCTCCTTAATGTTATAAAAAACAAATTCTCCTTAATGTTCTGTGTTACCGGCTAAAACCAACGAACGCCCAAAAGCTGTCCCCTACCCTACTTCTCCCAAGCAAAATTTATATTAAAAGAAATCTAAAAGAAGTAATTTTCATCCTTTTTGGAAAGTAGGTTACAACTTCTTAATCTGTTCGTATATCTTAGGCTTAAAAGGATTAATGCACCCCCTTTTCATGATTTTCTTAGGTTATACCGTTAAAAACAGCATAAACTAACATCTTCCTTGTTTAGGAGCAGTTAATTGTCCCGCGACTTGAGCCGAATAGTACCACATGCACAATATTACGCAAATATCTAGTTGATATGCTATTTAGTTTATTCTTCGAGACTCTTCAGTGAAGCAATAGTTGCTCTGCATGCACTGTAGCCGTATGTGCTGCCAAATATTGTCGTAACGTTAAAATTACTAATTGCTAAATTTTTGGTTAGGCAAACCAGTGCAATAGTTGAAAAACCAAACTACATCGGAAACCTACAACAACATCTGTAAGGAACTGATATTAAGAACCCATCGTGTTCAAACTAAAATAATTAGTTTGGCAAGGATATTAGATTTAATTCTTATTAAACAAATAACTTCCATTAACCAAACAATTATCCCCAAAGCTTATTGGGTTACGTGAAAAAAATGAAAATATCGTATTTGTATAAGCAAAGATTTTGTTGAGTTAGCTACAGTTTTAAGAGATTCATAGATAACTTTAGCCTATATAACAGTGTAGCAACTTTCACTTCTCGACTCTACACGTCAAATTGATCCAAATTAACTAATCACTGTTGCTATTTTCGATACTACTGATCCTATTTTCTTTTATATTTGAAAAAGTTATTATGAAGATGGCGTTACTGATCAGAATATTCGAGCAATATAATTACGTTAAAAGATATTTTTAACAATTTCAACCATGTTGGACGCTCGGTTTTTGCTTAACAGTCGTTTGTATTAGTCAATGTTAGTGTTTCTGTAAAAATCTATTAAATTCTTGCATTTGAAATGCAATACGCTTACGGCGACTCTGCACTATCATTGCCAAGGTGTAATCTTGGGCAGCCGAATTTAAACGTGATGGTGCCAACTTGGTTGATGATGAACATTTGGGATGTCCAAAAACTACAACCACTGCTAATACCATCGGAAAAGTTCACCAAATGGTGCTAGACGACCATCGAATTACTGCTAGACAGATACCAGTGACTGTGGGTGAAAGAATAGGTTTGTTATGTACTGATTGAGGATTTGGATATGAAAAGGCACATTAGGCGCTGCGTTTATTCGGCCAGGACTAAAAACATGAAAATGAATATTTCCAAAGCCTCGTCGAAGAAGTTTAAGCGAAACAATCCGGAGTTTTTGCGTTGATTGATAACTGTAGGTAAACGTCGGATAAACCACTATACTTCTGTTGCCAAAGCATTGTCGAAACAGTAGATTACGAAGGGTAAAATGGCTCCGAAGACTGCTCCATCGGTCGGGACAGAGACGGCGATGATTTTTTAGGATAGTCCCGGAATAATAAGGAAGGAAAAGTAATAGCGGGAACATACTACACATCATTCCTTAACAATCTGAAGGCAGAAATTGCGGACAAACGGCTGCATTTGAAGAAAAAGAAAGTTTTGTTCCCTCAAAACTTTAGTAGTCGCCATGGCAAAAGTTCACGATTATCACTGGATCTGGCCCTCGGCGACTTGTTTGTTTCCTAGGCTTGCAGTTTAGTTCGGACGACAGAGATTTTCATCGAATGAGGAGGGCATCACATTCGCAAACACCTATTTCCCAGAACGAGGTGCCAACTACTATTTGGACGAATTAAAGGGATTAGAGATGCCGAGCATGCGTAGGAAACGTGTATAAATTTACAAGGAGACTATGTTTTGTATTAAAAAAGTGAATTTAACATAAAAAAATACTTATTCTTGCGTTATGCTGAAAAATCTTCAGACTAACCTTATAATGGAAAATGGTCGAAATATTCCAACATGCCACACCGTTTTAAACGTGTATCTGATCTTATATACATTTTTTTAATTACTTAAACTAATGTAATATTTAAGCTTTAGGCAATTATTTAATAATAATGTAAAAATTCTTTGGATATGTTAAAATAAAACATTAGAATACTGAAACGCTTGTTTTGTCATATTTGATGTTCATTTCTTTTTCCTTTATTTTCAAAACGTTAAATCTCGTCTTAATTACGGGATTTCTGCAAGATTTAGAGTTTTCAATATTCTTTCAAGCAAACAATTGTTGTCAAGATTACAAACACAAATTAAATACAAACGAATCACTAGGCCGTCTTCTTATGAAGTTTAATGCGTAATATTTGTCCATAGTGCCTGTTTTATTATGCGCTCTATCTTCTTCTATTTATGTTTATCTATCAAGGGTAGATCGTTTTATTTCATATTCAATAGAGGATGTATTTATAATACATTCAACAAAAGGTGAGGTACATGTCACACATTTGCGTATCTCTTCCTTTACTGTTCTTTCACTGTACCTTTAGCACTTTAAAGATGTAAACTATTTATTTTTCTTAGCTACAACAGCCTACTAGATATATTAGATTAACGAGTGTGCTTTTAATAGAAATTAAAAACAACTAGATTAGTCTATAAAATTAAAAATTATCTTGCAAACTTTTGAAATATGCTATTCAACCATTTTTCCATTAACTATATATTAATCAGCATCAAAAGCATTACCTACTAATTTCCCGATTTAAAGAATTTGTAGGATCAATGACAACAAAATTTGAATCACGTTATATATAAAGTAGTTAGTAGTAAAAATAACTGTGAAACCATAATGTTACTTAGTAATACATTGCTTTCTTTCTTCTTAATTATTCATATAGATACATACCTGAATAAGATGCTGTATATTGTATTTTTGATATAGATTCTTGTTATGAGCGAAATGAACAAATTAAACAATAGAGCAAAACAATAACATCTACATAATATTTTCAGAAAAATTCAGGTATGCAATATCAAGTCACACTTATTAACATTGTATGAAATACACCTTCTTGAATATTAATGCAACTCCCAAGATATTCGAACTTGAAATTCCTATGAATATCTTTTACACCTGAACTATAGAGATTCTTCAGAACTAATTCTAGGAACATAAACATCACTACATTGAAAAATTATTGAACTTAACGGCGACGGCGAGTTTTTTTACGATTTCTTCGATGAATTAAAATTAACAGAGAGTTTGAATTAGCAAAATATTTTTTTGTTTGATTCCTTTCCGGTATTGAATATTGTCACGATGCTGTGGGTTTAACCAGCAACTATTACAAAGCTTGTATAATAAGAATAAAAAAAAGAATAAAATAAAATTATAATCGTTAATAAAATAAAGAATAATAAAAAATGTTCTTAACAAAACATTTTGTACAGTGTATAATACGAATACTCAACTTTAAGTTTTTCAAAATATTAGGCAATAAATCCCAAAGGCACTTTCGATTAGGTATTTATTTTATATTCTTCAGCTTCAAACAATTACTTTATCTTTTACTCTGTGTTTGAAGGAGTTAGTCATAAATTTAGGTAGGTAGTGTTTTCATTTTTTGTGATAATACTTGATCTACGAGTAAATTGGTATACATTTAAGTACCTTGCCATATGTTGGTCGCAGAAACAATGGCACACGCATACCAATCGCCTACTGATCGAGGAGAGCAGATCACTGTTTTTTATTATCAACGGACATTTGAAATGATTCAGCCAACCTTACGAAGATGTTTCCTGCATTAGAAAGAATAGAAATCGAACGTTACAGCCGCTTTCTCTCTACAGGAACACTTTCGTTGGCGTCTTCGTTAGTCCCTCCGTAATACTACATTGTGTTGCTCTAGACTGCTATGCCTACTCACGAATGAAGTTGTGTAATATTGTTATGATTTATTACGAATATGCAGTCATTATTTTAACAGAAATATACTGCATAACAACAGACTATTTATATCTGACATCTTAGTCCTATTGTATTTACTTCTTCTATTTACAAAATAAACATTTAGATTTTAAGTCTACAGTCAAGGTCGGAATTTTGTTTCTTATTCTTACCTAACAATGCAAGTGTTTCTTACAAAAGAATATTTTAATCTTTTAGAAATCTTTTCTATTGCCATGACAATTTTTGATTTGTGTATTACTAATCTCAATCGATTAGATTTTTATCCACAATCCTTGTTTTTCCTAGTTTTTCCCTGTTTTTCCTTGTTTTTCCTTTCTTTTTCCTTGTTTTTTCCGGGTTTTCGTTGTTTTCCCTTGTTTTCAAAACTGACAATTCTAAAGAGTAAATATTATTTTCCAGAAAACAAATCTCGTTTGACGTTCTAATATCGTTTAAATAGAATAGAAATTAGAATCAAGTAATTGTATATGAGGTAACTTGCCGAATCTATATATTTAATAAAAAAAGCACACACAAAAATTTTGTTGAGTAATAGAGAAGGAAAATCAACGAAAAGATGAGAGGATTATCCAAAAAATTATGACAAAATATACAAGAGACATACTCTTATTCTTCTGAATATTCATATGTTATTCTTTCTTTATGAACTTGGAAAGTACTGCACCATCAATTACACAAATGTTTTGAACTTCTGCAACTACAAAATGACTACTTTTTATTATTTTTTTCATATATTGTACAGGCATATTTGCAGTGCACTGGCATTTAATACTATTAATTTATATAATTATATTTTGAATCTTAATTAATATCAAAATTCACCTTAATAATATTTTTTGTAAAGAATACAAAAATCATGCGCAACAGCGTCTAAATACATGGAGTCTAGTAATCAAAATCCTTAGTGTCGTATGTAACATTTCAATATATTATAACTATACAACGTTGCTGTGTGGAGTGACGTTCACCCGAGTGATACATTTTCAAATTCCCAGTGACTGCTTCAGGATCCCTATTTCCTCGTCCCTGGCGTTTTATTCATCAGGCAGTTCTATCTCCAGCTAAGGAAAATCGTGGGGAATCCGCCAGATAACTCGCTTTTGCTACATTTTAAAATTCGTCATTAATGTAACACTTTCCTACAGAAACGTACAACTTAAATTCTGTTGTGTCCTTATCATAGTTTCGCAAAGTAAATATTGTTTGATCATAAGTCATCAGGTCCTGTAGGAAATGTAGGAAAAGTAAAGAAAAAAAGAAAAAAAAAATTGTAACCACTTTAATGGGCCAAAATTTTCCCAAACTTCACCGATTGTGGAGGAAAAGGGAAAGTGGGCTAATTTTACCACAAAACACCAGAATGTAGGGTAATTCATCCAAAATGAAACATATGCGACGTAACTTACATAAGATAGTCCTTGTACATCGCTGCATCGCGGTTAGCTGTGCCCATTACACAAAAAAAAAATTCGGTGTCGGATTTAATACCGTGTTAACAACGTCTGGTTGTTCCCTCGCGTCCATTTACACAAGTACTTAGAATGGCCGGAGTTAAAATTTTACAACTGTCGCGTAGTAAGCGGAACAATAATTTTCTGTAACACTGAAAGTCATTGTTCTGCTTCGGCGAATAATCTCTCCGTTTCAGTGAAAAACCTCTCTCCGTCTCGGTGAAAAATCTTTCCGTTTCGGTGAAAAATCTTTCCATTTCATTTTCATTCAGTCAACGGTTGGTAATGGGGATCGACGCATCCTCGAAACGACTGAATTAATTAATTAAATTTGTGGTGGTAGTGTGCCGATACTTTTGTGTTGTTTGAAGTCTCTATTGTGACAATAATGATAAATGGTCACCAGTTGTCATAAGTATATAATTTCCTCATCTTGTGTAATGTACAGTAGGGATAAATATTTAAAGTCAAAAATAAATTCGATCTTATACAACAGCATGTAGTAGATATGCTGTTTTGTAAAGTCGATGACAAGCAAATCTCAGCTCAATATTACATGTCATGTTGTTATGATTTCTGTGGCGACTGCCTATTGTTTTTACATAAACTTGCGGGGTTAACTATTACTTTTCAATCAAAGTTGCGTAGAAAACGTATGCTGGCATATAAAAATCCGAACAACATCAACAAGGACACGCCTGCCGGATATCTGAAATGTAGTGGTCACTATAAATACGTACATATCTACCTATGACCACGCCTGTTATACAAATCAACGCTGTCTTTTATCTAGAGCACAAACAATAGATTAGACAAATTAGTCATCGTTAATTAACTAATTACGGAGTTTGATCAGTTGGTATGATTTCTGCGCACTAGCTTGTGCAATACAGCTCGAAACATTATGTTCGGTAGATTTTAACTATCATTTCGATCTGTGAGTAAATGTATTTATACAGAGTGTCCTCAAATTGTGGATGAAAGATAATTCCTTCTCTAAATAATATAGGGAAAACATTTTCAAATAAAAAATATTCGGAGACAAGTGCTGTATAATATAACATTACATTCAAGAACATAGGCTGTTCAGTTTTTAAACGGAACATTCTGTATATTATAAATTTTTGGATACCCCTCTTCTATTCGTGTCAACTTTTATCAATACTCCCCACATCTGTCTATTAGTATATTATAGTAAATGAAAATTCGAATTAAAAGATAATTCTTAACGCTTTTTACAAAGTAGTTATAGTAAGTGTTTTGTGTTTGTTTTGAAAATCATTAATGCTTTAATCGTTGATTGAAATTGAATTTCTAGAAACTTCTTTAGAAGAAAATCAGTTGTAACAGAATTCTAAAAGCCCAGAATTCGAATAACAATCAAAAATAATCCGAATTCTGCAAATGTTAAATTAAATTTTGATATTTTAGTAATATTGAAATTAGATTATCAAAAATTGTTGAATGAAGGTGTAGGTACACGCACTTGATTCCAGTTACCCACTATATTATCTCATACTAGAGTAGTTCTAATTAATTAATTAGTTTCAACAAATATAACCAAAGCAAAAGTTTACTTTATCGCAGCACTTTGTTTTGAAACAAAAAACTGGTCTGTATAGATTCATATTTGATTTACTACTTAGGTACAGGGAAATGTCTATAAACAAAACAATCTTGAACAGCTTTTCTATCAGATGCTTGAAAATTATACGGACTGTTCCGTTTAAAAAAGTTGTAAATCAAACATGACAACATTTTCGATGGCCATCTTGTAGACATCCCTTTAAAAAACTAAGATATATGGGTGTAGGTAATTCAAGAGAGGTATGTAACAATATACTGGATATCTCTCATTAAAAAATAATGAAGTAAGAAGCATTTCCTGTCCAACCGGAAGCGAAAAACAAATGTGAACATTTTGCTGTTTTCTGTCTCAAATAACAAAGTTAGGAGGGTGGTTCAAGAAGTCTTTCGGAAATCTAAGAGATGGCGCTCGTAGCATCGAAAGTGGTTTGTTTCTAGTAAGGATCACAGTAAGGAAACAGCTGTCAAAGTCTCAGTTATATCTATCACACGGTTTCATTTTTACTGTCGATTTAAGCAGGGCGCGAAATAGTTGAGGCCACAGGCATATCGCAAGGTACAGCGTTTTTAATTTTGCACGAAAAATTGAATGCGAAAAGAATCTCGGCAAGATGGGTGCCGCGTTTGTTCTCAGTGGAGAATAAACGTAATCATGTGGTCGACTCTGAGGCTGTTTTGATGCTTTTCCATCACAATCCTAACGAGTTTTTTCGTTGATACATAACTATAGACGAAATATTACTACATACGGGAAATAAAGGAGCAGTCAAAATAGTGGGCTTTTGGATGCGAACGGGCTCCGAGGAAGGTGAAGACGGTGAAATCGGCCGGCAAGATGATGATCTTGCTTTTTCAGGATGCACGCGGAATCATCTACACCAATTACTTGGAAAGAGGACAAACAATAACTGGAAAGAATTATGCATCGTTACTGGACCGGTGAAGCGAAGAAATCGAAAAGACGTCCTCATCTGAAAAAGAAAAAGACAAAGACGTACGGGTGCACAGCTGTGAAGAGAAGTCATCGCCCAAACAAATGCCTATTTTGAGGAAAAAGACTAGAGGAAAAATAAATAAAAATCTACAAAAAATACCTTGTTTTTCTATCTTTTTCTTACGACGTACCAAACGGCCCTTGTATTCTATCCGTTCTCGAACTTTGTACTAACCTGGTACATACTTATATTTTATACTTCAGAATTGTTTCATTCGCAAGTACAATCTACTAGCACTATTACTAAATAGCAAACATCGAATAAATGAGGTAATATTTTTGAGAAGTTAGAAGAAAACTAACTAAAAATAGTAACTTGATGACCTACGTTTTCACGATTTTCTCTGCTGTTTTAATGTGTTGTGTTTGATAATATTATTTTCTAAGTTGAAACTTATTATCCTGTTCCCATTGTTATTTTTGTAACTCTTTCCATACAGGCTTAATACATATTGATGTATTAAGAAAAAGGAAATGAATTGGGCTTCATTTCCTTTTTCTCAGGAACAATGTAACGATATTATTTTTTTCTGATACTGGTGAAGCGAAATTGAACCGGTACTGACATGAAAAAAATTTCACAAATACTAGAACATCACTTACAATTAGTTAGTTTTGTATGCTTTCCTATCGGATAGCTGTCCCGGTTACAATAACACATGTAAACTAATAAAAGCTAATTGTGGAGATATTTATGAGATAGTACTTGGTATACTCTCGTACTTCATTTTTGCTGGGGTGCGCTAGTTTGTTTAGGAAATCGTGTACAATGAAACTTTATAGAAACGATAAGGTCTCTGCTTGAAAATAACTTTTACAGACTCCCATTGCTATCGCTACCGATTTTAACATGTACATATTGAATGGATTCAAATCATAATTTCAATCCAGCGTATTATGGACGAGAGAGTATTCTTGGTATAAAAAATCTAGCTGATTAAAGTTGCTGCGAATTTATTATCAAAAATATGAATAGGTGCATAAGCAAACTAAAGGAAACACAACAGGGTTGAAAAGTAGTGAACACTGATATAAAACAATGGAAGTTTGCACGTTTCTACTTGATAGTTGAATTTGTGACGGATCCATTAGTTGTTATTTCTATTGGTATTGATGGTGAATCCATAAACATCAAACATTTTTCCACCTGCTTTTAAAGTCGTTGGAGGTTAAGTGGAAAAGCTGTTAGATGTCACTTTGATTATTATTAGTATTATTATTATTACTAGTGGGACCTCATATATGATTCGGATGAATTCGTTCCTTTTTTGCTATAATGGGTGCACCAATCACTTTATCAACCGTTATTTTTATTTTTGATAAAGATTGGTGAAAATTAAACTGATGACACTAATGTGTTATAGATGCTATTATTGTCGCAAACTGTTTCTAAAATGTTTAGTTTGATTGAAGCAAGAGTGATGACTCGACAGGTTACTCTGTAAAATCCGCGATGGATAAAGAAATGGGCGTTATGTTCTTATACATTTCTGTAATTCAATTTTTGTACAAATAGGCAATGAAAATGCACATAAGAATTCTAACGCTTACTAATTACATTTATATAAGAAATGATCACGTTTTCTCGCGCAAAACCCATTTACTTTTAAGATCGACAATAAATTATTTCTCGCATTCCAATTATACATTCATAAAAGCGTATGTAACGCATTTAGTGGAGTAATACAACAATGCATTTATGCAAATGAAGGCGTATGCCAAACCAAGTATGGACATTTCAGCATACCATATATCTGAATATATTTCCTTTAGTTTGATTGATTACACTAGCTTGTAGTTGTGGTTTTATTATTCATATTAGCTACAACAAATTAGTTTTTGTTTTATGCAAATAAACATATTCCAGAATTATTTTAGCATCACGCCATGGGTACAATTGATTTTTTGAATATATTGTTGCCTGCTCCGAATAAAACATGAAAAAAACGGAGAAATTTAATATGTGGGACAGATTTAGATCACAATGTAATGTTAGCCCTCGGAGATAGTGGGTTATCAAAAGAAAGAAATGTACTTCAAACTTAACTAAATGGGGGAAAATAGACAGAAGATGCAAATATTTCTCAACAAAAATCAAGAATAAGTAATTACGTCGGGTTTCGCCGCCGGTATCCATGAAACAGTCTGTGTTGTTCGAGTCGGTCGATAAGTTCTTTTCAGACTCCCGAAAGAACAGATAATTCTAATGTAGAACCGATGAAGAAATTAACGAAAAAAACAGAAGCTGTGCATAGATCATTTAAAGCAAAGGAGCCACATTCCTGGCAAATAAAGAAATCCCAGAAAATGTGGAGATAATGGAGGGTTTATACAGAGGAAGAAGAAGATTAACACACACATTGATGATGACCTGCTGCTCTTACCGGATTTAGACCGGAGTCTATAAGCTCCTTTGTCGTCTTGAAAGCAGTTTTTGGATTCTGCTGGTGTTGTTGAACTATACTCGTCAATGTAGGGGATTTAGTTATGTATATCCTTCTTATAACCTCTGTTCTCGGCAATGGATATTGATAAGCACGTTCTGGGAGCATCTCTTTGTTTTCCCAGGTACCTCAGCGAGATGTTAAGTCAAACTGGAAACGCCGATATCTTTTAACAAGGGCGTTCTTCACGCACGCACGCAGTCGCTGCAGGTGAATTTTAGCAGTTGTTCTCCAAGTTAAGGCCCCATATGTAAGAATTGGTATGAGAAGGTGGTTGTAAAGTAGAAGCATCGTCTCAATGTATAAAGGACAGCTCCTGCAAATTATTGGCAGGAGTTGCTTTCTTGCGCTAGTGACCGAGTGAGGATAACCCGTTCCGCAAATTTGGAAGGTATCGACAGCAGACTTATGAGACGGTATGCGTAAGAATGTCGAGTACCTTTATGTAGTTTTGGGATGTTTACAACTAGGTACGTCTGTTGGCATATTTTCGGAAACAAAAGCCTACCTCTTCAAAATTACCCACCGGAGAAACCTCTCATCAGACTTCTTCTAGGTAACTAGTGTAGATCTCCGTCTTGTACGAGTCGCGGATCACAACACAATTTCTTCTGTGGATTGGTTATATCCTCTTATTAAAAGTCCGTTTGGAGGTGTTGATGATCCTCCATAGGGAATTATCCTCAGATGTTAATGATTCCACATTCTTCGTACAATCATTGTGTTGGTTTGTGTTAATTGCTTTTCGTTTCCCACGTATCAAATTTCTCAGAAGTCTCTAGTTTCAAGGTAGCTGTCCCCAATGCCCCAACAGTAGCATCCACAATTCAGCTCAGCCTGCGAATCAATCCTTTCAGGAATCTCACATTCGCAATTCTCTAGTTCTCTAATAAACACCTCATAGTTGACTTCTCGTCTCACCAGAGCCTGGTCTCTGTACAATTCCTTGCCAACCGACACAAAAAATAGGTTGTGGTTTGACGATAAGTAGGGCACTGTCTCCACCGTTAACTTGAGCGATAGATTCTCATCGAGCACCACATCCAATATATTCGACCGCAATCCGGATTTGAAAAAAGTTGGAAAAGAATTCGGAGAAAAAATGGATACATCATAAGAGTTGAAGAATTCAACCATGCTTTAGCCGTAATGGTTTGCGCATTTACAACTCTAAGCAATGCGCTTGGCATTGAGGTTGCCAGCCATGACGGCCGGAATATCTTCGACCAGAAGAACCGTCCCTAAGTCACCGGACTCAAACCCTTGACCCGATGGGAAACAGGCGGAAAGAATCTTTATTTGTAAGGAATTAGAGATTTCTACTACCACAGCGAAGGCAACACCAACAAGCATGGAAGGAAGAAGCAAAGGAATGTGTAAACGAGAGAGGATCATGGAGGCGTGGGTGCTGGTCTTAACGTCTATTAAATTGGCTACAATATAAAGTAGTGGGCATATTTTGTTGCTAACTTGTTATCCAAGAATTATGTTGCTGTAGCCGTTTTCGAGAAACGATGACTAGGCTGGTATATTAGCTAGTGTAGCCACTCACTGTAAGTTTTGAGTCACGGTAGATATCAACTCGAACCTAAACGGCATATTTTGTTGTCAATTTGTTACCCATGAATTAATTTTGTTGTTGCAACCGTTTCCGAGAAACTATGACTAGGCATATTAAGCCAGGGCTCTAACATTTGAGTCACTAACCTATTAACACGAACTAAACGGCATATTTTGTTGCTAATTTATTGCCAATTTGTTTCCTAAGAATTGATTTTCTCCGTTTCTAAGCACCGACGATTATGTCACTCGCTAAAATTTTTGATTATATTTGATAATTACTGAAATCCTAGTGAGTTAAAGAGTTATAAGAAAATTCTAATTATTGTGTTAGTAGTGAGTAGGATTTCGAACCGAAGGGCTGATGCTCTATTTCCCACCAATAATCAATTATTGCAACACAGAATAAGCAACAACCTAACCGACCTTCAATACTTAATTATCTATTTAAAAAAAAATGAAGGAGTGAAAATAAGAATTCTCATGTAAAGGTTGATATTTACAAAGTTTAGAGCACATCCTAGGAGCAAGAAGTTAGCAACAAAATATGCTGTTACTTCGTACTGGTATCTGCAGTGCGTCAAAAGTTACAACGAGTGAATACGTTAGGAAACGGTTGCAGCAACAAAATCAATTTTTGCATAACAAATTGGCAACAAATTAGCAACAAAATAAACTGTTTAGCTCGTGTTGAGATGTGTAGTGACTCAAAAGTTACAGCGAGTGACTGTACTAGCTTAATATGCCAGCCTAGCCATTATTTATCGGAAACGGTTGCAATAACAAAATCAATTCTTGGGTAACAAATTAGCAACAAAATATGCAACTGGTCTGCTGGTGGGCTTATGAAATGGCTACGTCAGCTTAATAGGCACGCGGTCTTACGCCTTACGACAGATAGGTCCAGGTATAGGGTAGCATTATTAGACCAAATATTCCCTTTCTTTAGCGTTTACTGAAAGTATGAAATTATAATATCAAACATGTATCAGCGAGTCCTCCTCGAGCTTTATATTAAATACCTATCCTTCAATGTGAATTAGAGCTTTCGAAAAGATGAAGTCAAATAAAACGTTAAAACAAAATTTGGGAGAGATACAAATGGTGATATTACAACTTCATTATAATCATAACGCTTTATTTCCACCAGGTAATGCACACTTCTTTATTTGACTTAGAAACGGTTGTATTTACTTTACTGCCTATGTACAATGTGTTGGTATACATAAATTTCATTACATAACATTCGTTTATATCATTAGTTATTTGTAAACGGGTATTCTCTCTGAGTGTGCCGTTCTATTTTATTGGCACGCATAAAATGTGTATGTGTATGTATTTACGCTATTAAACTAGTTCTGTCACCTGTAAGATAACTAATGTCTCATAAATTATCCTTTCTAAAAATTCTGAAGCATGATATATCAATACGTATAACATACAAGGTTGTACCTAGTTTATGTACGACAAAATAACATAAGAATATATGTGATCTAAATCAACAATTCATAGCAAGCCTTTTGACATGTGCGTATACGTCGAAAAAATATATAAATGTTTGCATGTACGTATACACGTACATATCGAAATTGAAAGGATCTCGTGAAAGGGTAATAAGACAAACATTACAAAGCAGAAATCGCTTGCTATTACCTAGTTAATGTTTAGCGCTATTTTCTCTCTTTCAAATTCATTGGTAAGAGAGGCTGCTTTATTTATCCTAGAATCATAATATTGTACGCATTAATGCCAGTTAGGTACAATTACGAAAACTTTCTGCGGTTTAAAAGGTGCTTTACAGGTTTTGTAGCTGAACTATTAATTTCCTTAGGTATATTTACAATATCGGCAGAAATTGAAGCTCCATGAAAAGACCTCTTTACCAAATATGTAAGCTATAGTTAGTTAGACGCTCATGAAAATGTTACTGCTACATTTAAGGTAGATCCCCAAGAAGTATTAACATACCACTATGTTAATACCTCTGAGATACTCTTGGAAAAATCCGGTATTATCGATAGTATTCAAATTTAAAGTAAATCGTTGTGAGTAATGTTTAAATGGCTAATTAAAATGTAAATAAAGATTAAGTATAAAACGTCTTTTTTTTATTTTGCCTTCATTATGTCTCGTTCCATAAAACGCTTGTCGCACTCGTCCTTTAGAAAAAGAGCCACGTTAGTGGGACTCGTGTGACAAAACCACGTCCTATAGAACTCGTTCTTTAATTTACTATTAGATCTTAGAGGCTTAAATATTTTCATCAGCTTCTTGTTAAGTGTGTGAGAGTAAACTGACTAAACTGATTGTAAATTGCAAGACGAGAGTTATTTTTGCCTGATTTTTCAGTTAATTTATTGTGTTTGGTAATGTCTAAAATACAAGAATTGAACCTTATGAAAAGTGGCCAAATCGGCTTTTTAATGCTTTTTAAGGATACTCGCAAATCGCAATGGAAAAAAATTAAGTGTTTAGTTTAGAGAAAGGTTTGAAAACGAACCAAAAATGAAACCAAAACGATGAATCGGTGTCAGAGGTGATCGCTCTTCGAAAAAAATGACTGTAAGGAGTCGTCGAAAATCATCTTAAGAAAGTTTCAACTACGGCAGCATCATCGCGTACAAATTCGGGCAATCATTGCTAGAGGACACCTAAAGGCAGCTAATATACATGGCCGCGCTATACTGCTAGAGGGCATTCGTTGCAAAAAACATTCAAGTTGGGTCATTATTAGTGATTTTTATCGACGTATCTAATATAATTTGTTTTACAATAGCATTAGATGCTGTTTGTTCAAATATGAGATAAATTTGCAAAATGGATGTTTGTTGGATAAAATAATTAATTTCATTGTGAAATACATACATGAAAATTTGATCTATTCGAATAGTTCGTGTTTTAAAACATATGTCAACCTGCATCTGTACCCGTAAAGTTCGACACTCTTCTATGAACACATGAGTATAAAAAGTTCGTACATACGTGTACAGGTGTAGTTCGTGTTCACGTTCAAAATCAGCAGCTCTAGTATCGACAGCGAGCGGTATATCTCGATATTGCAAGAAATGCTAGAACCATCATTTCTTAAATTATTTGACGAAAATAGACGCCATGATTATTATCAGCAAGATAACGTCCCTTGTCGTCGAGTGGGAACGACAATACATTAGTTCGTCGACAATGACGTCTGCCTTCTGGACTGGCCGCCACAGTCCCAAGACTTGTTGGGTATTGACGAATAATGGCGCATAGATTTACCGTCCGCCTCAGACAAGCACATATTTAGGGGCAGCATTTTTAATATTAATAATGTCCTAATTTTGTAATCAACAGAAGTAATAATAATAATATTTATTTATTGTTATACAGTTATGTACGATGTTTAAAATAATAATAATAATAAAATAAAGTAATAATAAAAATAGTAACTGAATAACAAATGGCCAAATTCAAGCAAAGCTGATTTTCAATTTGGCCATGTCCAAAATGAAAAAGGGAATAAAGAAAGCAAGTGCATCCTGTAGTAAACAAAATAAACAAATTTTACGCTTACTCAATGAAAAAAGAAAACGTCAATATTTTCTTTAGGCCTGTTGTTGTTGCTATAAACAGTGCCTCCATCGGTCATAGATACCGCCAATAGAGAACAGAAACGCATGCAAGGTAGGTATCTCGTGAAGAAACCTTTTCTAATGTTATAGAAAAGGAGAGACCTGCTCCAAGTATTAGCGAAGAAGTAGGTGGTTTATCAAGTTCTAATAAGGAGTGTTCTGAGAAGATTACACTTTCTATTTACTTGAAATATGTTAAATGATGGTCTACCAAGAATGATGACAATACAAGAGTCTTAGTATGTTAAGTTTGAAATCCAAAATTTAGACTCCGACTCCATTGAAGAAGTAATTCATTGTGGTAAGACAATCAAAACCAGAAAATTTACTTGCGATTGCTTTTTTCAAATCATGCCAACTGGTCAAAAGGTGTTCAGTTCATGATGTATTCAATTTGCCGCTTTTGCTGTAAACTTCTCTTAAATTAACATCGATCAAGTTTTAACTTAGAAAGTGGTTTAACATAACAAGTGGTGGAAACTCACTCAATCCCAAAATATGTTAACATGAGTCGACCCCATTGCTATGCGGTCATTTACCCAATGGCAGGAATTAGGAATTAGACCTGGATATTTTTAACAGAAAATTTCATATAATTACATTCTTAATAAAGGAAAAGTTGGCGTTCCGAGATCACCGGGAAGGAGTTAATTGGGAAGGCATCTATTCAATAGAAGAAGAGAGTAAATTACCACTTACTCGTTACAGAAGGTATAGGAATGAATTCATAGAGCTATTGGGAGACAAAATGAGAAAAAGAATTATTTATCAAATAAAGTAAGCTAAATGCTTTCGTATGAAATTTGACACCTCTCCAGATATTTCTCACAAAGATCAAACCAGCTAAATTATTAAATTAAAAATTAAAAATTAAAGTTATGGATGATAACGTAGTGAAAGTTGTAAAGTCGTTTATTGACTTTTTTGAAACTAATAGGAAAACTGCTAAAGAAACCATATACATATATCTTTTAACGAAGACGACAAGCTTACCATAATGCTGCGGTAATAGCAGAGAAGCGTACCGTAATCGCTTTAAAGATATCTAATTGCAGAATTTGTAGCAGGAATAGATCATTCGTTAAAGTTGTCGTGTACATGTAGCTTCCGCTGCTGTAAATTCAATATTTTTTGGGACTTTCGAACACTTGTTTTCGCCTTTTTCGTCTTCCATTCGTCGATGGAATATTTTACTTTCTGTTACTGGTCAAGGTGTAAAGTGCAGTGTAGAAGCTCATCCGAGCGCAAGAGGAGAAACGGTGACCATTGTAAAAAAGAAAAATTTCTTGTGCTTTGGAAAAATTGAGAAGGAAGCATTCCATATTGAAAGGAAAAGGATTCAGAATTTTATATCTGCACCTGTTCTACAAGAACAAACAAACAATATGTTGGAAAAACGGGCAAGGCTTCTTGAATTTTGAATATTTATTCAAAAACAGTGATTCGAAATCTCTCTTGCGAACGTAGTTACATTGTTGGAAATTTTTTTAACAATAGTCGTCAGTGTAGCTAGTTGTAAATGGAGCTCTCCCAAATTAAATCTAATTAAAAATAGTCTTCGTTTCACAATGAGCGGTTTAAGATTCTAAAATTCAAGAGTAATAAAAAAGCAAGAAGAAATAGGCTCACATCTTATCATTATCTATACAATCTGTTTAAACAAATGAAATAAAATCTTTTATTTACTTATTTACGTTCAGTAATTGTTAATAATCATTTTTGATTTGATTAAAGGCCGGTGAATTGGGTACTGCCCCAGATGGCAAAAGCTCTAGGTATGGCCCAAGCATGTACGAGGGTCGTCCAGAAAATAGAGATCGATTGTGCATCACGCCTGACACTGATCCCCCACCACCGGGATCGCATGTACGACAATTAGCTCCTGCCTTGCTTCCATGAACCTGTCCAGAACGACGATGACCTCAAACAAGAAGTGACATCCTGGCTCAAATATTTGGCAGTAGAAGAATATAGCATCGGAAGTAAAAAATTGATCCCATGTTACAATTAGTGCCTTCACATCTATGGCGACTTCGTTTAAAAACAGAATAAAGCTCTGCCTTTGTAAATAAAGTTTCGATATGTTTCGTTTTTATTGGTTGTATCAAAACGTTCTTTACTTTCTGGACAGTCCCCGTACATACATTAAATTGTACATTGAAATGCATATAAATGCGTGAAATTGTATGTAACATGTACGAGCAAAATTCAAATATAATTTCTTTCTATGCTATTAATGAAAGAGGACCAGAATACTAGAGTTAATTATTGAGCAAGATTTGCACGTAATTACCTAGTCTATTGTGTAAGTATTTTACCAATTAAAAAGATACCTTTGTTATTTAACGTGTTAATGGTACTCTAATAACTGTTTTTTTACTGAAATCTGGCAACCGATTTGTCTAGAATAAGCATATCATGCTACGGTTACGTTTACAGGCAAATATGTTTGTATATACCGAGCAAATAAAATTACGAACGCCATTTGATTGAAATATGACTCATCAAAAAGACACAAAATAAAAAGTATGTATATATTATTTGAAGGTTTCCGAAACACTCTTCGTGCTCAACCGTATCCATTGTAAATTATCCAGACATAATGAACCACATCCAGTTAGCTATTCTTCTCGGAACCCATTCAAGTACGTTCAAGAGCGCAGAATGTTATTAATACAAGCGACTGACTGCGCGGAAAAGGGACAAAAAAAATCAACGGTATTGGTACAAAAGAAACCGTGAAAAGTGACTTTGAAAAGTGAACAACTAACAGAACGAATTGGATCCGCGAAATAGTAGGTACCAATTCGTATGCGAATTGAACGTATAAAAACTAAGCCAGGGTTAAAGAGTTTATTTTTTTCATCTCTCTTTCCGCTTATGAATTTGTAGTTGTTCAAACAGTGATAGAGCTTGTGTGGACATATCTTGTATATAAATATGTCAAACAAGGACAAGCTTTTACAACTCAGTATATACAGCTTTAATACATTTTCTTCATAGTTACACTTTCAGAAATTAATTAATTCCAACCTTAATTGATTGTAGAATGCGGTAGTAGGTGGTATCTAAAAAAAAGTTCGAGAAATATCCAATAAGGCGTAGTAATAATGGGTCTCTAATGGAGTAAGTTGTTAACATACAAGGGAAATAAATCACCGACAATTTTAAAATGGGTTGGTAATAAAATATTGCTTATGATAGGTAGTCTGTTACAATACAAACTGTAGAATTTGTTCGTTAAAATTCAAAACCTAAGCTGGTCAGTTTTTAATTCCAGAAATTATAGAAATGATTGAACAAAATCTTCCGTTTACTTTAGCCAAATGCTTCCGGAAGATTCGTTCTATTGGCTTAGCTACCAGATAGACTTTCGGATGCATATAAAATAAAAAGGACTAAAGTTTATGCCAAGATTGCTGATGGTTTTTTTTCAGAATGTGTCAACCAAAAGAAAGAAAATGTACTAAGATGTATTATTTTTTCGGTAATGGCCATTGAATCTATAGAGGTTAGTAGGAATGTTAGTTGATCAAAAATGAGTATCCTAGAGAGCTTATTTAACTCAAGAAAATGAAATCTGTATTCCAGATTATGAAGTTCTTTTCACATCAATTGTATTTTTTGAAAGTTGACAGAATAAATGTTAAAAATGTGCTAGAATTACTCAAATTTTCCCTAAAATGAATTATTATGTTATCTTTTTAACTTCAAAACGACAAGCCAAATTAACGTGTGACTTGGCATATCTAATTGCCTAATCCGAAGTTTGCCATACCTCGAGTCGTGGGAACATAAAATTTCGTTGTTGCTCGAGGTGATTCGGAGCGGCTCATCTTCTCCAGTGAACATCAACCACTTTTGTAGATTGACGCATGATAAGTCTCAGCACCGTAGACCACCTGCTTTAACTTCTGTTGATCAATTAAAATCAAATCAACTTTTGGTTCCCACGTTTTAACAATATCAGCTATAATTGAATGAACAACACATACATACACTACCGGCCATTGAAGTTAGGACAACTAGTAAATTACTACTAACTAAATAAAAACGGCAAGAATTTGAAAGAAAATAAAAATGTATTCGTAGAAATAACAATATAAACAAATAATAAGAAGAAATAAAAGATAAAACAAAACATTCTCATTAAAATATTGTATCGCGACTTTTTCTGATCGTCTAAAAAGCCTCCTTTCGCTTTTAATACTGTTCGGACCACTCGTGGCATGCGCTCTGTTAATTTCCCCAGGGTTTCCCCGCAAATATTGTTCCATTTGGCTTGGAGGAGCCGCCGCAGGTGTTCTATCGAAGTTGGGCAGACTTGTCTTGATCGTCTGTCCAATTCAACCCACAGTAACTCGATGGGGTTCAAATCAGGCCAGGGCATGATCCGCAAAACATTCTCTTCTGTTTGAAAGTCGGAGATAATCTTTTCAAATCCGTGCCGTATATTTGGGGTTGTTATCATGCGCAAACACGAAGTTCCCCCCAATCAACCGCAATCCCGATGTTACAACATTCTCCCCACTATCTGTTAAAATTTTGTTTTGGCATAATTTCGTCGATTTTCGCGAGATCTCCGGTTCCCGCACTGCTGAAAACACCCCAAAACCGATAAAACGATAAAACAGCGCCCAGAGTGATTGTAGGGACAACTAAAACTTAAAGCAGGAAATTTTGAACTATTCTTAAGATCCATTTTCATTTAAAATTTAAGGTACGGAATGGTTCAAGAGAGTAATTTGTGAAAAATGCATTTTTAAATCTATGTTAACATGTTTAAAAATGCACTTTTCTTTCTGACTTCTTGAATTACTATCTAACAAAACTACTTCTGAAATGAAATCCCTAGCAGCCAGCCTGACTCGATGGAGAAGGAGTGGGTTTTGTTATTAAAAACGATTTAGTAAATATATTAATTTTGAAATAGACGCCCCGCAATTTGTTATCTGGAATTTTAGGACTTACTTGCAACA
Source organism: Oryctes borbonicus (assembly GCA_902654985.2). Classification (NCBI taxonomy): domain Eukaryota; kingdom Metazoa; phylum Arthropoda; class Insecta; order Coleoptera; family Scarabaeidae; genus Oryctes; species Oryctes borbonicus. The sequence goes on along the minus strand of LR736859.1, from coordinate 10,252,715 downwards.
AACAACGAAAATGCAGTTAATAAAAATTGGCAACAGATGCGTGCTCAACGTAAAAATAACATTAGATGCTTAAAAAAGAATATGAAAAAAAATTAATTATACAAAAAAAAATAACATAAAATAATAGAACGCCGCAAACAAAAGATCATAAAGTATAGTAATTAAATAAAGAGGAGAATGTATCGAAACATTCCAACGTCAAATTCCAATAATTAAGTCAATAATACATGTAAATTTACTGTTTAAATTAATCTAGAAACTAAATGTGATTGAAACTATATGTTACTTAATAACTTAAAAGTAAATAAAAAACCAAAAACAATACACCACACCGACACAAAAACTATACGTAACGCTCCAACGGCTGCTAGAGAAATTATCAAAATGGCTCGCTTAATTCACGTATGTAAAATAGGTGATCTGTACTTAACCTTATTTGTTTTTACTGAAAATTATTAAAAAAAATTAAAGAAGAACAATGAAATAAATAAAACTGAAGAAGAACGTCCGCCAATGGTGACAAGAAGTAATATACTGAAGAGTTGCCAAATCACTCGGAAAAAAAAGTTAGAATAACTTTTACAATTGCAGCGAATAGAAACGGTGATGCGAACAATTTGTAGCAGTTAGTGAAACAAGATTGTAGGGGACAAGAGTGCCCCAAAATACTTGTAACGTTTGTTACAATTATTTTGGGTATACAAATAACTATTCCATCTTTTGGCATCTACAACAGATACACTGAAACAATGTAATGTAAACCTCGGAAGACATTACATTGAGAGAGTTGCGAGCTCGGAGCTCGATCCGAGACCGAAGAGTTGGTGAACATAGAGATTACGCTGCATGCGCAACTACTAACCAATACTATCTGGCTCTAGTCCTAAGACAGGAAACATTTTACTTCCGTACAGAAATACGAAAGAAGTAAGAACTTATTTCGTTCTCCTGTAAATTGTTTGAATCCCCGAAATGCTCAATGGCATAATCTTTAATTTTTGTCAGACAAATTTGCTTATCGTTTATTAATTATCAAAACGGCTTATCGTTTTATTCAAATATTAGGAACTAGATTACCTTTTACGAATTTTCAACAATTACGTCGTTCTCATGATGAGAATTTTGGCTATTATTGCTTTAATGCAGAGCTTTGAATCGAATTCCGCCGTCAAGCAAAGAAGATAAGCAAGAAAATCGACCAATTCGGTGTTTGTATGGTACACTGGTAAACGTAAAGTTAACTGTAACTGCAATGCCTTAGAAAGTTCCAAAACCACACATATTTGTTATATCTTTACTAAAATAAAAGTCATAACGTAAACTTTCACAGCTAAAATCGGTTAAAACTAAACGTGTTCTGGGTTTGGACCTTGTCATAGTAGGTAATCGAAAATTCAACGTTTCGCCCACAATCATATGGGTTTTCTTAAGGAAAGAAAAGATGGTAATCCACAGTTATCACGGTAACTCAACGTGTAAACCACACCAGAAGCAAAACTACCTGAGCGAGAAGCAATCGATTACTAGAGATGACCAAGGCAGGTGAAATTATTACTTTTTTACCTTGACTAGACAGACTTGTGTCTATTTGTCTCATAAGAAAGGGTTCGTTTGCCTATCGGTTTCCCCGAGAGTTGACAAAACACGAGCCTGTCTAGTCGCTGCAAAAAAGTTACAATTTTACCTGCCTTTGTCATCTCCATTGATTACGGCAACTCAGCATGTGAACCATGCCAGAAGCACTTCTGAGAGATGCAAATAAACCTGAGGTACTCACTTCTAGTTACACTTTTACATATAGAAGTACTAGAATCACCAGAAATATTCTTTATTTGTTTATTATAACATCTAATTTGTCAATTCCATCTTTTAGTTGCATTGTTTGACAACATACATTTCTATTTATTGCTACAAATGCGTATCAAAAGTGTTGCACGCCGTCTAGTCGAAACACTGACATATGTATCTAAAGAAATACACATTTTTTAAAACCACAAACACTGCTTTCGAGAATGTCTGCATATTCTACTCGAAAATATAACAGTAAAATAAAAGTAAGTAAATGTGTTTTACTTTCTAAATCTGAATTTCCTTGTTTCCGAATTATTTAAATAAATCATGAAATTGATTATTTATTACCAGTACTTTTTCCCGCAGTTTTTAAATGTTTTCCATAAGTGAAATCTGCTAAGAATATATTTTCTTTGAAATACCGTTGTTTTAATGCATCTACAACCTTTTGAGAGTTTTAGATTTAATGTTTACATTTTTATTGCATACTTTTGCAAGTTTTAATCAACTCTTGTGAATGTTCGTTTGGGACGTATCTTTCAATAACAGTAAAGGAAATTTGGCTGTCGTGAGGGAAGATTTCGAAAATATCTTTTTGGTCAAGGTAAATCTACTACACTTATTATTGTCACTTCTTGTTGATATTTTCATACGTACAAAAGATCGTAGTAACTAGAAATTAAACCGATATCAGAAAATTGGAAATTTCATCTGCGACAAAGAATTAACAATCTATCATTTTTTAGTGAGATTGTCTGCTTTGGAGAAATTTTAACATTTGAAAATTATCAATCATTAAAAAATTAATTTAATTAATTATAAAGATGTGAGAAAAAAGGTCTAATTCAGACTTGTCCGTTCTATCCCCACTTTCGAGATTTTTTTTATTTACAAGTATCTACTTTTGCCCCCTAAGTATGCGAGATGTGCCGTCTAATAAGTCAAAAAGACCTGAGTAGAACAGAGGTCCGTTCTCTCTATTCATCAAATTTGTATTCTCCTTTTTGTAATTGTTTCGTAAGCGTCTAATTCCTGCGGCGAACTTACGTTCTGAATCAATTCCAGATGTTCAATTTCGTTTATATCTTCTGCTATACTTGACGATTCTTTCCTGCCGTATGTGTAGTGCCTAATGGGCTCATTGAATCTGGTGCCTACCGTTCTTTTCCTTTGATGAATATAGCTTTTACCACAGTCATTACATGCAAATGCATGCTTTATAAATTCCCGAATTTTCCTTCATATCCGGTTTATTTTTCAGATTGCCAAGAAGGTTTTCAAATTTTGCGAACTGAAAATACGTTTATATGCTGATCCCTAAAAACTACTACTAGTAGGGTGTGGAAGGGAAGTTTGATAAATTTCTTATCGCGGGTTTCTGCCGGGATTAAGATAAAATGCCTATGTTGGAGCTACATTTTTTATTAATTTAACTAATCGCGGCCATTTTGTGTCGTCAACAGTAGCGGACAATAATCAGTCATAATGTAATTGATCAGTGTTTGTTTATTTTCTATAGATGTCTATTTCTAGTTTTTTGTTGTTTCTAACGACTAAACTGTCCAGAAACGACAGATTGCTCAGCTTCTATTGTAAATTAGCTAGGTTATTAGCCTCAAATTTTGAATTAAGTGCCACACGGAAATCCGGGACAGCACTTTTCCTTGTATCAAAGACCGCGAAAATATCGTCTACATACCTAGACCAAAATTCTAGAAAAATATATGATGTCCTTTTTCATACACATGTCAAATTTGCTCATCAACAAGTCGGCTACGGTATTGGACAGGGGACTGCCCATTGTCGTACCCTCTAACTGTTATAGCATTTCGCCTCTATTTGGAAAGTACTTTGATTCAGTTTTCATTCATCATTCATTCAAGTTTTAAGAACCAAATATTCAATGGTTTCTGGAATCGGTACGCTGTGGAACAAATATTTTCTTCTTAATTCTTGATAAAGTCCAGATAATGGCAAATTGTTGATACGATTGAAATAATCCGGTTTATTTTAAGACTATTCTATTCCGTTTATTTGCTTTCAAATAAAAATAATTTTTATTTTTGAGGTTTTCGATACCCCTGAGATCATCTGTGTTATTTTTTGGAACTTTTAACTTCATTCAAGTTTTTTTAAATTTTGCACGCGCTGCTTACATAATCTATGGTTGTGGTATCTTGATTCTTAATGGCCGTTTTTACTGACGCAATGGATTCTTCCGATGGGATTATTTAACCGCGCGATTTCGGTTTTATTACAAGTCTCTGATGATTGATTACGTGCTCTTCTCCTTTTAAGACAAATTTTGCGATATTTCCTGATGTGCCATAGTATTTTGAATTTGAATTTACGATTAATCTGTTCAATTAATGCGCGTCTGTGGAAATCACACAATTTTTGAAAATTGATTTCATCTAAAAACGCGTTATTTAATATAATTCTATTTCTCAATGATTACGTACCACATTTTGATACCTGACTTCGTTTAGTAACCATTGCTTTTTAGCATGATTGATGACGTTTACTGGTTCCTTCCAATTACTGGAAGTGTTAACTTTTAAACATTTTGGAAAGATTATTTATATTTTCACATTAGCTGCAATTCCTTGAGCTTATAAGGGTGATACAATTCAATTCGATTGTACCTTTTTTACATATAATTTTGGTTTCCTTTGATTTAAATCATATATCTGCAAAATTCTAAGATTTCATTAATTTCTATTTGTTTTTAATTTTTTCCTCTGAGGTAAATAATCTGTTTAATTACCAAAAAATTGTTTTAGTCTTATGCAACCAAAATAACACACGACGGATCTCCTGCTACTGACATCTAGTGGCCAACGACATGAAATGAGTAGTTCTACGGAACAATATTAGGTGTCAGTAGTTTATACCTAACCTATACCTATGTATTGATTTATAATTGTCAATGTTTTGACAGATAGTAGTTAGTGTGTGTGTATTAAGATGAATTAAATTCCTTTTTTCAGCGAAGAATTGCAGCGCCAAATAAAATCCAGCGCGATGTCTGAATTACGAAAACGTCGTGAAGGAGAGGAGAAAACTCCGGACTCTGCAGAAAGCGATCATGTAAGTTTGGATTATGTTTATTTACGAATAGGTGGAGGACAACCGGTTACCTTAAAAGCGCATATATGTAATAATAATATATTTGATAATGAACGGTTAATTATTGATTATCATAGTATCACGTACAACATGATTAAAAATTTTAATGTAAAGATAAGTTATTTACCCAAACCTTCAGTTTCTGCAGTATCCGCTTTTCAACAGTCCAATGACAAATCAATAAAATCTACTAATCCAATTTAAAAATCATTTGACTGTGATAATGTTCTAACTTTAATCTTTTAAAGATTAGGTAATAAATAGCATAATTAACAATTACATCGTGAAAACATGTTCATATTGATCACAGCTAAAATAACCACGGGCCGTGATAGGGTCGTATTTGCTTAAAAATAAAATCTTTCAAAAATATACAATGGACGTTTAATTATAAAATTACAAAGGGGCATTTATATTCAGGGAGCCCTAGCAGAAATTCTAACTTTTGTCTTTAGGGAACGATGAATTGAAAAACTCCGAAAATTTTGTGGATACTAGTATGTACTGGTAAGTGGGACCAGTTCCTATAAAACATTTTGACTGAATGCAGTTATACTAAGCCACCTTTTTTTCGTAATGTTTCGTATTAACTGAATATTTATTAATTCAAAATCACGGTATAATCACTTTGACGCTGTAATGAGCTGAATAGTTTTCCATTTATAAATATTCAATGTTAATTTAACTGCTGATACTGGAAAAGTTTGAAATCCCAATCGTTTGTTTTGTTTTTACCAACAAAACAAACGAACTGAGAAGATTATTAATTTTTTACCACTCATAACATAACGTTCAAGTTGTTTCATTTAAAAAAATATGCTTTTTTTATATAAATTCCAACTTAACTCAAATAACGGTTGTTGTAAATATAGACCTTAAAAGTGTTAAGGTTAGGGTTAATTTGCAGTAAGAAAAAACAAAAATTGAGTCTGACAAACGAGTATATTAAGACTAAGACTTTACAAACTGATCACGTCTACAACACTATCGTGTTCAAAAAAAAAACAAAACTTCAACATCGTTACGATACGTTTTTTCTATGAACATTACCAACTTTGTTTTTCCCTTTTAACTATATGATTTTTAATTTTCAATGTTGCCAACCTCTAACAAAAAGAACTCTGAAACCCTTAGTTTTAAAACAACTTTATTACAAACATCTGGAGTTATCTTGGTATTCTCTGTGAGGAATCGAACCTGATATCTGACATCTGACGTACTAACCACTACAAGATGTGTAGTGGTTACTACGCCTGTTCGAGAAACGGGAGATGCCAGGTTCGAACTCTTACCGGCACGAGGTTTCTTTTAAGCAATTAATTACGCAGGAAATACCAAGGAAATTATCATAATTCATCGACGGAAGCCAAATTATATTAAGCACCCTATTACATTTTGTTCCAAAATTTAACGAGGATTGTAGAAATGCAGTAATACGAGTGTCGTTCAATAAGGCCTTAGAAAAAGATAGAAAAACAAGGTATTTTCTGTAGACTTTGATTTATTTTCCAACATAATGTAGTAGGATTTCGGGAGGGTCTCAAAATAGGGCATCTGTTTGGGCGATGACTTCCTTGTTCGACCTGAACTGTTGCTGTCGAGCCATTTTTTCAAATTTGGAAATAAAAACGTCAATAGGGATCAAATTCGGTGAATACGATGGATGTACTAATTCTTTGATTTCATAATTTTGGCAATCGAAACTGCGTAGATGTGCATCCGTGCATTGTCTTGATGGAAGAGGATGTTTTTCTTTTTCAAATGAGTTTTTTTCTCTTCGCTTAACGGGTCCAACAACGACGCACAATACTTTCTAGTTATTGTTTGTCCTTTTTACATGTAATCGGTGTAGATGATTCCGCGTGCATTCCAAGAAATCGAAGCCGATTTCACCATCTTCGCCTTCTTCGGGGCCAGTTCGCCTTCAAAGACCCACTGTTTTAATTGTTCCTTTGTCTCCGGAGAGTAGTAGTTTATCCATGTTTTAACGCCCCATTTTCCATAGCCATGTATCGACGGAGAAACTCATCAGGATTGTGACGGAAAAGCGTCAAAACAGCCTCAGAGTCGATCGCACGATTGCGTTTATTTTCCATTGAGAGCAAACGCGGCACCTATCTTGCTGAGATTTTTTCACACCCAATTCTTTGTGTAAAATTGAAAACACTGTACCTTGCGATATGGCTGTGGCTTCAACTATTTCGGGCACTTTGATTCGTCGATTATTCAAAAACATATCGTGGATTTTGTCAATCATTTTGAGGTTAGTCAGTTCCACTGGACGTCTAGAACGATGTTCATCTTTTGTGGATGTACGGCTACTTTTAAACTCATTTACCCAATTGTAAACAGTTGCTAACGCAAGAGCAGATGTGCCGTGAACTTCATCCAACTCGGCTTTCGATGTTAAGCCATAACTGTTTAATCGCCGCTCGAAATTGACTTTTTTCTATTGTTCTACACAAACAAAAATTCTTTGCTTAAAAATGAAACCTTCGTACATAGCATATTTCATTTAAAAGAAATACAACTTTAGGTAGCTTCCAATTTATGATACTACATAGATTTCAATATAATTTTGAACCATGCCTACTGCCAGACCTCATAGCAAGGAAAAATCGTTTTGAAAGATTATTGAAATGGGAGATTCGAAATTATTAATTTTTTACTCATAAAACTGGTCCAAAGCAAGCCATATACTCAAAAATAAACAAAATACTCTCTAATGTTTTAATAAAAGCATTTATTATAAAAGAAATTAAGATTCATTGTAAGATGCTTTGCAAAAACAAACTTAGATATGCCAGAAAACGCAGTTACGTTCCTTACATAAGTATAACTTTGATGCTAATTCAATTCCTGAAATAATAAATGTGTGCGATATTTTTCATTTCGGCCATATCAGTGATAACATTTATTAACCACCAACATAATAATGCATATAATTTAATTAACACTAAAGCACCAATTTTAGTAAGTGTATAAAAATCCACTATGCGTAATGTGAATGCGTTTAGGTATATGTTTTTAGAATTTGCCCAGGTTTAGGTACCACTATTTCATTATGTTGTCATCATTGGGTGTAAAATTGTGTTGCGTTGCATTGCTTAATAAACGATAATGGCGGTATTGCCTAAGTAGCGATTCGAAATGTAGAGCATCCCGAAAATATAGCTTCCATACCCGAACTACATTTTCGTTGGATATACTGGATATCGTGCCGGAAGTGTTCTTGCAAACTAGCAATCAAGTCTTAGACTGAAAACGAACGAAATTTCCTTCTAATACCGGCATGGAAGATAACGAAATTCAAACACAGAAAAAGAAATGTAGAACAGAAGAAGGTACAAAAGCTGAAATTAGTACACTTTGATGTGAAGGTTATTCTTCGGGACTAGTGTTCAGACATTCCCGTTCGAGAATGCGTGGCTGGGAACAAGGCATAACTATGCAAGTACGATCGCTAGCCAAAATACGGACAAAAGTAGTAATTCGATACCACAAAAGCAGAAATTTTTAATTAATAAAATTAATTATAAAGTTGATGAGATTTAATAACTCACGACGTGACATTTCCATCGTATATAATGATTTAAAATTCGATTTATTTTAAAAGTTCATCCTGGTGTTGTTAATTCAATTCAAATTAAAAGTAAACGGCGTTCAAACCAAGGCCGGGTAATGTTCATCCCAGCACTATACGAGACACATTGCCGAACAAGGGGCGTCTCGCCTGTACGTGGATATTTTAGCGGTACACATAATGTGTTCATGGTGAAGAAATTATTGTAGTATAAGACATTAGCCCCGTTTATACCTACGCTGTAGTGGAAAACTGCTTACAGTGGTGGCTGAGTTGGTCTGCGCAGATTTTAATCCCATGCGTAGAGTGTCCACCTAGTGCGTGGGCGGAAGATAATTCCTTTCCTGAGCGATTTGCAGAAAAAGTTTTTAAATAAAAAATATTGGGAGACAAGTTTTGCGCAATATACAATTATGCGGAAGTGTATAGGTATCCGGTTCCCACCACACACTATACCGACAACCTCCGCACCACACAAGTTTAATTTATTTTATAGTAATATAATAAACAAAAAGAGCGATAGAAACTGGATTCAAAGAACATATACGAAATTATCGCTACGGCAGATTGGACGCGTCGAGTGTGACACAACATATAAATGAAACCGGGCATAGTATTAATTTAGAAGACTTAAAATTGATTAAAAACATAACGTCGCCGCGAGAATTAGATGCGTACGAGACAGTTTACATAAAAAGTAATAAAAATCTGATGAACAGAGAAAACGGACCGTTGTCGTACTCCTTGTCCTACTTGTCCTTTTTGACCTTTTGCAGTAGGCTAGCACTTGTTTATATTTTGGGTCATAAAAGAGATCTTCCCGTCTATCTGGCCGTGTTTTTCGCATGTCGTAGTTTAAGACTCGTAGAGGGTAGAATAGGCACTTGTAAAATACAATATTTCTTCTCGGAAGAAGGGATAGTTCATGCATGTTATTTTTCGCACGTCGTAGCTTCAAGGCGTGCAGAAGGTAGAAATAGGCACTTGTAAAGAATATCTGTTCTAAGAAGTAGGGATAGTACATGCATGTTTAGTTTTAGAAAAAGTTTTTTCTCACATCATTCGGTCACCGGTTGATGATGAGGACCATTCGTGTCCTCGAAACGGCCGTCCCGGACTAATTATTATATTACTATATAATAAATTAAACTTGTGTGGTGCGGAGGGTGCCGATACTTATGTGTTGTTTACTATGTTGATTATATTTAAACCTTTACACACTAATTTGTTTCAGCAGCGTAAATATAACAGCTTTCTGAAAAAGAAAAATTAGACAATTTAGCCAAAAAGGTATATTTATGAAAACCTTATTCCTTTGGATATACATGAGATACAAGATATTTTCAACGTAAAACATTGCGCATTTGTTAAACAGGAAAATTACTCCTAAGTTCTTTTAACTGCCTTTATATGGCCACAGCTACGTTCGCGTATACTTATTTATCTTGATCGTGAAACATTTAATTATTATCCATTACTTCAAAATTATGGGCGCGATACACCACTTAATAATTTTTATGTTTGTATTCTCTAAATGTTAAATTATACGGCGTAAAGTCCGTTTAAAGATAAGATGCAGTGTAAAACAGCAATTGCGATAAAGAAATGTATTGAAAGTATTTTTTAAATTTTTTTGTAAATTCTTAGGTATATACATATATATATATATATATATATATATATATATATATATATACATACGGTACACGTTTTTGTACGTAGGTATACGTGCCATATAAGAGGTTCCGTTGGGATATGCAAATTGTATCAATCGATATTTGGAAGGATACGAATAGCAGTGTGTATGGATGGTATCATAAATACCCGTATTAAGGAACACAACGCAGTTGTTTTATATTTACTAAATATATTCCTCGACATTATGTTCCGACTTTTTTAAGCCATCCGAATAATAGAATCTGTCGAACTCCGTAGAATAGGCCTCTGTTTCGGAAATGACCTCTTCATTCACTGCTTATCGTCAAGCTATTTCTTCAAGTTTGGAAATAACTAGAAGTTTTGCTGTCATAATTGTCGATAAGTGGACCGGGGCGTTATCATGATGGTAGAGATTTCTCTTTTCTGCTAAGTGGGCTCTTTTTCTCTTTAGTTCACAATCGAATCAGCTTAGTACTGTCCCGTGATTATCTTTCTCATCTCAAAATAATCAATTAAGATTATGCCTTGCGAATGCTAAAAAGTCGTCGCAACATTTCCCACTGCTCGAATCATCTTCGCCTTCTGATGCCCGTCCTCTGGGAAAAAACCATTTTGCTGATTGACTTTTGGTTTCTGGCGAGTAATGATGTATCCACCTATCATCTAGTCAAATAACGACCCAGAAACTCACTCGTATAGCGCTTCAACATATCCAAACATTGAAGCTATGACGTCATTCCGTTTTTGACAAATCATCAGCAGACCCGGCACCTATTTCACTGATACCTTTCTTATACTGATTTTTCTTGAAAGCTGTTTTGCATACGTTCAATTAATATGTCTACCTTATTAGCAATCACTCTACTCTTCACCAGGCGGTCTACTAACACGATATTGTGACCTTTATTGATCATATCGTCCGTGGTTACCTCAATGGGACGACCTGGTCGCCCCTCATCGAAGACAGATGTTCAGACGTATGTTTAAATTCATTAAACATTTCAATATTTATGTAGACGCATGATATGAATCTATGTAAAAACATATTATGACAGATGTTTTATATAGAAATTGCCTATAGCAGTATTCCGGGTTAGTAAATTGGTAAATGGTGGTAGTAATTTATCTTCGAGTTTTATAGTTTTTTTTCCAAGCACCCATGCTTTGACGGCGTACCGATTGACAAATACCGTTTCAAAAATCTATAACTTCATTTATTTACGTAATTTTAAACTTGGCGTTCGTACATAAGAAGCTTCACTGCACGTAGTGGCGTAATAAACCCATCAATTTCTCATCCATGCCTTTGTTTATTGACTAGGAAAAACTAAACAAACGCAGAAAAGAAGTATGCTTAACTTCTTAATACACAAAACCGTAAAAAAATACAGGGAAGTAGGTTTACTAAATTTATGGTTGCTCGGCTTACACATCATGTTCCTTTGCCTTCTTCCCCGAAAGAGTGCTTCAACTTGAGAAGGATAGATCTAGAGTGTAAAATATGGCAAGGTCTGTATAAAAGTTAGCCAACTGGCACAGTTACATTGTAATACATAAGATTCTTTTCCTGAATTACCGCTATGGAAGTACAACACAGTACATAAACGTAACCGGGAATAATATGAAATTAGAAAAACTTCAAATGAAAGGATGCAAATCTGGTAAACAGGGAAAGGGTTTACTTAGCCACTCAGCTTTGTTGGATTTATTGGTTTAAAGTGAACACATCTTTATGTTTTGCACTTCAGACAGCAACTTTTTCTTTTAGTTTCGATATTTCGCATCTTTTCTAGCATATAGTGGGCAAAACTAGGCACTTGTAAATATCTTTTAGAGTAGGGGTAGAATAGAGCACGTTATAATTAGAATATTTTTTTCGCATGATTCGGTCGTCCGATTGACAATGGGAATCCACGAATTTACAAAACAATTGCTCCGAATTAATCAAATAACTTGTGTGGCGCGCAGTGTGCCAATACTTTAGTGTTTGCCATTCTACCCCATAGTCCATCATTATTGAATATTGTTGCACAATAATGTTAATAGTGTAAAGTGACCTTAATGAGTATGTATACAGTTTAGGGGGATGTTGATGTGAAGTCCGTGCACTTGCATTAAATATTAATAATTTCTATTAATTTAGTTTGGCTATTCAATAATTATTAAAATTGCATTTAATATTTACACAATTCGAGCTATTTTTAGTTGTTATTCGAATTCTGGCATTTTGATAATTTAGGTATTTTAATGTTACAAATAAACAGCAACGAGGTTAGCTGTCACCAGCGCTATAATCACATCCCTTCTTCATTCTCGGGTCCCTATAAAAAGATTCCTGTTTTTAGCCGCATATCAAAGGCACGTAAAAATAATAAAATTAATATAGAAAATTAATATAAGTCCAGCCAACGTCAATCGTGGGGAAGACTTATATTAGCTACTTTTATCTTCATTCTCTTTCTCGTTAATTAATGTCAAAAATGTCTACAGCAAGTTTCAGTGTTTACGTTAGAGGTATAAAAGTTATCTCTGTCAATTAAAAGTCTTGCTCCGTTTCATTAAAATTAGAATGACAACTGAAAACGAAGAAGAGATTATTTTAAAGAAAATACTTCCACTCAACAGTCTTGCAGCTGTAAGTAATTTAAAATCATTTGTAAGTAGGGCATTGAAAAAAAAACAGGACTCGTGATTATCTTTTAATTTCATATTTCACTTTAAAATATCTCAATATATTTTGTGTGGTGACGGCCCGACTAGTATAAGCTCTAAAGCTTGTCAACCTCATAGGCCTTCAGTGTGTAAATCGTTTGATAGTTTTTTTAGTTTTTTTTTTTGATTATGCCGGATCTACTAATAACATTTTATCCAACTCAGCGCCTAACTCCGCCTAATCAGGTATAAGCCCTCTTACCACTAGACCACCGAGCTCTTGATTTTATATCAATTGTATCATCAATAGCTATTCTGGAACGTACACCGGGGTTACGAGTAACCCCAACATGCATAAAAGTAATGGATTCTTTATAAATTCGTAAATGACACCAGTATTTTTTATTTTACAAAATGAGGCATTTAATTTCGAAACAATGGAGATGTACCAATAAATTACCGTACTTCATTTCATTTACTGTTTTCCATTGTTGTGACGGGTTCATTTTAAACAATAGAGATCAATTAATGAAAATTATAGAAGTATGCATCCGTAATACTTCCCTACTTACGTAGGTAACAGACATATGTATGTATGTAGTTATCCTTACATTGTATAATGGTGTATTATGAATAGAGTGACGACGTTGCGTGCAGTTTGTCATTGGCTTTACGTTCGGTGACAGGCTAAGTCTCGCACGAGTGTAACTCGCCACGTAGGAGAACGGCAGAGAGCGGCGGCAGTACTGGCCAGTACGTAGTTGGTAACTGAATGGAGAGTATTGTAGCGACGTTCAGCTTAAAATATTCAGATATTTCGTTAGCATTTCATTCTATAGGTGCCCTTTTTGGTATATTCTGTTACTGTGCGATTTTATTTCATTACTGCCTTACTTTAGAAGTTTTGGTTTGGTTTATATTGTTATTGTACTGTTTTAGAAGTCTCTTTTTTCGATTATTTCGTCACGGCGATTAATATAGCAAAATATAACTTCCAATTTATCTACGCTACTGCATATACACGATCGTCTATGATAAAAAGTTGAAATAACATTAGTCCATATTTCTTATGAAATGAGTATTGTTAAATCCTCAAGGTTTTCAGGTTTCTATAAATAGCATTTTTAAGTATACCCAATAGAAATAATCTAGAAAAGATAAACTGGTGAAGGGGCAGGTGATTCAATTTCATCACTTTTTCCAATCCTGCTGCAAAGTGCTTCGTTCAAGCTATGACAAACTGCTGCATGCTCGTTTAAAATTAGGACCAACTGCATTTTCCACATCCGACCTTTGCTGATATTTTTCAGCACTTAAATTTCTCTCTACAAAAATGCACACTCTCTCGCATTCATTGTGCATTTTCTTCATCCTAATAGCACATACATTGTTTTTTAACGAAGCTATTAACAGTAAGTGTAAAGGTTACTTCGTCCGAAAAACAAATATACAAAAATCGTCTGTCTTTATTCATTTTCTTCGTCATAATTTCATAGGGATCAATTCTGCGATATCATTCATCTGCAGTTTGATTTAGGTGTACTTTATAAGTTTTAAATTTATTTTTTTTCAATATACTGTTTCTCGAGCTACCACTCAGGCGGAATTATGGGGATTTTTAATAAAATTATTAGAATAGAAGAAACCAGATCGTGAACGAGCCATCCTTACATAATCTCTGTACTGTTTGTACTACTATCTTTAGATTAGGGAAACTATATGAGATTTTACTCCGTTACCATATCTTCTCATTATCAGAAAATGATTCCTTCATCCTCGGTAAGCGACGTAATTCTAATCACAAATAATTATGAGTATAACGATACTGACAATCAAATACGGAACAAAGATTATTTTTTTCTCATTAACTCAATGTTTATTGATTCAAAATCGTAATAAACTAAATAGTGTTCCGCTTACAAATATTTAGTGTCGGTGCCATTGCACAGGTTCAAATCGTAATTATTTATTTTATTGGTTAATTACATTGTGGTTGGATATAATAAAATACACGTTTCTTTTTTTAACATTTAATCATTTGCAGGTCATTTCAGCTCAGAATCACTTGTTAGTTATTTTATAGAAGAAGGGAGCCTCAGTAAATTTAAAATTCCTGTATTTAATTACTTCATGTGATTTCCTGTTTAGGTTTAAATAAATTAATAATTTTTAAACAAATCTCTAGAATTTTAAAAGAGACAAAATATTAAAAAAAAAAACAGTAGATTACTATTTTTGGGTGGTTTCTCAATCCTGCATTAAAATTATTTTATTAAAATGATAACCGGGCTTAAAAGAGGTGCTGATTTATTCTAAAAAATGTTTATATTGCCCGTGTCAGATTTCTATTGGATTATGCTTGCTTTTTGTATGCCATGCGTAGGCTGAATATTGTTCTGAATAGGGCGCTTAGGTAGTGCATGGGTACAATGAAGACTACTTCAATTCTGGCACCGCAAATAGGAGCTCAGGAACCTCCGTTATTTTTACTGTTGGCTGCTAAATACATATGGAAACTTAAAATATTAGACGAACTACACATTTTAAATAAAATTAATAGAGTATGCATATCAGATTTAATAACAAAATACTGGAAAAAAAGGCTTCTCCTATTCTGGGTGAGCGTTTTCGCTTCAGCTCCGAGTTTGACAACCGTCGGCATGTGCCTGATCAACATTCATCATATAAAGAGAACGATACCATTATACTGCCACCGTGCAATGGACAAACAGAACATGATTAACGGCACTATAGTGAAGTATTCTGGGGCACATGTGATATTTACTAACGGGGCCTTTTACGACCACAAATAACCGGCAAAATAGAATCTTTCGACCATCAATTTTCTTTGCGGAAACTATAGCTATGTTGGAGGCTTTAAAATATAGTTTTATTGTTGAACCAAAATAATTAGTTAACATGACAGTGTAATACAAGTAATACGAGTGCGATTCAAGAAGTCCTTAGAAAATCTAAGAGATGGCGCTCGTATTATCGCAAATGGTTTGTTTCTAGTTCACTAGTTAGCTGTCAAAGTCTCGGTTATATCAATCGTACGGGTTCATTTTTATTGTCAATTCAAGCAAAGAATTTTTATTTAGGTAGAAAAATGGAAAAAATGTATGATTAAACACTTAAAAGGTTTGACACTGAAAGAGATCAAAGCTGAGTTGGATAAAGTTCATGGCACATCTGCTCCTGTGTTAGCAACTGTTTACAATTGGGTAAATGAGTTTAAACGTGGCCGTACATACGCAAAAAGATGAACATCGTTCTGGACGTCCAGTGGAAGTGACTACCCCCGTAATGGTTGACAAATTCCACGATATGATCTTGAATAATCGACAAATCAAAGCGCGCAAAATAGTTGAGGCCACAGGCATATCACAAGGTACAGTGCTTCCAATTTTGCAGGGAAAATTGGGTACAGTGCTTCCAATTTTAATACCATATTCACCGGATTTAGCGCCCAGTTACCTTTTTTTATTTCCAAATTTGAAAACATTTCTCGGCGGACAACGGTTAACGTCGAGCGAGGAAGTCATCGCCAAAACAGATGCTTATTTAGAGGATTTTCCGAAATCCTACTGTTTGGAGGGCTGAAAAAAGCTAGAGAAACGTTTGGAAAAGTGTATAGAGTTAAATGGAGATTATGTCGAAAAATAAACAAAAATCTACCGAAAATACTTCGTTCTTCTATCTTTTTCTAAGAACTTATTAAATAACCCTCGTACGTATAAGAGATTATTACTCCAAAATGCATTTAATTGTAGTGGAAATCATGTGTATGCTAAAAGAATTAAAATCACGTTCTGTTAAGTTAGCGATTTACTGGGTCAAAAGCCACGTGAGAATTGAACTCAACGAAGTAGATCGCCTCAAAAACTGAGTATTAATGGTACGTTATATACACCAGTCCTTTGCATGGCGGAGTTACTACGAAAGTGGATGCTTCATTTATATTGGCAGAATAGCTATGCGTACCACATGACAGCAATGCGTGGTATAATAACATCACTGTATCCCGGTTTTATCGCTCTAAGATAGAGAAAGAACAATATAAAAAGAATTGTGTTTTATAGAGGCATGACATTTTTGTAGAAAACATATCGTTTACGGACGAATCATCATTTGTTCACATGGTCGACACCATGCATCCACCTTGAGGTACATGGTCACAAACAAATCGACATCTAGCTCTTCCGCTACATAGGCATTATCCCCAAAAGTGAAACATGTGGGTTGGCACCCTAAGGAGTAACATAATAGATCCTTAATAGATGAGAGAGGAACCACAATAGATCTTGGAAGGTCCCAGTGGGATAGGTCAAGAACCATCTCGGATAGTAATCTGATCTAATCTAGCTACATACATATATGCATATAGCACCTTTTTCGACAACAGTAAGGAAATTTTACAATTCTAATGACGGTACCGGATAATATCGGCTCTGATTGTAATTATTACCGATACAGTAACTTTTTCGACAGCAGTATCGAAATAACCAAAGTACCGACTTCAAAGTAACGGATACAAACACTGAAAGTAACTGGTCTTAATCGTAGAGAATGTGTAAATTATTTGAGAGTTAATAACAAATTATCTATTAAGATCGAATTTGTGCTAATGTTCAGAGAATATTTAATAAATTTTGTTATCTCAATAACGTATGCATTTGTTTCTCCGAATCTATCTCATAATCATTTGTAAATTAATATACTATGATACGCTATATGAATCAGAAAATTAAATTTGCAGGAGTAGCAAAAATAAAGTTCAGTTCGTTAATAAGTAAGGAATCAAGTTACGAATGGATTATTTGGGCTTGATGATATTATTCCCTATACAATACATTGGCATATACAGTAATATTGTTTATCTGTGTTACTGATTGCCTACCTTATTCATACGAACACGCGTGATCATTGATTGATCATAATATTGTTTTAGTAGCGATACTATACTTCAATGAGTACTTGTAGTATACATTCACTTCTCATTTAAATTGCGTGAAAGGCAGCGTAATTAATTCTATTAATACAAGTATTTAATATTTTGTTGGTTCTCCTTTATGTTTTGTAACCTTCAGTATACATTTCGCCATACTAATAACTAGTCAAAGCATGTAATTAATTCTATTCATTTATAACTACTCTTTCCAATTCCTGTTTGTGACGCTGTATCAACCCCAATGCACCCTTCATTAAGTCTTCGGCGTTCGTACATAATTTCAGGAGTCCCGAATAGCTGTTTTGGAATATGCCCAAAATTACTATATCTTGGTATTTACTGGTAGTAATACATTTTTTTTATTGTTAGTGAATTGCACATCACATGCTTTAATACAGAAATTGGTAACATGTCTAGTGACAGTTTTAGACGATACGGTCACATTATGCGCGTTGCTTAACTCATTTGTCAACTCCATCCAGTTTTAGGATGATCAAGGCGATCTTCTCTTTGACTCATTTTTCTTTTCTTGCTTCTCCTCTCTCGCTGCACATTTTATGGTGGTTTGCACAGTACAATGAGAACATTTAATTCGTCTTGCAATTTGCATTTGCGACAAATCCTGCCCACTTCAAAGTATGATTTTTAAACGCTCTCCTTCATACTAGTGGCAAGTAAGCGAAACGGCTGAGCGTCACGGAAAGATATAACGGTCACTGATTGGTCTTCTATCTCGCTGCCTTATCGAGTATCGCAAGTGCACCTTTAAGTAGGCTGATAAGGAAGAAAGAAAGCTTGCATTCGAAAACGCAATAAATACAAACTAGACCACGTATTCGATATTGTAACTAAACGCTAAGCAATACTCTTCTTCAAGCAAAATGTACATTTATGGTGCAATCGTTCTGAAATTGGTGGAATTTAGCTAGTATGGATCGAAGTTATTGGTAAAAAAAAATGATTAAAAGTTGTCGCTATTCAATTTCGAAAAAAAAAAATTTGCAAAGGAGCCTAATAATTTTGTCAGAGAATGTAGGTTTCAAAATGTTTTTATTTTACTTTTTTTATTAATAATATGATGTTTATATATCAGAACCCAATGAGATTTAAGAAACTAGTACTGGTATTACTGGGGAGCGAAAAGGAATGACAATTTCTACTCCAACTTTACTGATGGAGCTAGAAACCAATGAAAATACTGCTTAATACTTTTGGAACTTACATAAATTCCAATTTTACATTATTAAATAGATACTGTTTTTGTACCTAGAAACATGTTTAACTTTTGACTGCAGCTTTCTTATCAAAACAGTAAATTAGATTTACGTAAAAGGGGGAAGGAAATGATTATTCACAGTTTCTACGAAATGTAACGCGGCAAATGAAAATTCAAAAAAAAGAAACCTAGGGAATGTGACATTTTTTGTGTCACACCACAACACATTGCAAAAACCTATATTCTGTTTGCGTAAGATAAGATTAGCAATCTAAAAGTGAAAAGTGAAAATTATATTGGCTTTGTTTGCAGAGCATATCTAAAACCAATCAGTCTAGTCAAAGCCAATCAAAGAGTGATGAATTGATGACAGTCATATATTAGTTGTTGGTCTTTAACAAATTAAGTTTGACTAAGCTGTCATTGCTCTGCGAACAAAGCTATTGATTCGTGTAATAATCTGTGATAAAGTATAGAAGATAATCTTGGCAGTACACTTCTTGATATTTTGTGCTGTTCACAAATTATAACTTAATTTATAATTATTTTAATGAATTGGCAAAAATAAATAACTACGAAAGTAAGAATGATAGGATATTTCGTTAGTGGCACAATTTATGTAAATAGCGTGCTGATCTTATGATTTTTAATTATTGCAGTCAATTAGGTCAAATATTCTACGTAGTAACCGCGGCGTCGTTATCAAGTTATGGTAATCAGTGTAATCACGGAGATTTGCATTATGTACCACTGACTAATTATAATTGGTCTTGACTAATTTATTAAAACTACCTAGTAGATTTGTTTTTCGAACTAAGCAAGGTTTTTCACGTTGAATTTTCGCAGTTACATAGCTATATAGTTCAGAAAATTTGTGGTAATATGCAAACAAAATATTTTTATTTCAGAATTATTATTTTAAATAGAATCATAAAATATATTTTTATTGCATTCTTAGCTTTGATTCACTCGTGTAATATGACTTCTGTTTAGAGCTTTTTAATCCACAAACTCGATTTTTTTTATTGTTAAATATAAAAATTTCTTTAGATTGGAAAAGTTGAGAAGTTTTGTATACCAGCTGAGATCCGTTGAGAAAATATTATTATGAAAGAACAAAAATATCTTCGTAATTATAAAATATATAAAAAATGTTTTATGTAAAAAATTATTAGGCATATAAAATAGAATTCAAGATGGCGTTTTTTTTTTGTTAAGAAGGTTTCCAATTCAGGAACTTTTAAGAACCATTGAAAGACTATTTATAATTATGATTATGCAAAAGAGTAATGAAGAAAACAAAGATGCATGACTGAAAATTTTGTGACTAGTGGAACCAGCGATGGAAGAATTTCTGAAACCTTTGAGAGGTGTTTGAAGATTGTTTTGATGTTTTGTTTTTTCACCGCCGGCATAAAAGCATGCTATTCCCCTCGTCCCCGCAGTTAATTTTCGCCTCTGGCGTGGTTCACATGCTGTGTTCCCATGATCAACTGCTTCCTGCTCAGTTAGTTTCGGAATGGTTTACACGTTGAGTTACGGTGCTAACAAAAAACGAAGTGACACGGTCTAAACCCGGAACATGTTTAGCTGTGACTGACGCTGGCCGAGGAAACCTACGTTTTTATTTGTAAACAAAACTTTCTTTGGTTTATAATGTGCGCGGGTGTGTACACAAACGATATTCACGGCCATATAAACCTGTAAAGGGGATAGAATCTGAATAGGAATACTTTCTCGCATCTAATATTGTTTGTGGCTAGGTAATAGTGTACGCGGTCCCATATAAAAGACAAAACAAAATGCATAGACCGTATAGTTAATTAAATTTGAAATTCGATGGTAACGAGCGTGACGTCACGTACTGGTGTAAGTTGGTCACTGGATCCAAGCAAACGTTTTGACTGTGATATAATACCTAGAAGAAGAAATTGAAATTTGTGGCTATGTATTAAAATCGCACCCCGTGTATTATCGTTTACGACTGTGAATTAAAAACACTCCCTGCATATTAAAATTTACGATTGTAAATTAAAATTATACCCTGTATATTAACATTTATGAATTAGAATCACGCCCTGTATATTAAAATTTGCGACTGTGAATTAAAATCGCGCCCTGTATACTAAAATTTACGATTTGAACCCTGTATATTAAAACTTACGATTATGAATTAAAGTCACACCTTGTATATAAAATTTACGGTTATGAACTAACATCATACCCTATATACATATATTCATATTTACGATTATCAATTAAAATCATACCTCGCACACAACAACAACGAGCCAATAACAGGTCATCATTTATAGTGCCTATCAGAAATACCGTACGTACGTTTGGAGCAATTAATTTTCATTTAAAATGTGTTCGTATACAAAAACTATATTAAATGGTATAGAACCTATACATAAATTTTTTGTTAACGTTATATCGTTTGCGTACGCGACCACCAACTTTGTTAGTTTGTGTGTTTTAATGCGGATGTGTTTACGCAATATTTTCGCCTATCTATAGAGCAATACACTAACATACCGCACCTTACTGTTTGCTTTCCTTCCTTGAGTGGAAGACATTACACACTATTGTTATCCTTTCTACATAAACGCCTGCAACAGCAAAAACATTCTCTATTTACACCTTTCAATGCAACTCCGGTAGATGGAACGTAGTATGTACGGTATTATGGTACGTTCCACCCACCAGAACAATCCACCAACAATTGTTTGGTGTGTTGTTCTGTCGACTTTTCTCTCGCAATTATATGGAGAATTCTTTAGACTGTCGCCTTGAAATAAAAATTCTCCAAGTAGTGTTCAACGCCATATACACCAGCCTAGAGAATTCTCAATGCAATTGCTAACAAATCGTCGACAGACCAGTGTAATTTCGAGGCGATTCCAAATTGACAACTGCGGAGGCCTAGAACATTTTCACTGTCTTGTTTTCTCTGTTCCTGCAAATTCTTGTGTATATCCACTATGTTGCAATAAATGCGAGTAGCTTCAAACGTTTTATTCCTAAATTTTCGAAAATTATGTTCTTTGAATTTTTAGATAATATTTAGATGTGTCTGTTAGTCTGTTATGAAAAAGTTGTTTATTTCGCTTTATGTCGTTTTCATGTCGCTAAAACTAAGGCGGTGGTTTAACGATCACTCTCTCCCATTAACAGCAATAAATAAATAAAATGAGAAGTTGAAAAGAACAATAATAAACAAAAGAAAATTATAGGGCACCAAATTCCTCCATTGAATAGAAAGCAAGTAATAAAATGATTTATTATTTAATGCTAGATTGTACAATACTTAGTCCTTTCTTAAGGATTGTATGTGAAGTTTGGCATTGCTGGAAGAATTCGCTGCCTTTCATAACTCAGCGTTTCTAACAGGATTATATCTGCAGTACTACGTCATAAAACTTGTCTGTATTTGTTTTCGTGATTTTGTTGTGTCCCTAACCCTAACAAATGTAACCACTCAATTATTTTCGGCTTCCCTAATAGAAAAATAGGGTGCTCTCTTGTTTAGAACTGGAAGTGCTTTAAAATTGAGTACGTACATTCTGTCCATTCGATAGAACCCTGTACAATTTATCGTTAATTTTATTTTCTTTTCCTATCCTCTACTATTCGGCCTTGCTAGAGTTACCAGACTTCTATACTTCTTGCGCCTTTTATGTAGTTATATTTTTTCCTATCAATAGTTGGTCTATCTAGTGATTCCCAAGTTCATTTGCAAATTTTATTCTTTCGTAATATAGCGCTTTCTATTATGATATTCTCTGCTTTTACGTAATCTATTAGCCAAACTTATTTTAAGATCATACTTTGAAGGTTTCTAACTTACTCTCCATCCAAGCTCTAAACCACTATAAGATTATTGTTTAGTTTCTGTGTAATCTATCAGATATTGGTTTAAATCCTATTGCGGCTTCCCCAAGTCTGTTATGAATATATCCTGTAGTTAAGGTTATACTACTTGCTATACTTGGAGATGTATTTGCTCACTTCGATAACTTGTGATCCATTTTGCTTTGTGCTTTAAGGTGCTATCAAGTCAACTTTAATTTTTTTCCATTTCTAACATCGCACACTTTCACGTCCTTCGTGATTTCTTCTCTAAGTCTAATTTTTGGATACCCCTTTTTCCTTTCGCGTTCTTTTGCTCTACTTAAAGTTACAATAGTTACAATACTTTGTCCAATTATCCCTTATTCTGTTGGGTATATCATATTTGTTTTATGTGTTGTTGGCTCATGCCCTTTTTTCCATCTTCGAAGTATGTTAATCTTTTCCTTTTCCTTTCTTGCTTTGCATTTACCACTATTTCATTTCTATCTTTTCCTCTTTCGGGATTAGATGATTGTTGATAAACATGTGGCATCTCTAATGTTTAACGCTGCTTTTCTACTTTTTCTATTTTCCATTTCTATGAAGCATGCCTTTTCATTCACTTCGTATGCTTTTTTTTACTTGCTTCTAGCTTCTTATTTATGATGTTCTTCACCGCTACTTTAAGATCTATCTCCATACCCGTTCTTTTTATCAGTTTGCTTCTTATTTTGATCTCACATAAGAAAAAAAAACTATATTAACTCAAAACTGGAATCAATGTAAAAATAGAATATGAAGAAAAACTTTTCTTTATATTTTAATATAATGGCCAGTTGTAAGTACTACTACAATTGTAATTGATTATAGTTGTTCGTTCTCTGAGTACTTTATTATTTTAGTTTAGTGTGTTATTTTCAATAGTGAGAATGATATTCGTCATCAGTTTTAAATGGACGTCATGTACGAACGCTTTTAAAGTAGTTAGAATTTCATAAATATTTCATTTTCTGTCGACGGAAAGATGTATTTACATATGATGAATCAATGTTTAACATGTCTTTCATTATCAAATCTTTATGTACTCACTTATTTTATAGTACTTATAAACGCACAATATTTAATAGCTTATGTAATTTATCTTTGCAGATTGATAGTGAAGATGATAAGATTCCAGGACACAAAAAAGACTCTGTTGATCTGTCTTCCACTATTCCTAGTGGTACAAATAAAGCTCCCGGTCTGCTGGATTCTTTCTTAACGGGAATGTCGGACAAATGGAGAAATTGGATAGTGAGAGGCATATTTAGCATTATCATGATTACGTTTTTCCTTGTCGTAATATACTATGGTCCGCTGACATTGATCTTAACTGTAAGTTCTTTCTGGTTAACACCTTATCCAGTTTCTTTACACATGTTTGACTAGGAGAAACATTAAAAACTATAGCTTGTATTGAATTATTTTATGTATAATATTATCGCCTTGGAAATTATTGAACTTAAGGAATAATAAATTATATGCTACATATTTATTAGTCTACTCAAGTTGGAGATACGAATATATATTTTCTCTAGCAATGTTAAAATCGTATTTAACTTCGTTATTTTGCAGCAAATTTATGGTAATTGCAAAGACTAAGCGAAACCTTGTAAAACATACTTGTGGGGTCGGATTAACACACGTACTTCGTGTCAGAAATCAATACATCGTACCAGATTAAATTACTTTGCCTTCTTTAACACAGCATGTTACAATACAATTTAAATTTAAACATTTGTTTTTGCTGATACTTACATGCGTACAGTACCGACCATAAGAAAATGATGTAACGAGTAGTGCAAAAGTTTTGATGCGCATTTTTTTTTATCAGGCTGCCATAATTACCTTGTTTATTTACGTCACGTATCATTTTTTCTTCGATTACAAAAGAATATTTGTAATTTGGCTGTCCAAATGCTTAAACGCTAATTAAGGACCTTGGGCCAACAGATATAGAAGCCGCATTAAATTATTCTTGAAAATCCTGAAATTCACTTAATTTTATTTGAAAAGAAGAAAACCCAGATTATGATGTGGTACATACATATACATTAATGTATTAAAAAAAAGTTAGGGAAAATTCTTGGCAGATTGCAAAAAAAGTTTGAAAAATTTGGCTTGTAGCCTTTTCCCCTCAAAAAAATTATATTGATTTTAAGGTTTTAATTAGGTATTGACTTTTTTAACATTTTATTGTTAGTGCTTTATTTTGATCTTCCTAAACATGGAAAGGCATATTTTAGTTAAATTAAATTCTTACTAAAAAATCCTATTTTAAAAAAATAACGGTTCTTATAAAAATGAAATCAAAAACTAGCTGACATTAATGTATTTGGGGAATGTAGCGTAAAAATTAAACAAGTTTATAGTATCCTTGGATTCCATGGAAATGGTTCTTTATATTTTTGTGCTAAGCCTGGTAAAGAAACTGATATTGCGTTTCGTTGTTCCCTTTTTCCGATATTGCAGGTTTTGAACTCTTCATTCAAATCATATTTTATTTTATTTATTAACATTTCATTAGAATTTGAAGGATCAAATTATATCAAACATATTTTGCTGAAATTTATAATAAATTTTCTTTCTCGTCTGTTAAAATCTGTTTATAGTAATGTGAGACTGTAAATCTTGAAGGAATAAAATATCTTTTTGCTTTTTCTCACCAATGTTAAAAGGATTAGTGCTCTTGCACTTTTCAACCGCCTTATACCAATCCTCTGAAACATAAACACACTTCATGCGATGTCTGTTGTACTTCTTAATAATAGCAAAGTCACGCTCACTTGGGAATTGGCTATGCTCAAGTCTGTTCAACAGATTCGAACATTCGACTTTTACCAAATGTTGCCAAAGGTACATAATAGACCAATTTTTATTTTGGCTGCTGTAGTTATCTGAACATTTACATTTCTTTGCTTTATTTCTATTTTCTGTATTCGTATAAAATGCTTGAAATTTCATTACTACCCCTTTTAGCTGTATTTTCTGGCCGCATATGCATATAACCATTTCTAGTTTCACAGTCACGGATTTCCGAATTATAAACCCACTATTTCTTCGGATTAAAAGCTGGGCTTACAGTAAGATTAGATAGCGCTAGCGTCTGCTGAAAGTCAAAAGATATAACACAGACATCCTTAGAAATCTTTGCATCTGCAGCTTCCTTGAAGGACAGATGCTCTCCTTTTCTTTTTGATTGAAGATTTCTTTCATTTGTTTTTCAGAAAGGTTTTCTTCCTAAAGTTGAATGGCATGTTTTTGGAAATTCAATTCCTATATTATATTCAGTCGAAAAAACACATCTATATATATCTTCAGATGCAGGTTGGATTTCTCTTTGTTAACACCATGGAACCCAGTAATTCTTGTATAATCTAGAAATACGTAGATCATGATCCAAATAAACTTTTTGGTGATTTTCTCCGGCTGTAATGGGACCTGCATTTAGAGATTGTTTTTAGATAGACTCTATCTCTTCTATTGCGATAAGTTCCTCTTTTGAACAAAGCCGGAGTTAAACAGCCATCAGGGATTTGCTTGAAGAGTACTTGTATTCCTTTTGTAGAGTTTAGAAGATACTTCTTTTTTGTACTTTTTTCTTATGTTTTCTTTCTGGCACTGACTTAATTAAGAAAAATAGGTAAAAATTTTGCTTATTATAACTATCGAGATCCCAAAACGAATTAAGAATGTAATTTTCCTTTTCTAATAAAAGTTGACGGCAACGGCTTTTAGGTTTTTCGAGATTTTACCTCTTGATCCCACGAATTTTTCTAACAGTGCAAGATTTTTTTTTCATTTCTCAGTCTTCCATTAAAATTTTTTCTTTCCATCTTGAAGAAATGTTCTTCTCTGGGGTTTGTGACGATTCACTTGAAGTTGTAGAAGTTTGGCTAGCATCTAATTTTTTAGGATCTGAATTTTCTGCATCAACTGTCGCAATATGCGCACGGCTGGCTAATGATGTTACAAATTTTGAAGAATCTCTACGTAAATTTTTTGAGGGTACCTGCTACTGTGTTGTACCAAGCGCAAAGAACTCCCGCAGTTATTGCTGCGATTGAGAACATTCTCCAATTAACTTCTTCGAACAAAAGATGGTGAACTACTAACGAATATTTTAAATTTTGATTCGTGTGTCGCAAAATTCTTCGCATCTTGTGTTCCACATGTGGATTAATATTATTATTATTTTAACCATAGGCATGTGTCAGAGTTTTACAAATTATACTCTTAAATTGATTTCTTCACATCAATTTAGCGCAATAAAAATTAAAGAGATTCTTTTTACTGATGTTCAAACGTAACTAGTCAGCCTGGTATTATCGGTATTTCGTGGTTATTGAGTCCAAATTTAAAAGAAAAAGGTCATTTTCTCGTTTCCAAATATTTCCATAAGCTAATTATTTATGTTTTAAGCTTAATATTACTATGAAACTGTTTATATCGATTAAATGATATACTATGTACATCAAAATCAAATCCAGCGATACTGTTTTCTGGAAGTTTAGATGTGCGTAGTGTTCAGTAGATAACATATTGTATTTAGTAAAAAAGGAGGACTATTGCTCTGCAATATTTTTTATTGTGTCGGCAGGCCCCAAGATGTTATTTGAACCAGAACATAAATTACAGTATCAATACTCACTTGTAAAACCGCAAGGTTGAGCCAAACAGCATCAGAAAATTGTATAAAACTAATTGTAAGTCAGTTGAATTAAAAACATGCAGAAAGGGGACAGAACAAACGTTAAAATATACCTAACAATAGCAAGTGTTCGTTCTGTTCCTTTTTTACAATTTTTCATTTGACTTTCAAGGGAACACCAAAAACTTGACAGATTTGTAGCACCCACCGAATGATGTAAAACGCCGCTCTCCGTTTAGACGGAACCTAACGTTTAGGGGTTGAAAGCTATCCGTGAAATTTCAACTGTTTTTGGTTTTTTGCGATTTACACCGTTGTTATGATTAAAAAATATATATCTCTAAATACGCCTCCTATAGGTCTATCAAACTAGTCCGGATGAGATTTTTTTTGCCACGCCCTTACGGAGCAGGTTTAATTTGGAACCGCACTCTAACATATAAGGAATGCAAAACAGTTGAATGTGCTGAACAACCTGTAATATCTACAGCACAATATTTCATATTTGTTAAACATCAAATATTAAGACTGTGGCTTTCATGTCAAGGTAACATACGAAATAGTTAGGAAGTGTGTTTTTGCACCGAATAACGAATGGGACCCAGACAACTCTGGTACTCGACTCTTGGAGTGGCCACTGTCCTGCTAAATTGCAGCAGTACACACCTGTAATTTTTTTTAGGTGTAGTATGTGGTGAGGGGCAGCAAATATGTATACATATTGGCGTAAATAGTATTTCTCAGGATCACTTGTGTGCATATTTTGCTCTTTTCTGTTCAGTCTCCTGCATTTGCAAGAGGGCAGGCTGATAGTGGTAGAGGTGGCAAAAAATCCGAGCTAGTTTGATAGGCGTATTTAAAGACATATATTTTTCTTTATTCGTAATAACGGTATAAATGGCAAAAATCCAAAGATCGTCAAAATTTCAGGGAAGCGCCATTTAACAACACTCAATGGGTACTACAAATATGCAAAGTTTCAATCCGATCGGTGAGTGACACCTCAGGTTGTTCCCTTGTTCCCGCTAATTGCACAATAAAAGATATTTTTGAGAATTGGTCCCCGCTGTTTTCCAATTTTATTATTACTATGAACTCATACCCAGTTTGTTAACTTTGCTGTTAACGTTGTATTTAACGTGTATTAACGTTGTTACGTTAATATATTGTATTTAATTTTGTTTACGATTAGGTTTTATCGTTATCTGTAAGTACCGATAGTAATGTTCGGAATACAAAATTACTTTCTATGTTACCAAAATGCTTTAACTTATGAATCACATTTACCTAGCCCTGCAGGTGCGAACTCATCTCATGATTATGTTGGAGTATCACTTCCTCATTTTTTCTTTAGGATTATTTAGGATCTTAAAAATGCTCAAGTTAGATCTACATCACGACATAAACAATAAATTCAATTCGTGAACACTTAGATAGACTTTGAAATATAATTAAGCAAGGTTTTGGCGTTTTGTCATAAAGATTGTTAATAGTTGTTACATTTTAAACTTTGTCTTCCACTGGACTTTCTTACTTATCGGTACGTAAAGTCACAAATCTGCATAAATTTCACTCTTACAAAATGAAGCTTAGTGATGCCGATTACGACTGACGACTAAAATTTTGCGAAACTCTGATTAGTGCAAATTATTTTGTTTTTAATTGGAGTTGATGATGCACAAAAAAGTTTTGATTTAGAATTTAATTATTGGAAATAAATATATAAATGTATATTATTAAAAATAAACTGAAACTTATTTTTAATCGGCTCTTGTTTTTTATTTTTAATTAAGTTGGCCTTCACAGTTGAGCAAAAATTATTTCGGTAAGAAAAGTTATGGCGTCATGCAAATTTTCTGAATGATCGGACAGCTTTGATAAATTCCATTATTTGTCAATTTTGTTTCAGGTACTTTTTTCGTTCAGAGTATGCTAATGTGTTAGTAAAAAAAAGTTGTTTAGAACCAAGAGCTATGGAGTTGCGCCAATTGTCTCTACACTCTACTTTGATATTCATCACTCTATATTAAAAATTGTACAAATGACTTGCAGCTCATTTACGTTATTTCTTGCTTCTTCCACATGCATTATTTTACGATTATTAGCAGCAGAAAACTAAAATCAATGTAGTCACTTTAGTAAACGTCAATGGTCCTGTTAAGATTTTTATCTCGCGGCAGCATTTTTAAAAATTCTAACGAAAAATGAGTGTTTATTTAATACATTGCTCGCGGCGATCATTTTCTTTTAGAATACCTTAAAAGAAAGAGTTTCTTCGAATGATCTGCTACAAGATACAGAAGTATTGAATGCGCGTATGCAGGAAGTAATAAATAAGCTGAATGATCCGCATATCATTTGTAAAGCGTACAGTGAATTTTTTAGGAGAGCGGAAAAATGTATTGAGATGAGAGGTGACTACGTCAAATAAATCTAAAGATTGAAATTTTGATTTGAAAATTTATATTCAGGCTTTATTTTAGATAATGAACAGATTTGTCTGATAAAAAATTGATGTTAAATAACTAATGGTACTGAAGTAATTTTCGTATAATCTTATCAAAGATTTGTAATTGTAGTAATTATACATTCGTCGTAAAATTGATAATGAAAGTTTTTCTCCTATTCTCAACTCGGTCGTGATTATAGTACGGCGATCATCTTGAAAATATGCATAACTCCATAACTTTTCGTTCTAAGTAACTTTTCTGAATTAAATTACTTGACATTGGGGTACTGTCAACGAAAAAAAGGAATTACCTGAAACGAAATCGACAAGTAATAAATTTTATCAAAGTAAGCCGATCATTCAGACAATTTGCATAACGTAATAACTTTTTATTCTGAATAATTCTTCTTAGCAACACTTTGGCATACTGTGAACGGAAAAGGTATTTTATCTGAAACGAAAATAGTTTTTGCTCAACCTTAAAAAAATTTAAAAAATCGAAAGCAAACTAAAAGTGAGTCTCGGACCAAGCAGGACACATTTTCCGGATATTAAATTTCAGCTCAAAACTTTTTGTCCATCAAATCTATTGTCAACTGAATCCGTTGATGCGTACACCTTTTATATAAATGGACATATGAACACAATGCACGATGCTGGAGCGACGAAAATCTCTGCATTACAAGAGAAAGACATGTTTGAGAATATCATCGTTCCTCTAATAACAGAGGAAGTTGTAAACCAACGTAATGAAGAAGGTAATCAAAACCTCGACGAATTTCTGCTTTTCTTCCAACATGATAGTTCTCCACCGCATTATACTGCAAATTGGAGATATGCGAATCACTGGATTACTAAACGTGGAACGATCGAATGATCATGAGATTTGCCGAGCCTGCATTTGAGGTCATTTAAAATTAGTAATTTATTAGTCTCAACCAGTAGATTTAAATGATTTGTGTCAACGAATTATCAAAAAAGGTAATACTAGCAGAAGATTTAAATACAATACAACAATAAATAGTTGTCAGTTTCAGTAGGTCAAATATATTTCTACCAGAAAAGTACATTGGCACCTTCTTTGGAGTATAAATTTTCATTCGAAGTACCACACGATGAGTAATTTCAATTAAAATTTGGGGAGGGGACAGGAGGTTGTATTCATGGGGATGTTCGGGGAATCGTTTTCAAAAAATAGTCCGTATAATTCACGCTTCTTCTTGCTAATAAATACATACCGTTAACAATGCGTATATTAACTTCCCGATTCCTTTTTTCAGACTTTAGCAGTTCAAGTAAAATGTTTCGAGGAGATTATAAATATTGGTTACGCTGTATATCGTATCCATGGCTTACCGTGGTTCCGGTCGCTTTCATGGTACTTCCTGTTAACGACAAACTACTTCTTTTATTGGGAAAGTTTGGTAGACTATTTGGGCGTACTAGCTAATCGGACGGTATGTTCCAAACAATTGTACCAACCTGTTTGTCTTATTGATAACCGATGCAATTTGTAGGATTTCTTAAGAGTGCTAGTAACTTACCATCGGTTCATATCGTTTTGCTTGTATTGTGGTGGTTTTGTGTGGTTCGTACTCAGTTTAGTAAAAAAATACTACATGAAGCAGTTTTCTCTGTTCGCTTGGACGCATGTCGCTCTTTTGATTGTCGTTACACAATCATATTTAATTATCAAAAACATATTCGAGGGCATGATTTGGTTCATTGTACCGGTTTCTATGATAATTTGTAACGATATAATGGCGTATGTGTTTGGATTTTTCTTTGGGAAGACACCGTTAATAAAGCTATCTCCAAAGAAGACGTGGGAAGGTTTCATTGGAGGTGGAGTGTCTACAGTTATATTTGGCTTTATTGTAAGTAAATAAAATAGTAAATATAAACCGATATAATGGGCAGTATTTACAGATGTCAACTATCATGTGCCGTTATCCATATTTTGTTTGTCCTATTTCTTACAATGAAACCGAAGGCATGACTATAGATTGCGAACCTGGAGCGTTATTTACCCTGGAGGAATATACGTTACCTTTATTCATTGCAGATCCATTGAGCATGGTAAATGCAAAACGTATTTATATTGGAATTGTATACTATGTGTAAGAATAATTTTTAGGTGGGCATTTCTCCAACAGTTATGCTGTACCCGTTTGCTCTTCATTCTCTGTCTTTGAGTATATTCAGCAGTGTTATTGGTCCATTTGGCGGATTCTTCGCATCTGGGTTTAAACGAGCTTTTAAAATTAAGGTAGGTTTCAACAACGTATGTTCAACATTTTGAAAAGTAGATTACATTTCAGGATTTCGGAGATATTATTCCCGGACATGGCGGTATAATGGATCGATTTGATTGTCAATTTCTTATGGCTACGTTCGTAAATGTGTACATAAGTAGCTTCATAAGAAAAGATGACCCGCATAAACTGCTCTCCCAAATATTGTATCTTAAGCAAGATCAACAGGTGGAACTTTACCAATTGCTGAAAGATTCACTCGATCACCGAAATCTCCTAAACATAGGTACCTAAGGTGCAATTCAGTATTAATTTCCTTTAGAAAGTGTATGTGGAACCCTATTGACTATATATATAACTTCATAGTTTTTTTGGGCTGTTCATACAATTTTATTTGTGTTGATTATACAAATCCGTCGGAATTTGATAGAAGTAAAAAATGTATAATCATATATGATCTCTTACTAATATACTATATGTCTTTATGTTGCATTTGTGAATATACAGTATTTATTTTCATATTCATTTTATATATTTCCCAGGAATAAACATTCAAAATAATTCCGCTATTTTTATCATATTGCAGAGTAGTTCTTGCAAATTTTTAAAATAAGATCTCCGAATGTGAAACCAAGTTATAAATACAATGGATAACGTGAGTAATAATGGATAATTATAAAGGAAATAGTAAATAATCTATTTTAAAATACTACATGTAGAGGAGACCAAAAACCAAAAACACCAGCGAGAGGATCGATGTAACTATCACATATACATACTGGATAAATTGATATTTGTTTATTTATAGACAAATTGTATGAATAATCCAAACATTGGTTATGTATGTATATCTAGATATCCTAATTATATTATATATACATAACTATCTTCAGTTAAATCTAATGTTCTTAACTGATAAACATAATATATATTTAATAGATTAATAGATCTTGTTGTAACTGTTGAAAGTTTATTGTGTTGCGTTTTTAATTTTATTTACATATGTTTTTGAACGTGAAGAATGTTTCTACACTTAAAAGTAAATGATGGTAATTGTATGTTGAATTTACTACTTTGTAGATTTGAATTATATCATTTTGTATATTTTTAAAACAAATTGTGTAGTTTTGCAAGGGAGACAGTCAATTCAATAAATCGATAATGGTATATATATATACCGGGCGTTCATTTGAAAACCTCTCACCCTAAATTTCTGGAAATCTGGAAATTTATGACAAATTTCCTGAAACACGTAAGAAGTATTATCGATTGGGACAACTTCTTATGCAAAAATTGATTCACCCACTTTAACCCTCTGCCCCCTGAAGCCACCAATCTTAAATATCTTAAATGGAAAGGAGTATCGAGCAATACCTCATTTTCATGGTCTTTTGAAATTGATCGATTCGTTTTTGAGATTTTTAAGAGATTCTTTTGGTGTGGTTTGTTTTGTATCTCTAGATGGTTAATCTATTTTAGGAACATCGGAACAAATACCAATATTAAAAGACCTTTATGGAAAGGCAAGGAAAATAAATAACTTTATATTTGTCATCCTGTTTGCAGCTATTTAGTGAATAAAAGTGCACGTTTTTATGCCGATTTTGCGTTCGTTGATTCAGTCTTTTTTTTATATATAATTAAAGTAATGGTAAACGAAAAACAGGCAATAGCATAAATAACGAATACATATAATAGTTTTTCTTCTAGTGCTCCTCGTTTGGAAATACGTCGTCTGCTGCTTTAGTATAAATTGTTATTTACTGTTGTCAACCCAAAGTTATTTAAGTAAAATGTTAATAATGGTTCACAAAACTCAAGTTTTTTGTTGAAATCGTCTTCGGTTAACTCTTGAAATTTATGGAGCTTTGTCATTTTATGAGCAGCACTCAAAGAAATTCCAGTTGCCGCAGAAATTTGGCGTAATGAAGTATTAGGATTTATGCCGAAATTACCTAACACTTCCATTTGAGCGGCTTATATTTTACCGTTGCAACAGATCAGGTCTGAGTAAATTTGTCGGTAGTTAGGACATATCTATGAGTTGTGATCTTATCCGGATGCCTTTCGTTAAATGTTGTGTCAGTTCGTCGAGCACCTTGATTTTCGGCTTCATAAATGAATACAATTACAAGCCTTTTTTGCAAACTGTAAACCATTATTGTTATTTTACTTAAATTATAACACTAAATAACAAATTATACTAAAGCAACAGACGATATATTTAAAAACGAGGAGCATTGGAATCAATCAATTTTAAAAAACTAAACGCCAAAATCTACTGTCTCAAAAGACCGTTAAAATTACTCAATACCAAGATTTTTTAGGGAGCAGCGGGTTAAAGTGGATGAGCCAACTTTTGCATAAAAAATTGTTCCCCTCGATAATACTTCTTACGTATCTCAAGAAATTTTTCATAAATTTCTAGATTTCCAGAAATATTGGGTGGGAAGTTTTGAAATGAACAGCCGGTATATATGTATAAATATAAAATCGTGGAAACAGATTTTGACACGATAGTTCAAATGAAATTATTTGTTCTAATAAATATATCTGGAGAACCTCAAAGAAAAACAAAATCATTTGTTCAAAATCCGTTATTAATTAATCGGACGCTAACGTTAGGTAAAAATTTATGAATAATTTAGAACATGAATAATTTAAGATTTAATAAAAGAAACCATGTCGTTTATTTCTTCATTTTTTTTTTGATTCGTAAGGAAACCATTCTGTGTACGTTTAGCTATTAATTATATCCAAAAACTTAAATAGTTTCAATTGAGAATATCGCCACGCCATGTATTTACTTCTGTAATAAACTTAATCCGGTTTGATTTGACATGCGGTAGAAACATGCAATTCGCTCTAATTTCAGAATAATACATGAGTAATATTTATTTATTTATGGCAGTATAGTCAAAGGTTATATCTAGTTGACCAAGTTATACGATATAAAAGTAGATAGTGTACTTTTTTATAATAAACACATGCTAATATGTGGTTCTCGTGAATAATTTAATAAAAAAAAAGGTTAATAATAATCGCGAATGCAGTCATGGAATTGACAAGTGTTTTTGAAGCTTCATGTGCTAATCTTTGTTCTAAGTGACTACTTTGAATACCAACATTACATCTTGTGCGTTATGGTTGTTACATATATTTTTTTTTCTTTTCCTAGTTTATAACATTATACTTTGGGATCAATTTTTTCACTATGATCTCTTTTGCGGCAACACAAAACAATTGCTGTTTTTTCAAAATAACGATTTTAATGTGAATTTTTAATTGAAGAACTCAATACTTAAGTACCAAAAAGGTTGCAAATGTGTACGTAGGTTGTTCCAAGTATGTTTGACAAATTTATTGAATATTTCATCCGACCAATTTTTGTAGATTCCAGAAAAAATGCAATTGTTTGGACAATATATGTATGCTGGTTCAAAAAGAAATATTGAATCAGGTCGGCATATTTTACCTCCAATTAAAATTATATTAAAAATTATACAATTGCAAAATTGATTTGTCAGATGTGAAAAGGGCATTAATGGTGTTTTAACATTATTCAAATTGTTTAATGTGCGACGATGTATTATATTTTAATAAAGAAGAATGCATTTACATTGCTTTACTATTATCGGTTTGAATTAGTGCTTTGCTGTTTAAACGTATTTAAGGGATAATTAATTCATGTTTGTTAAGTTCTTATGATGCTGCAATCTTAAATTAAATTTGTTTTCGCATTCCATTTTATAAACAAGATGATTTAAATTCATAGACCTTTATTGCTCTCTTTCTTATTTTTAGTCCCACAAAATCGGTTAAATTAGCAAGTTAATGTTGTTGCTACTGATTAATATGAAGTTAATAGAAAAACAATTGAATAGCGCATTTCTATAAAAGAAACCAATTATTGCTCTTAAATGAATATTGGAAGACTTACAATGACTTCTAGTTTCTAGCAAAGATTGATGTTTGTGGTATAATATTTACAGTAGGTTGTGGCCACACATAGTTTACGTTCTGGATGTGTTAAATAGGTACATCCCATATATATTTCATTTGCGTTGCTCTATTAAATGTACCTTTTTGTTACTTAGACAATTTCGCAGAGTTGCTATAAGTACCTATTAAGTAACACACATGTATCTTTTCAAACCAAAAGTGTATAAAATTTTTGTCAGAAATTGGATTGCTGAAAATATACAGCGTATTTCATTTAAAAATTGTATTTTTTTTTGTTGTTACTTATTAAATTATTTTCTTATCCCGCAAGTTAACCACTAGTAAGAACACTACTAGTTAACTAACTTATCCGATTTCCTAGGATCAATAATAACGGAGATAGCAGTAGTGGTTCGTTAATTTTGAATCAGCTTGTATACTATGTTTTATGTTATTTAAAAAATTACCCAGTTTCTCACGATGGGCTTTATTTAAAACAATCACAAAAAATGAAGTAATCAAGTACAAATTGGAACTAGTACGCTTTACGCTCCTATGTTCTACACGCAGGCTAAAGCTGTTTTGTACCACGCAAAATACGAAGTACGCGTGCATCATGCATAATTGTGCTCATAATTATGCGTTGTGTTTTTGTACATTTTTTAAATACTATTATTAATGACACATAACATTATGCATTAATGTCACTTTCGTGCTGTAGTGGCTTCCTAAATTAAAAGCATGTAATATTAAGGTGTACCTAAGGAAAAGATTACACCTTGTTTGTATAGATTTCGATATTAGGTATTTTAAATATGTAATCGTTGCTGTTTTAAATAAAGTCTGTCCTAGAACATATTTAATATTCCTAAAAATTTATTATTGTTACGTGTTTATAAATTTAATCGAATAAAGTAATATACGAACTCCCTTCTATTTCGTCGTTTTATTGGCTTTGATGGTACATTTGTGTATCTAAATACAAAAGGAGTAACATTTCTGTAACCCATCTTTGTGGTGTTACTTATGATTATGAGTTAGCATCTAATTTCTCAATCAGACTACTTTTAGAAATTTTAATCTTTATTAACGATCTTATTTTTTTGAGTGCTGCTGTGTACTTTTGACTAGTAGTTATAGCCAGAAGCAGCTACCAGTATTATATTGTAAAAATTTGACGATTTTATTGTCTTGAGGTGCAGATATATACGCGGGTGAGTGCTTGAAATCTAATCAGTCTAATCACAATAACGCTAGAATACTATTGATTCTATCTTAACGGGGAACAATAAACAAATGGCGAAAAGAAGCAATAACTACTTTGAATAACGAGATCCCCCAAAATTTGAGTTTTCTTACAAAAAATTGTAACAGATGTTATGGCACCATTAATTTTGGTTCGTCTTCCATTTCAATCACTTCAAACAGGTTTTTAAAATGTCATTTCTATTGCAGCTGCTATTTGTTTTATTTTACTGTAATCAAATGTAACATCCAATCCAGTTGATCTGTTGAAGAGAAATCAGATACGTAATCGTTTTTCGTAAACGGTAATAAGAAATGGTTGGATAATGGTCACATTTAGCAGACGTATCTGCTCCACAACATTTGAGTCCACTGAATATAACCTAGCACACTGGTTTGCGTACACTCCAGAAAAAGCTCGACGTAATTTCCGTGTGTTTTCACTGTATGCAGGATTCAAGAAGGTGATCTATGAACCCGAACACAATTATTATTTGTTTACAGTTAGAATTGACTCTATGCTAAATACCACCCCGCCGTTGATTATGCCATTCCAACCGCTTACGACAGTCGTAAGTAGTAAACAACCTAACAGGATGCGTGATTGTGTTCGTTCTTGTAATAATGCTGGAGCCAGAAGTACAGCGCTATTTCTATCCACTGTCGTTATGTGGTATATGGTATGGTCTACTTTCTCGCGCGTTTATACTCTGCTGTGACCAGGATGGTATTTAACATAGAATAAATGTATTTAGTTATGTTTATGGATTTCCGGAATGTTCACCGACTAGAAAATTTGCCGCCGCGCAATTCGTCGAAAGATAATTCACCGATTCTGCGATTATTCTTTATTAAACACACAGAAACTTTCCCAATTATCTTTATTTGAAATGTAATAAAACACAATCTTTAATTAAACACAGGGAAACAATGCATTCTCGGTGTTTAGAAACTGCGTCGAAAAGATTGCCAATGTGCCTATGCTTGCCCCATATAAAGCCTAATAATTTCGCAAGATCAGCTTGTTTTGCAATCTTCAGCAACGAATTTTCATCACCCATCATGGCCCTACAGTTTGTCACGAGTGAAAAGGGAAAGCAGAAACTTTTAGTGGATGGCTATCTTTTTTTAAAGAAAAACAAGTTGCTAAGACGTATTAGAAGTGTGAAATGTATCAGAAATACAAGTGCCGCTTTTGTTTCATAACAGTTGAAGATACTATTGATGCCATGAAGGCGATCCACAATCATATTGGGGATGCAGCTCGTGTTAAAGCTTTGAAGAACCAAGAGGTTATAAGTGATTATGCAATAAATAACCAAGAAACACCCCAATATATAGTATCTAATGCTTGTGCTGGACTTATCCAAGCTACGGCAGGACATTCGGCGAAGACTGACAGTATCAAAAGAACCATATGAAGTTTCTTCAATTTCTCGTAACGCTTTTTCCAAAAATTCAAGCAGAGGGTCTTTAAAGAAAGTATGAAACTGACGCCGAATTTGCAACGAAAACGCGTTTGTGTACAGCGTTGTTCCAGCAAACAATGTGGAAGCCGCATTTGAAACGCTTGCCAATGACGATATGCCTGAAGAAGCATAACGCGTGATTGATTATTTTGAAGACTACTAACGACGTTTGGCCCCGTTTCGGGCTAGAAATGTGAAACTGTCATGAAGGAGTAAGAGACGGTCTTCCGAAGACATATAATTCGATTGAATGGTATTATTAATATTTGGAGAACATCATAATGTCTGGAAGTTTATTGAAATGGTTCAGCAGGAGTAAAGCATCGGAATGTGCCCGAATAATGTCTAGTTTTCACTACGGTTGTTGCCAGTCTATGGTAAGGAAGGAATACCTGTTGTTTAGATCGCAGCTGGAGAGACATGCCCTCTCCCTTTCTCTTTAGGGATGAAAGCTGCAGTGCGTAAACTAACTGTTTATAGATATATGCTGATGGAAGAGACATAACTTTGTTCCCTATAAATAGCTGCCTACAGTGTGTTGTTTGCGTTACTTGTTCGATTGCACGCAAGGTTCTTTTCTGTAGGACAAAGATATAATTCACATGTGCAGATTCGTCTCCTAATTGAATGCTATAGCCCATTCGAGAGTGAAAAAGTGCGTGATATGCTTGATTGATCGAATTCTACGTATGGTATACAGTGCAGAAGAAAGCAGATTTATATGCTGCAACGGACAGACCACTGTAGAAACGTACGCTATTGATACAGGTGTTGAAAGCCTCACTTCCGGATTCCTTTTCAGCCATGTAAGCATATTCGGTAAGTTGTTTACTATATTATGTTTGCGTTTTCATAAATTCTCTTATTGTTTTTTGTTCTATGTAATGCGCACGTTTATTTCCGTTAATCCAGTGCAGTGACGCTGCTGCTAGGTAATCGACTTGTTGCGCTCTACTTATTAGTTATGAAAAAGTATCTATGTAGACACTATATGGAGAGCTTTTAATAAGAAATTCGTAAGAGAAACAGAGAAGTGAAGAAATAGTTATTTTTTTGTTATGAATTTTTAAAAATAAAGTGCTTAATTTTATTTTTTATTTAACACTATCCGTGTCTTTGAAAGTTTGCCAGTTATGTTCGTTTGTAGTAAACCGCCAACGTGGTTACAAGTTCAGGTGAGAAGCGGAAATTGTATTGGTAATATTAATATAACAAGTGACTAATGTTCAAATGCTATTTAAAGTTAGTTCTGTTTTTAATATTGCAGGAAAAAATATAACGTGAAAAATAAAGATTTGACAAAGTGTATGAAAGTAGGGCTTAGAATGTATTGCTAATTTGGAAAAACATGCTGCGATTCACATCAATACGCGAGATATACGTTTATTTGAAGAAAAGAACTTGTAAGTGTGAATACAAATAAAGGAATTTAAAAACGACTATCAAATTGTTTTAAATTTATTTGTATATATTAATAATTAAAGCTTACAGAATTGGAAATGGGAATATTTATCTATAGTAATTATAGACATTACATTGGTCCCTTACTATGTATTAAAATACGAGTGTTTTATGAATATATGGCGATAAATGTAAGTTAAATTGTAATTATTAAAATCAAAATATTATAAATATTTACAGATGATCTTGGATTCGATTTAAAATTAACAAATTGTCGAATAAATGTATGTACAAATAAATAACCATGTCAGATTTTTACATTTGTGTTTGCATAAATATATAATAGTTTTCCGTTTATTATAATGCTTATAATTAATGTCGTCTAACAAAGTCTCTACGCTTTCTTCTAAAACTAACAATATTTCTATAATCACAATCGTACACATCGGGAATTTCCATTTTCACTGTTTCATTATACACCATCGTTACCGTCGTAGTTTCATATAAAAGTTTTTCATATTCAATAAGCTGGCGGAAAAATCCACAATTTGGCCGTATCATCGGTCGTTTCAACTTAACATGATTATATGCTTCTAAAAGTGTCATTCGTTGATACTTCATTAGATAGGCTATGCAGAAGGTCGCGGATCGGCTTACACCTGCTACGCAGTGCACAAGGACACGTCTTCCAGATGATATATTCTGAAACAAAAAAAGATGTTTTGATCAATTTAATTTTTAACGCAGCTTGTTAAGCTGTTTTATTATACACTTAGAATTTCGAAATTCACAATTTAGACGGCTTATAAACACACAGTAAGCAACAAAACGAACGCCTATCAATTATTTACGTTCTGTAGTAACTAATGTGGTCGAGCATGTCTGTGTATCTGGACCCTATTAAGTACGCAACATCACGCGCAATGCAGAAAGCGAAGGAGTCACGTTTTGTGTTAGTTCATCTTGGGTCTCCGTGCGAATTAATCGAACGTCGTTTGTATAATTTATAATATGTCGGGCGTATAGAAACGCAAAAGGCGACCATCGCTTAAAAATGTAAAAATGTATATCGGTGACTTTCCGGATTTATATTATGATGGTTTGATAAACCGTTATTTTGTTGCCACAGATACGACTGTACAAAGCATGTTAACAGTATACAGCACACAAATCGAAAAAGTGCTGTGCCATCGAGAGAGTAATTCATGTTACTGTCCGTGTTTCTCGAGTATTGGTTGCAATTTCGCCTACTGGATAGGAAACTGTTCCCCGGCTTCTGGATAAATACAATTCCAACTGGGAGCTACCATTTCGTACAACGTTATGCAGGTATCTACCATCTGTACGAAACAGATCAAAAGATCAAAAAATTCCATTGTTATGGTGCATGTACTGAAATCCCTTCAACCGAATTTTCCAATTGTATTAGTAAGAAAAAGATTACAAGTGCACTGGTGAAGCGATTACGGGGGTAGTGCTGGATACGCTACAAAAATTTGAAGTATCACATAATCAACTGTTGATGTTTATGAGCGATGGCGCGGCAACAATGCGGTGTGTGGGCCGTTCTCTAGAACAAAAGGGTGAGCAACTTTTACATGTGACGTGTAAAGCTCATGCTTTACATCTTATGGCACAACGATTTGCAGATGTTATTCAGAGGTGGATGCATTAATTTCAAATACTAAAAAAAGTGTTCCCGAACGAATTCGAAGACTTCCCGATTTTTCCGAACCACTAGTACCGCTTTTCACACGTAGGGGATTATGTTCGAAGGCAGCTTTTTATTATTCAAAATATTTCGAACAAATCAAGGTTATGGCTTTTATTCTTCCGTTGAAATAGATTTAATAATTATTTACGAGATTTATGCTGGTTTATTTGAGGTGATACTGCGTCCTCATTTGCAAAGTCAATGCAAATTGTGAACGATGTACACGCATTCTATGTGATATAAGTAGAGCACAACATTCTCGCTCTCACTTCCAGTGGTGTTTAACTGCAGGAGGTTGAGAGCATACAGAGTTGCTTCGTTAGACTTAATATATAATGGTAAAGAAATCAGGTGTTTAGTTTGCGATAAAAGTTTATTATGTTGGAAACCATATATGTGTAGCAACCACGTCACACAAATTTTAAAAAACCGGAAGGAGACCGTATAAAGAATTTCTATGTGATTTAACGATGATGTTAAGTGCGTGCACTAATTTTGAACAAGGAGACCACCGCATAAGCTACAGCGACGTCAAGGTATTAGCCAGGAACAGCCACTACTACCCGAGGATAATACGCAAATCCATAGAAATAATGAAGAACACCAACGACGTCAATCGCGAAGATGGATACAAGATCAGCAACACGTGGAGGTTAGCACTACGGAGTCGTCATACAACGAACGACGCGATTCAGCGGAATGGAACGGTTATGGATCAGCAAAGCAGAACGGTTATGGATCAGCAAAGCGGAACAAAAATAGGATATATAACGAGCAGCAAAAGACAACAGCAGTCTTTAGAAATCTTCTGAAGAAGCTGACAGGATAGTCAGCGAAACGTCAAGTTAAATATTAACTACACGACATCACCCGAAAGACATTTCTACTATAGAGTAATATAGTGATATATGTATGCATAAATGAAATTTAGTATTGTCACGTAATAACATTGTTATCTTTACACACAGAAAGTAGACAGTAGGTACCAGCGAAGAGAAAGACCTTTTAATATAATGTAGGCTGACAGATTGTTTAATAAGAGGTATAAAAATATGCTGCTAACACCATGTATCGGATATTAAAAAGAAACATCATTGTAATAAATCTTATTAAACATCACTTTTATTATTTATTTGTATTATTTATTTTCTTGATGTATTTACATAAATGCTGTAAAAACATTATCATTTCAATAATGGGGTTGACGAGTTGAGCGGACCTTACGGGCCGGGCTTAGTGAACCGAGCGGGCTTGACGAGCTGAGCGCGACGCCCAATTTGTTGATGATACATACAAGATAATTACAGGAAACATATAGGCAGAAAGGTTAAGTACTTATATTTCTCTTTCTTTTTATTGTTAATAATCGCCCATGTCATTTGAATTTTTGAGTCTATGGCAAATAAACATTAGTATTACTATTAAAAATTAAAAGAAACAAGCGAAATTGGTGGCATGTCAGAATAAATCTTTTCATATAATAATTATAAAGAGAAATGATAATTAGCATGCATGCTTAGGTGTGCTTAGGAGAAGAATGTCAATTTTAAACCGCAACTTAACGGGTTTTCAAAAATATTCTGCAATATAGAAAAGGAAGCTAGATTTTTTTATAGGCATAGTTAATCAACCAATTAAACTTTACCTTTAAATAAAAGTTAATACAAATGCAAAATTCAATTCGCATAATTATAAGAATACTTTTCATGTGCGTTAACCTATAAAAAGCCACATTTAAATAGTTCTGACGAATGGATGACACAATAATGACATAAGTAAAATATTTGTTACAACAATGTAGGTGCCAGAAGGTTTAATAATCCCGTGGTGAAATGACCTGCACGTAAGAGACCACATGAAACTTGTAACATGTTCGGGCAAACTGCCAAAAGAAATTTATGAAGACATGGTAGTTAAGTTTTAAATGAAGATTGTAATTGGTAACAGAAACAACTTCCTGTAATAATTTGAAAGCTAAATTTAAGATCTAATTAGATTTTCGCTACGTCGACAGGTCTTACGCCTATTGTAAGTCGCCCAAACAAGTAAAAACTAATTGAGAAATAATTTATTTTAACACTTTAGCTATACATGTAATGATTAAAATTCACTATTAAGCCTTCCTTAGTATCTATATGCACCGAGAAAAATGTTTGGGAGTAAAAATTATACGTGTTTAAATGCTGACATTCTGCTGCGTTTTTATTGTAAGAGTAATTTCGCATCTGCGTATGAGTCAGTCTTTAAAAAATATTTCACTGGCAAATTCTGATAAACTTTTGAATTAAATCCAAACTTTTTCTTAGTAATATCTAATAAGCAAATAGATAGTTACTTTGATTTTACTATTGCATTGAAGATGATGCTCGCACTATTTTATATAGTGTATTTATTTATATCTATGCGGATCGACGACCGCCTCTATCATTTATCATCTATCATTTAGCATTTATCATTTAGATGCTTGTACAGAGTCGTACAGGTTTACACGCGTCCCTCTGTGTTTCATGTTAACTTTGTTCTCTATATTTTGAATTCGTTTTCTGAGAGCAATCTTTTTTTAATATCTGTGTAATAAAGTGTTAGTTTCTTCCACCGTCTTTTTAATTTATGCAGATGTATTCATTTGGTTTTCCTTGTTTTCTTTTATATTTACTATGTCGCCTAACAAACGTCCCCGCCAAGAGGGTCATGATTGTTTCGAAGTTGTCAGTGACACATATTTATTGTACAATTTGTTCAGTTACTGTAAAATGTTTATTGCAATCCTGGTGTCTCGAATGAGAATTTTTATGGCAATCTCTGCGAAGCCCTTGTGACTGGAAATATAAACTAGATAATCTAGTCTTTAAAAATTTCTGGCAAAACGTTACGAAAAAAATAACTTCCAAAAATATACACAAAAGTCGTACACAAAATTAAAACCGATGTAGGAGACAATTACTA
Source organism: Oryctes borbonicus (assembly GCA_902654985.2). Classification (NCBI taxonomy): domain Eukaryota; kingdom Metazoa; phylum Arthropoda; class Insecta; order Coleoptera; family Scarabaeidae; genus Oryctes; species Oryctes borbonicus. Next base: position 10,207,789 of record LR736859.1, on the reverse strand, counting down.
TTGGTTGAGCGCAGACGAAACTATGCATGCGTTAGGGTGAAGCATAGGTTGGTGTTTTGTATTCAAATCCTCCAACAAAACTATATTTAGCAAAATAATAGAACGGGTAAATGCTGATGCAATAACGTAAGTAGTTATTAGCAGTATTGACAACATTTTCGATGGGAGGAAACGGGAGAAAGCTTTGCTCTTTGTGAGTGACGCTGCAGCTTATATGCTTAAAGCTCGAAAACTGCTTAAAGACATCTTCAAAAATACCCACGTCCTTCATAGTCATGGCCGTTACTTTTTTTACCTCCGTCTCCAGTCGTAACAAGATGGAGGACGTGGTTAGAAGCCTTTTACATAGATAATTCGGAGAAAATTATTGATATGATAAAAAATTTAAATGAGGACGCACAAAGCATATGCAAACGTAAAACTCTGTTACAGGATCCATCTTTAAAAAACTAATTTGCAATTTAATTAACGACAATTTTTATGATATAACTCAAAAAATAAAACAAAACAAGAACTGAAACATTATATGTTATAATAAAACAAACAAATTAAAGAATGTTTCTAGTGATTTTGGCGCTTTGTATATGTAAAAAAATCGATGCAATTTTTACCCGCATACGGGGTTTGTCAATATTAATACTGTTGTGCAACGAAAGTAATGAAACCATTAGCAAACACGTTTTCGCTAAGCTCCTCTCGCAAGTTGTGATATGGAACAAAGCTTTTTTATATTTAAAGATGTGAAGTGAACACATTTCACAGCAGAAAGTTTAGAGTATGTTTTAGTAAGTAATGTTAGTAAATCACTTCTAACCTTAAATATTATTTATATTTGTTTAATGTTTTTGCGATATTAAGAATTAAACTATGCTTTTCGTTCGATGCATCTACGCCTCGGATATTTTACATTCAGGTTACATTCAGGCGAGGCGGTCGCTGATCCGCAGTATGTTTATATTTACTAGCGATAAGTGTCTTGTTGTTATAGAAATATGTTATTTTTTATCGTTTTAGTTATTTATTTATGAATTTCTTTTATTCAGCATGTTGCAACTTCTACGGAACCATTTTTTTTTGCTTTCAAGTTGAGACATCGTTACAAATAACATTTCATACATTAACATTTTTTAATCATAACGTCCTTTTTATAAATATTCAAAAATACCGCCAATGACTCTAAACATTTTATGCTTTATTTACGAAAAGCGTTTGTTGCTCGTTGCTTTCTTAATTGCTACATATTTTTCCTTAATATCGGCTTGAGTATTTTTAACACGTCGAATGAATGCATCTCGAGTGCCGACTTTTATCTTGTAGTCTTCATTTTTGAACCAGTCCCATAAACAATAGTCTAGCGGCGCGAGTTCTGGAGACCTTGGAGGCCAAATAACAGGGCCATCGCGACCAATCCAAAGCCCTGGCAACCTATCATCTAAATGTTACTTGATCTGACGAGTGAAATTGCTATAGTTCCATCACGCTGAAAATACATTTGTTATGTGGGTATTTTCATCTGGCCATATATAAGAATTCCGAATACTATTAATGGCGTCATAGGTGAATATTGCTTCATCCGTAAAAATTAAATGCGATATAATAAGCAATAGCTTATCCGCCGACAAAATTCCATACGCTTGGTATAATCTTCCGGTTGCAGGTGGTGTATACACTGAGTAAGGTATGGATGTAACGCTTATTATTCTGTTTTGTGCTCCGATTAAGTACCAATTTTGAGTGTGTGCTGGTCGTTTCTTCTACTAAATCCAAAATATTTTCTGCTTTTAAACCTTATTGAGTAGTTCGTGCGGATGTTTTTTTAACATCGGGAAGCTTTCCGGTCTTGCATAGTTTGTTGAAAGCTTTGATAAATACGTTTTTACCACGTTTTCTTTGATATGAAAACCGTTAACGATATTCTTCGACAGCAGCTGTAGCAATTCCATTACAAAAATCATAAACAAATATCATATTGCATATGCTAAATTTGAATTTGTGTGGCATTTTCTAACAAAATAATATACAAAGCCGGAAAAGAACACCTACTCGAGTGATTATCAAGTCAAACAGAGACATCACGAGCTACCAGAGTGTTATTTGTGTTAATTTAATTGTACGTCCCAATGTTTAGATGTCAAAATTTGTTGTTCCTTTTGTAAAATTTTATTATTTATTGTAGTATAAAATATTTGCTTTGAATCGTTGCAAGAATTTTTGAATAAACGTGTTTCTTTCAATGTATCAGTAGATTATCTTTCAAACAAACATGTGTTAAGAACATTAATAAGATTACATTATTGCATTACACTGCGTCTATTTATATAGATGTTAGGCTTCGTACAGCGTTGTTTTATATATTCTGAATATTCAAATTCCTTAACTGTCGTGTAGATAGGTCAATATGAATAACACTGAATTCGGCCCTGTAAGATGAATCTCCACGAAATAATTGTTAAGTGTATTATTAGAATGAACAAACTTAATAGAAAAACTTCAAAGTGAAAGGTGTATTGCAAAGTCAGCGACACAATAACTCGCATGATTTGCTCCGTTGAACGATGAGAGAACTATGAAAATAATACGAGAAATGAAAATGGTACGAAAAACATGAGGAAATAGACCAAGAAAGTTGAGTGTAGGCTTTCACGACCGTAATCCATAGTAGAAATGTCTTTCGGGTGATGTTGCGTAGTTAAAAAAAACCCTTGGGGAAAAAAACATCTCCACACGTTTCAACACGGTGACCAAATCGTGTTACCGAAACTACGAGCAAAAGCCAATGTGGAAAAAGCTACATCGGTCAAACAGGACGGAGTATTCAGTGCAGAGTCAAAGAACACGAGAGAGACGCACGCCTTAGGCATATTGAAAAATCTGTAGTAGCAGAACACCTGCACCAACAAGGAGACCACTGCATAACCTGCAGCGACGTTAAGGTATTAGCCAGGACCAGCCACTACTACCCGAGGATAACAGGCAATAGAAACAATCAAGAACACCAACAACTTCAATCGCGAAGATGGATACAAGATCAGCAATACGTGGAAGTTAGCACAGTCGTCATACAACGAACGACGCGATTCAGCGGAACGGAACGGTTATGGATCAGCAAAGCGGAACGGTTATGGATCAGCAAAGCGGAACAGAAATCTTCTGAAGAAGCTGACAGCATGGTCAGCGAAACGCCAAGTAAAATTTTAACTACGCGAAATTCCGAATAGCAGTAATGCAAAAGAAGAATTGATTGAACTGGATTAAAGCAAAATTAAAGGGTAAGAATAGAAAGGAATATGTCTAGGTTCCTGTCAGAAATAACCAAGCAAGTACAGATGTTAACAGAATATATTTTGAAACTTGTTTTACACTTGATCGCATAGAAGAGCGGTACATGTACACGAAAAAATATGCCACTAATACACTTTCTGTTTCACATTTATTGTCAACTAACTGGTGTTATTTGAGATGCTTTGAATAACTTGAGATAAAATTAATAAAAACATCAGCATCGCCCTTTTAAGTTTCTACAGCTCCGGTACCGATAACCAACTTGAATATAAAAATCTTCCATGTCTAAGTGATATTATACTGTCTATGAAAATACTTGAAGTAGTAGGTAGTTTTGGTGAATTGCATGTTCATAAAGTTTAAAGTTATTAAAAAGTTGAAAATGCCGGTGGTAAAAACCTCAATGAAAAATACTTATTCTAGCTTGAAGTATGAATTAACGAATAAAACATTCCAGCATATGTTGGCACGTTCTACACATGTAGTTTTTATTACCTTTTATTAAATAGAACTAAGGTTTTTATGAGCCTTGTGTTACTTTCAGTGAGGTTTCCAATTAATTTGATAAGAAATAAAATTACTTTAGTTTTGGCCAAAAGAACTGCAGGAGCATTCTTTGAGCATTCGTTTTCAGGTAAATTGGGACGGTCTTTAGTAAATAAAAATAAGATTCGAATATTACTGCATTATTAATCTTTGCAGTAGACAATCAGTAAAAAATTACTTGAGTAGATTAAGTAAAAGTAAAACAAAGATATGGTCGTAGTAACTCTGTCAAAAGTGTCTCGTGTAAACCCCAGTTGGCCAATATTTATTTAGATTTAAACCTCTTAAAAGTCACTAAACCTGCTATTTAATAAGGAATTTAACAATCAGCTATATTCGTAAAAGCATTTGCATGGAAAGGTACGATAATTTTATTTAAATTAAAGCAATAAAATCAAGAATGTTAAATAAGTTTTATGTTGTAATTTTATACGCTAAGCTGCAGTCATTCCTAAAATACATCTCAATGTTATTCCTGTTTTATGGAAAAGTATACAACGTAAAAGAATTTAGTGCTTGCAACGAAATTACCCTAATGTAAACGGAGTAGCGTTTCGTTCACATTTTAAACTTTTACACAATACGTAAAAATAGTTTCGGGCGTTTTGCAAACGCGTGGTTTTTAAACTGATACGTATGTACATATTATCCACCAAAAATAGCAACTGTTATTCGTAATTATAAATGCTAGAGATTCCAAGTTGGTTTATAGTTCATGTTCTAAGTTGTTTTTTCGCTCCACACACATTACAGTGGTACATGGTAAATCAAGTGACTCACAAGCATGCATACAAGTTTTCAGAATACAAACATTTATTTCTACGACAACAGAGTATACATATGTTACGGCTTTCATGTGATGAGGATATCTTCAATAATCAGAAAATAAGCGTATTGCGATAGTGTAACTTTTCAAGAATGTGTATCATATTTCTATGTACATTTTTCAACCTTTGTGTGACTAAGACTAATACTAGAAGATTTAGGTCTAATACATAAGGGTCATCGCGTGTCGACATCAAATAGCGACATTTACACACAAGCTCTAGGTGAGCGCGTCTGTTTCAAGCGAACACCGAGCGTCGCCACCGAATTAAATTATATCAACGCAACGCTTGACGGTGTTGATCCATAGTGGTTCGTGTGTTTTAGACCTCGAGATGTAATATCTGGTGCTAGAAAAGAACCGCTCCTTTTTGGTACCGGTAATTAAAACTGGTTTGAGAAACAAACCGATTTAGCCGGTTTAACAAATTGATTTAGAAACAAGTTTGAAAAATTCATTTAGGAACCGGTTTAGTAAAAAAACCGATTCGAAAAGCGGTTTGAAATTTGATATGAAAACGAGATTTTAATGTTGTTCCTTACTAATATTTCTAAGATACATACGGATATGCGCTACAGTTAATAATAACAATGGTAAGTCGTGGATGGTATATGAATTTTCCTAACGTTGATATATACACCTCTATACATATACATATATCGCCATATATTAGGTCTATGTGTGGCTATTAGTAGAGCACAAGATTCTCGCTTGTCTTCCAGTGGTGTTTAACCGCGAGAGGTTGGGGAGATACAGAGCTGCTTCTATGCTGTGTGCTATGTGTAATACATATCACATTGCGAAGTTGATAAGTGTCAGAATTGAACAGAAAGCACTAAAAATGTTGATAATACGTAGAAATGCATCAACTTGTCTGTTTGCTAATAGGAAATTACATGGTACATGGTTAGAAGCAACATTCTATTATTCTAAACATTTTGAAAAGGTCAAATTAGTGATTTGGGGATTCGTGTGAAATTGTTGACCATTTACAAACAGTGCTACATATTTTAGATGACGAAAAAAGTGTTTCAGTTAGGGAAAAATTTAATACTATATTACGTAAAAATCTCGATTTCTCTCGATTACGCCATCACTTTAACAATAGTGTTGCGGAAGATTCGTTATACAAATTCAAAGACCACTTTAAGTACGCGAATAGTACTTTGCTAGATGTAGAACGATCTTTCTCTGCGTATAAGCAGATATATACGCCGCAACGGACGGGTCTCAAAGAGACCACTGTAGAAACGTACGCTATGATACAGATGTTGAACGAATTTGTACGAATTTGTAACGTTGCGTTGTACTTAACGGTATGTAAAAATGTGTTATATAGAAATTACAATCATGCTGTAAGAAAATATGCTAATTCATAATATGATACTCAAATTGGTTTTTCTTTGTTTTTAACATGAACAGCATGAACGAAGCGTGGAAGTACTTCGAGAAACAAAAGAAAAGCATCATTTATCATTAAGGGTAAATTATGTAGTGCTAATTTAAAGCACATGTAGAATCATTTGCGAAAGAAACATTCTTCGAGTTTATAAACTTTATGCAGCAGTCGAAAAGGGTAAAGTATTCACTTGAAAACAAATATGTTGCAAGAGTTATAAATCCATTGATTAACTACCTTTAGGATGGGTTTTGGCAACGATAGATAAGTTTAGTTATATCATAGATTAGCCGTTTTCAGTCACCCACTTTTTCAAAACGTAGCAAGATACACATAGCGTGGCGGTAGCAACAGGATTTCCAGGTCGCATATAATAACCTACATAATTTTGTTGAGTTTATCCCGCAGATTACTGGCTTTATCTATGATTGAAACTACTGGCCAATAAACTTTACACATATATGCACTTAACTTTTGCTGTTTTTAGGGAGATTGATAACTTATCTGCGACCTCTAGTTCAACTACGGACGATTTTTAAAATACACTGGTTGATGATGAAATAACAAATAATGATGGAGTAACAACTAGAAAGGAGACAAGATTATCAGATATTTATGTCACCAAAAACGTATGGTTGCAACAATAAGAAGGCGTAAACAGACGCAACTTTCGTTCGTATGATAGCACTGGTTACCAATATCATTTATCATGTTTATCATGTTATACCATAAAAACTCACCTGAACGTTTTATATCATAACAAAAGAAAAATTCAAAATGAAATCCAAAATATGTAATATATAGCGCTGACTACCCTACGGTCACTGTAACATTCCATTCAATTTAGGATGCTTGGAAGGATATAACATGCATACTAACGACAAAGTATTTAGCAAAATAACATACAAGCGAAAATTTACAAACTTTATTAAACGAAGTTATTGAAAATTGGCAATTTAATAGAAAAGTAGTCGGTATTGTAAAAATATCGCAAAAGCAGTCAGTAGTTTGTCGGCAGTTGAAAACAGTGTCTGTTGCTTTGCACGTGTCTGTCAACAAAGGGCTAGAAGTCGAACCTATTCGAGCAATAGTAGCTAAATGCAGCGCTATTGTGGGTCACTTCGAACATTGTATTGTTGCATCTGCTGCGTTAATAGAATCCCAGAAACAATTACAGTTAAATACTGTCTATTATATGGTCGATAGACTGATTGAACATAGTCAATCAGATGTAAATATTATTCAAAATAGAGATATAGTCAAGAGAATACATGCGGCGACTTCGGAATTGATGAGACAATATTCGATTTTGTTGGGAAACCTTGCATTAACTGTGATGTATTCTGACAAAGCACCAACTATATTTATGGTCTAGCAGCTTGTTGCTTCATTGTTAACTAATTTATTGGTTTCAGCAAGACGATTTAAATTAAATAAAATTATTCAAAAATATCGTTGGAAATGATTTGAAAATCCGGTTTAATTCAACACCTAGCATAGGCGGAAGCACAACACCCAGATTGCAAGATTTTTGTTCATTCTTTGATCCTCCATATAAAACAAAGTGAATCCATTGGTATAAACCTAAAAATAAAACAAAACCTTTTAACCAAACCGAAAACAAAATCTACTTTAGACGTTCTCTTTTCTTCAGAAATAGTTGCTTCTTTGGAAGCCGAAGCAGATACATACTAGAAAGAAAACCCAATCTCTAAAAATACATGCCCTTTAGAATGGTGGGTTAGCTGGTTAATCGGTTTAATCATCAGCACAACTAATAACATTTGGTAGGAGAAAGTGTCCTAAAATAGCATATTTCTTTTTTTTTATCATATTTTATAAAGCAAATACCAAAGTGTCGGCATATTGTGCACCACACAAATAATTTCGTTTTTTTGATTAATCCAAATCTCCTTTAGATTTTTCTCTATTTCTTCGACTCATACTTTTATTACCTCTGCGTCTGAGGGCTTCGTCTGAGACACTTTATAGGTTCTGAGTCTTTTGACCAACTCACGTTATTCTTCTTTTCATAGCATTATATGTGCGATCCTCACAAACTTTCGCGCAAACGAATCTACTTATTTCTCTAAATCAGAATGGCACGTTAGATACTAAGGTATAACATAATCAACTATTTTTTAATCTTCGGCATTTATTAACTTCATTTTGTTTCAAGATTGTGACTAACAGTAATTGCTGTTCACAATTATTGCGAATAAAAAAAATCTTCAATTTCTCTTCGCCATATCGTATCAGCCATTGTGTTTTTGGCTAACGTGGTTTTAAATTCGTAATCGGCGACCTCAAAAACCCTCATTCACAAAATTCCAAACAAATTAATGAACGATATCATATTTTGACCACGTTTTGGATTTGGAACCACTGTACGACCGCGAAAATTGTAAAAGACACGCTCTTACAATTTTCAAAAATACGTTCAAATTTGCATTTTGAAACTATTCAAATTATTTTTAAATTCGTTTATATATTAAACAACACATAAGTATCGGCAACCTCCACACCACACAAGTTTAATTTGTTATATAGTAATATAATAATTAGTCCGGGACGGCCGTTTCGAGGACACGTGTCCTCTACTTATGTGTTGTTTACCATACTACGCCACAGTCCGTGCTATCATTATCGTTTATATATATAAAAAAAAAGCATTTGCATCGAAAAGGATAAAAGTACTGTGAAGTAGAGTTTATCATTATGATAACAACTTTTTGTACAGAATATAAAATTTCCGTTTATTCCTATTATCTTAAAAACGTTTTACGCTTTTACTTTTACGTCGAAACGGATAATACGACATTATTTATTGTAACACATTCTCGTAGACTAAAAGTAAACTAAAAGAAAACGTTTATGTTAGCAATAGACAGTATATATACAGTAGTAGTTCAGTATTCAAATTTAGAGTATGTAACGAGGTTTCTAGCAAAAAAAAACGTAAAATTTAATTTCATCGCAACACAATTTCTACCTGCCCGCAAACATCCGGAAATTACTAATTTCTCTTTTACTCTGCAACAGATGTAATGCGTTGAGATGCATGCACTTTTATAATGAATTAGCAGTAATTGTAGTTTCTTTTTTTTTTGCTTTTACTAATTGTGCTAATGTATAGTTGCAAGTCTTATAAAGTGAAAATTCTCTCATTCAAAAATCGATCAGTTATAAGAAATTCTAAACTTTTGTTTGGATTTAATTTGTTAATATTAATTATAAAGAAAATTTACATATTTCCTGTTATAAATCGGGCTGTCGGGTTGTCAACTTAGGTGTGCCGCAGGCTTCCGTGTTAGATCCTGTACTGTTTCCATTATATGCCCTGTTAGTTATGTAGTAATTGATATAATACAGATTTGCTATACATACATGCACAAACTCAGACGATTCGTTTTTACAACAGGCACCAATATAGCGGGGACTGCTGGTCCCCAAGTACTGCATATTGTTAACAATTGTCAATTTCTGACTTCAACATTACATAAATATTTAAATTGGAAACGCAATTATAGTTCTTTAGCTAACGACAATAAGTTACATTCAATTTGCTGTTTATTTAGAAATTTAGAACACGTGACGTCTTCAAACCAAATAGTTTCAATTTATAATGCTTTGGTTGGTTTTAGATTTACGTTCTGAATATGTTTTTGGGGTTTGTCTAGTGGAGCTGATTACATTTTTATTTCTCATAAGGGGATAATTAGGATAATTGCATATTTAAGTGTAAGTAAGCATTTATGTGTCAGATGACTAATAAATTACAATTGTTATTGTTCTAACGTATTTTTAAAGTTTGTTTTAAATGAATGTGTTAGTAGTAATTCAAAGCAACAAATAAATTGTAAATAAAATTAGACAGCAAAAGTGAACTTGTATGTACTTACGATGGGAACCCTAAAAATGTCCGAAATTGACCACTAGATGGCACTTGCCGTATATTTCAATTTGATTATCTTAAACTTTGACATTTAGTATGATATTTCTATCATTGGTGTTCATCATATCAGTCGGCCGCGTAGTTTAGTATCAATAGCGTTTCAAGGAAATCAATTTAATGAAAAAATTGACATTTCTCCTGAACATTTTTGTGCGATGATTTTTTATGATTTTAAAAATAGCTTAACTCAATAACAATGCATCGATCGACTTCATTCTGCCTTTGGTGATAAAGCACCATCCAAAACCACAGTTTATAATTGGTTTGCACTGTAGTATTAGTGACGAATTTCGTGAAGGTCATCCATCAACGGCTGCTCCGGCAAACATCAATGCTGGGCGAGAAGTGATTGAAGCGGATCAACATATGACATATTGAGAGTTAGAGGCATCCTTGGGGATTGGTAAAAGTCAAATACAAACGATTTTACATGAGCATTTAGTAGTGAAGAAACTTTGCAGCTAATCAAAGCATAAAAAATGGCTCGTATGAGTTGGTACAAAAAATACTTCAGCAGTTCAATCGCAGTGCTTCTGCCGTATTCATGCAAACCAGAAACAAAACAACAATCCACTGTTTGGGTGTTCCGAAATGAACCAAAACCAACAAGTTGTTCGTTCACGAGGCGCTTCAAAAAAAAATGATTGCTTTTTCTTCGGTAAAATCCTGTTGCTTCCGTTACTCTTGAAGATCGAAAAATAGCAAATGCTGATTGGTATACAACAATTTGTTTGCTTCAAGTATTCGATAAAATAAAAAAAAACAGCAGATATCGGCGCATCATTCTTCACCACAGCAGTGCTAGCTCTCACACAGCACATCGAACAGTGGCGATTATTTAAAGGAGAATAAAATTGAGTCAATGAATCATTGTCCGTATTTGCCTAACTTAGCAGCTAATGACTTCTTTCTGTTCCTTTTTGTCAAGAACAAGTTGCGTGGTGAGCAGTTTTCGATACCGAAAGAGGCCGGTGAACCAAATGTGCTTAAAACTTTGAGGTCAAACCCATTGAAACGTTAAAAGCGAAAGGATTAAATAAACGAATTAGACTACCGTACTCAAAAGTTTTGTACCATATTCAACTAATTGGCCAAGAAAAATTTAGAGGGATTTGGGGTTCAAATTTCCTTCATTAACATATCTAATTATTATTATCTATTTAATATATTTATATATTTAATGGCCAGCTTGTAAAAATGAATATTTTTCAAACTGGTTTGGCGCATGCTTAGTCAAAATTGAAAGTAAGTGTTGGTTATCTAATCTATCGGATTGAAAATGTTGCATTCTAGAACTTTCCTTCATTTGATTGGTGTTGTATTTTAAATAATTGTTATATTAGTTGAAATCAAATATATCTTACAAAGAAAATCTTTTATAATACACTGTCTTATAACAAGAATTGAATATTTTTGACGAAATACTACCTCACCATTTACTCTTAGAATTTAAAATACTAAGATGACATTTCCGAAAAAAAAATTGCTTCATGCTACCTATAACTAATTTGTTTGAGAATTTAACTCGTTATATCAACTAAAATACAACATTTTACTTTAACCTTGTATTTTAAAATATAAATTTGTATTGACTTAATTCACAAATTTTCTTGAAATGATTCATAAAAGTCGCATGTCACATTGTTGCTGAAAGTTTGCGTAAACAACATTTAAAAGTCACCTTCTAGAAATATGCCAAAATTACATTGACAAAAAATGCTATCGTCTTTGGGAAGTGACCTTACCTGAGGTTTTCTATTTTAACGCACGTGATCCTAATTTATTTTTAAAGTATTTACTTGGTTATTTTGGAAGTGACGCATGATGGTCATAACTTGAATGGCTTCATTTGGCAATACATTACTATTTTAAGAGCATGCTTACCTTAGCTGCCAATATGACGTTTTTAAAGTCGTAACAGTTTAGAGGTTTTAAAAATCGTATTTTTGCAATAGAAGTTATATTTGGGAATCGCCACCAAACTCTCTGATTTTCAAAAGAAAATATATGTAAAATACAATTTATTTTATATAATTATGCAATAATAATAAACTTCATAGAATTGTTTGAAGCGCAGTAGTTCTTTGAAAATATTTAAATCTTAGTTGTATTATTGAGCGATGTGTTGTTGCAGAATGCACCTTTCACTCCTAAGCACTAATTATTCTGATCATTGGCTAACCCTACTGGAATTCATTCACAATTCTCCCTTTTTTAAATCCACTTTGTAATTCTTCTATTGTAGATTCTATAAACGTTCTTAATCTGTTTTCCAATATGTCTTTGTTACTGTACAGAGTAGTGTCCGTCCTCTATAGTTATTGCAGTCGCGGGTATTTCCCTTTTGGTATATGGGTACTATTTATCCTGTTCGGGATTACTTCCTCTTATATGTCTTTTTAAATATTTTCAGCATTAGCTTTAGATTATTTTCGTCTAAAGCTTTTGGCATTTCTATACTTATCATGTCATAATTTAGCGGTATTCCTTTATTTTATATACTTTAAGATGTTATAAATTAGAATAAAAATATGGATTTAAGAAAATTACAGATTCGGGCATTCTACTTAAGAAATTGTTTTTTTATCCTCATTTATAACGGCTTTCATTGTTAATTTCAGACTTGATTTTAGAACAAATTAGTAAATCAGTAGAGCTGTATAATTTTGACTTATAAAATGAGTGCAAACACGCTTTTGTATTAATATATTTTTGTAAAATGCAAAATTATATCTGCAAGCATGAAATGTCTAAGTATTTGGAAAAGGTTTCGATCCTGCAAAAGACTTTGCGGTATGCCGGCAAGCGCGACTCGTAGGTTCGCATCTTACCGGCGTGTAATGAGATTGTTATTTCATTAATTAAATTGAATTATATCGGTAAGATACAGGAAATATTGATTTTGTAGTATTCACAAATGGAAACCATATACAGTTGTTCACGAGGAACTGCATCGGTTGATAGTGAAAACTTGGTGATATAGTAATAAAGCTTACATGTGCTATTGAGTTGAAATATTTTCGGTTGTCTAAGACTTTTGGTTATACCGCAAGCAGCTTTCAACTATGTTATTTTAAATAGAACATCCTATATATTATTATATTTTTGAATTCATTCAAGATTAAACGGCGTTACTCTTTCTAACAATATTTGCATTTTTTGGAAATTATCCACAAACGTACGTAAGCTGTTGAACTTTTTATAACTGTGAAAGTGTTTAACTTTCACAACAACAATTGAAATTTTGCAGAACTGTTAACAATACGAGGCAAGCTTATGAACTTTTCGAAAACAATTATATAACGTGTCTGATAATTACGATTAAACTATCCAATGAAGTGTCAAAACTTATTTTCCTCTTTATCAAACTGCTCTTATAAAAAAGCAAAAATATATCACATTCACTACGCATACTGCTAACGCAATTTTTCCCAAAAAATAAAGAGTATCCAGCAGTTTATGTAGTTTTTTGAACTTCCGAAATATCTAAGTTAATCATGGCCATTAGGAAGCAATCCAACATTGATAAAACGTTGAATTACCAATTTTCCTGGAGATTTTGAGTTTTAAATACGTGGGGATTTGAATTGCTCCAGTAATAAGAGTTGTGCTGGTTAAACAGAGTGTTGTCCAGAAATAACGATACGGTTTTGGACTTTTGCCTTGGCTAATCCAAAGATTCTCAAACTCTGTATTATTCGTATCGCAGGTTCTCGACATGAATTTTTGCATCCTCCACAAATAATAAACAAATTCAAATTATCTTCGTTCGCATGATTTAAACGCGCTGGTATTGTTGTTCCCCAATGATCATACCAACTTGGTTACTTCCAAAGTTGGATGGCATCTTAAAGAAACTAAAATATAAGCTAAATTCTAAATATCCATTTTAGATGAGTAATGATTATTGTTATTATTATATAACCGTAATTGTCACACACGCTGTACAATGTTCTAAAAAATTATTCGGTTTCTAATTCTACCCTATTCGGCCATCAGTTCTGCAAAATTGCAGTTTTCCAAGTTAAACACCTTCAGTTTATATTTATAAGAAAAGTTCGGGATAATTGAAGATATTTTAGTCCGATAGTGCACGTAAGCTTTAACGTATTACCAAGTTTTCAAAAATGTTCAATGTATATTCTTTTAGATATACATCGATGCAGCTTCTCGTGACACACCTGTATATTAATATGCGGGTTAGAGTTTAATAAGCGCCAATTATGTATATTATAATTGAGAAAATACGTAGATGTAACGGTTTGTTTCATTTTGAAGGCATACATTTCATTAGGGTAGGACATGGTAATTGGCTGTGTGCCAGATTCTTAACTTGGAATATAGATTTCAAAGTATAAGTTCGTAGCAATTATAACTAAAGGATATTAAGTGCATTCTACTTAAGAAATTGTTTCTCATACCTATTTCTAATAGTTGTTAATTTCAAACTTGAGTTTAGAACAAATTAATAAATCAGTGGAGCTATATAATTTCGACTTAATAAATCGGTTAATGAGTAGGTACTTAAGTAATTTCCAACGTAAATATTCTGATATGCTTGACCTAATTTTCAGTATGTACTAATCTAAGTGATGCATCATTTTAATAATCCTTGACCGATATTCTTTTTCATAAAGTACACATAAACACGCTTTCGTATTAATTTAATAAAGCTTTATTTTTGCAAAAATTCTGAAACTAAGTAAGCGGGAATGTTATTTGCTACGAGCTGTTTTGCCAAATTCTTTCTTTAGCTTTCAGCACATCGTAACATTAAATTGTTTGAAAACAGTTAAGCGTAGAGGATTAGTTCAAGGTTGGGCATGATTTAAATTAACTATAATAGGTTTAACGCAATCGGGAGTTAACCGTTTTAATATAACGTTAGCACGCACATTTTTAATTTCCTGTGGGGAGTCATGCAAGTTCACGTATTATCGATTTCAGCCCGGAAATTTTGCAATCCTTTACTTGTGTAACGTATAAAACTTAATGCAAGTGCTTACAATAATAAACGTTTTTTTTTATCTAAATTTTATTTAAAAATGGGCTTACAGAATATTCAGAATTCAAAGATGCAAGATGTCTTAAATAACAATTTCAGTATGGGGATCTTCATTGCCATAGAAGATACAGATTCGGTTAAAGTATATAGCTTCTTCTTTAGCAACACGAGGAAGAAAAGTATAAATTATCTAATTTCTTGTAATAAATTCTTCATTATATCATTTTCATTTTTTTATGTAGAATAAAATACGTTTTCTGATTTTTTCATCTTATTTCTTGAGTTTCAATTCGTCAATTCAATTTTCCTTACAAAAACCCAATGATATAGCCTAATCAATACCTATTTGAAACATAACAGAGAAAATGAAAACATTTCCTTTACAACGTTGATTCGATGACGGGTTCTGAAGAACAAATAAATAGTTGAATACCAAAGAAAAAATTGGTAGATATTTAACTTTTTATAACGTTCTAACAATTGACTATTAGGTATGTTTTAAACATAATTGTATCCTACATAACATCGCCACAATTGCATTAAGTAAATAATGGCGTAAAATGTCACGAAATGAATTCAGTAAACCGTACTCGTTGACTTCATTTTTTTAATGCAATAAAAGATGTATTATATTAACTAATAAATTTATTACAGCAATGAACGACGTTTATTGAATTGAAACCTGTTTATCAATATAATAAATATCCGTTTATTAATTTACTTTGTATATGTATTCTTTGTGTCAATAAGTCATTTATAGTGAATATACGAAAGTACATATGTGTTCGTCGATATAGTCGATATACAGCCATTTATTAAGATGATAAACTCGTTCGTAAACGAATTTAAATTTGGAAATCTGTGTAGCTATGTATTATGTTCAGATATACTGATCCACGAATCGAGGAAGTGGATGTTAAAATAGTTACTTATTAAATTGGAACTTTGTGAGATGAAGTTCCATCTTTTTGAAACCAGCTATTGACTATCTCAGTAATAAATCACCATGAATTCCCTCAGTCTATTCACAGACATAATTGCAGACCAAGCATTGCCTTAGCAGGCAACATTTTTTAGCGATAATCTAAAATTTGTGAGACACATTTGTTTATAATTTTCTTCATGTTTTTTAAGATATATATTGCGTATGCTATAAGAAGCAAAATAAATCAGAAAACATATTCAAATTCTAGACAATAAGAAGGACCTTGAGGAGTTGCAGTCGAAAATGACGTATCGCCATAGAATCATTCACCTCATTTTTTGTATACCAATTGTATCTCTTATAATACGTGAGATCCCCGTACGGAAGACATTGTCTGGAACAGCCTGTATGCAAACTAAAATAGTTTTGGAGTATAGATCACATATGGATTGTGTTAAAACAACAGTAACTTCCTTTATGCAATAAAAAGTTCCTGTGTCTGCCGCATAAGAAATATACGGATAATAATTAACGATGTAAATGTTTAAAACAGAAATATAAAAGAACCATCTAGATGTTTCTAACAAAAAAAAAATGAATAACCGAAAATCTACTTACTTTATGTATAAGATAGCTTGTGGAATCCAAATAGGAGAGAATATCTGATGTTCCGTTATCGAAAAATGGAATTTTGAAGTAGGTTATAGACGGATCGTTGAAAGGAGCTTCAGGCAATTCAGCAGCAGTGTTGATAACACAAGTAATTCTAAGAGCTTCCAAATTTTCCGGAGTTACTGCAGTAGCGGACGTCAAGAACAAATTGTCAGTTAAGGATGCTAGGCACCAATATGGGGTTGACTTAGTGACGTAAGAATGCCTGGAATAGAAAGACACTTATAGGTTTCGACTATCCTAATCGACAAATATTCATATAATAAAGTAAAACCTGTATAACATTCCAAGTCTATTGAAAATACTTGATTATTATAGCAGTTCACGAAATTTATACTCCTGTACAATTTGAAATTAACTCAGGACAGATGGAAAATGTTGCCCTTTTATTTAGTTTTACAGATTATTACAAGCAAAAATTTGTACGGAACCTATTTAAAGTGAAGATTGTCCAATTTTTGTGTCAATTTCTTGGAAATTAGATTTTTTAAATTGAAAATATAAAGTATCAATTTTTAATTAATAAAAATTTAATGAAATTAATACTCGTCAGATGCTAGAAAATTTGTTGGTTGCAAAACCGATGTTCGATTTTGTTAGAAGTTACGATATTCTATCCGATTCTAAGTCCGAAGAGGAAACTGATAGCAGAGAGGAATGAATACATCGCCTTTTTTCAGCCTTAGCAGTTCACCTTTGTTTCCATTGAAAGATCGGAGTAAACGAATATGTTTATTTTAATGTAACGACGCTAAAAGTGAATCCTCCATTTAATTTATCTCTCGTATTTTCGTAATTTTTGGAACAAATATGAGAAGTCAGACCTACACAATTCTCCAATTTGTAGTGTTATTAATACATATACATAAGTCTTAATTGACTATAACAAAAATAAACACTCACCTGCCTAAGGATTAACAGCAATGGCTCTAATTAACTGTTAAATATTTAATATAGATTTTTTAATTAAATAGATTTTTCATTATGCAACTAAAATACAACTAACAGTTTACAATCAGGTTGTTTCTTTCGAATCGATACTTGATATGGCCTAGAAGCTAATTTCGACTAACCTCAAGGTAAACACATCAGCAAGTATCAATATCCCACTGAATGAATTCATGAAGTGCATACATAGTATGAAACAAAACAAACGTCCTCCAAAGGTTCCTTTACTAGTTTTCTAAAAACTCATAAATTGTAGACCAAATAATACACTGGCTGCAACTAAAAATATAAATGTATTTCTGAAGGTCAACTTAAACGTTTATCATATTACATTGGTCTTATTTGTTTTCCAGCATTTACAAGAGTCAGATGTTCCGCACAGGTTTTTTACAAGAACAATCGGATAGTTGCAATCCAAATGTACAAAAATGAGTAAAATGCGTGCAGTATGTTTTCAAGGAATCGTAAATGATGCCTTGCAGATAAGAACGTGTACCTTACGAACAACTAACTCCCTCCCGCAGGTTCAGACGCACCCAGGAGGATGGAGTTTCCGCAATGTGCCATATTTTTTTGTATCAACTAGCGTCCAGAAAATGGCCACCAGCGGGAGAGTTTTTGGTAAAACCTGGGGATTAAAACCGAAGGTGATCCATTGGTTATACACTATGGTAGTGAGACCAACGATTACCTACGCAGGAACAGTTAGGTAGAAAAGGACAAAAGTGTCCAGGTTGTAGCAACCCATACTGAATAAGGACTAAACATTGATTGATATTAAGGGCAATATAATAGCCGACGAGATAGCCGAACGGGCTAAAAGGTAATTCACAGGACCCGAGCTCATATACGGAATCGCAAAGAAGTCCGCTAGAAGGGAGATCTCGTCTTGGTTAGATAAAGGACATGTAAATAAATGGGGGTTGACTGAAGGCCAACTTCAAAGTAGAGAACTAATAGAAAGTGGAGATACTATGCTTTCTTTAACTTAATTAGACGCAGCAAAAAAGAAATCAAAACTATTACTGGATTGGTGACTAGACACTGCTTCTTGAAACAGCATCAACGTAACATAGGTCGAGTAAGTGAACCTTCGTGTAGAAATGCGAATTGCAAGAGGAAAGGAGTTTGCATATAATCTACATATGTGAAGAACTAAAGGTACTCAGGAAAAAAAAACATTTAGGGGACTATCTAGTGGAGCCTTTGAAGATACTCAAATACTCCCTGGGCAAGATAATGGTCTTTATAGAGACCTGAAATTGAGAAGGGCTGTACAAAGAGCATTAACCTCAAGTGCTTGGACTACTGGCGGTCAACCCAAAGGTATGAATGAATGATGGCCACCAAAAACGTTCCCATGTTTGTTTCATGTTATTTCATAATATGTCGTTCTAAAGTAAATTAAATATGAAGCTGCGCAGATAAGTTTCTCATTTAAACGGCGCTTACGGCGAGAAGTGACAGTAATAAAGCCATGAAACACTTTATTTACACCATTTACATACTAAATGGCTCCTAATGTTGTGACAAGAGCCTATATTCTTCGTTGGATCAGCACAACATGTTAAAAAATAACAAAATTGGGATCAGCTTCTTCACAACTCACAAACTCTACTCTCAAAGCAATATATATGTCAGAAGCCCAGGCATATTGTAACCTCTTTCGTAGTTGTAGTTCTATAGAAGACAGTATCATTTATTTTCACTTCATATACATAACATTTTGCTCTTTATACTGCAAACTTCTTTAAAATGCTCTGACCATATACCAGGAGCTACATGAAACATGTTTAGTACAGAAGAAAAAGACCTATTTATTTTGCAAGTGTCTCGCACTTTCAAGCCAATGAAAAATGACATATGTAGTGATATTGATGCCATTCATTCTAACAGATTTAAACCCAAGAAATCATTGGCAAATATAAGGAGCATAAAAGTATCACCCTGCCATTTGAGGTTGTGAAGTATTTCTAAGTGAACTATGAATTTATTTATTTACTTTCTAATTATTATTAGTTATTCTCACAAAGCAACTATTATACCTAAATATAAATTTGGAGATTGTTACAAGCAAAGTGTTATTAATTATATAAATTATATAGTATGCGACGTTCAAGCTACTAAAATTGTAAAAAATCATTATTAATATTAGGCAGTATTTTACTTTATATCTGCTATAAAATATAATTTATATATGAATGTTTCATAGAACAAGGTCAATGTCATGCACGAAGTTCAAAGTCTGTGCTGTAAGAATGGACGGACAAATGGGCTTTGTAGTTTGTAACAAGTAAACTTTAAAGTTGATTATTAAATCATTTTGTTGTGTTAATTTAAAAAAATAAATGTGTCTGTAATCTGCATATAAACATCGCTAAAGTTGTCTGGTACACAAAAATATGATATGCAATTCGTATTTAATGAAAGCAATTGATTTCAACGAATGTCTTAGATACTATTTAATATTATTGCATTAAGTGATATCCATATAGGAAATGTAATATCCTTTACTACGATAAAAGCAATATCATAACATTTATAACACAAAAAAATTAATCACCTCTCACTCTCTTCTAGGACATCGCTTTCCTCCAGTATTTCCTGAACGACGGCGTTATCCCCACAGAACTCCAGCGTTTCCTCGTCCATAATAACGTGCGCGTTCGAAAATGCCAACACGGGAAACGCGCAGACACTGAGAAAGTGTTTTTCCGAATGTCCGCGTAAGAATAATGCCAGAGTCTTGAGTCATAAAAGTTTATGTTTACCTGCGAGTTTAAATGAATGCGTATGTAGAGCATGCGCCTGGCGGGTACATTCCAAACATTTCTCGCCCGCTTGGATCCATGTAAACTACAGATTCCTAGCATTTCGTCTATTTTAAGGAATCGCCTTCCTTTCTTACTTCCTGGCCGAATCCATAAAATACGTTAAAGTGAAGCAGCGAATCGTTGCTATAGGAAAACTTCTTAAAAGGCAAAGTGTGTTTTATTCATACAAAAAGGAATTTCTACGTATGTAAGTTGTAGTATTGTACGATATTTTTATCGATTTACATTCTGGCACCATGAGTCAGCCAAGTCAGTTTTATATTCGTTCAGCCTCCAACGAAACTTTATTACTTCTTTTTAATTATAGTATAAAAAAAAAGTATGACACAATATTGTCTCCCTCTTCGGTGACTTCATATCTCTAAATGGTATTGTCTAATTGTACTTAACATAATAGTTTAATTTATGAAAATTGGATTTCATAATTAAGCAAGTTACGTAAAAATCTCATCTAACTTGAAAATGTTTAACTAAAACTTATCGACGTAGACTTTGCTTTGTTTCAGCTATCGTTGCAAATATTAAGCTTGATTCAGATTGTCTTACAAATAGTATTTACATTAAATACTTTATTTATGTTTTGTTGTTAAAGGGCGCGTATTATTGGGGATAATAAAATTGTAAAAATCTTGGAATAGAATAAATCCAAAATTAGGTAGAAGCTTACTATGCGATTGGATTGAATACTATGGATAACAGCAGTTCACAACAAAGGCGTTAGATCAAAATAAAAATATTGCTGGATATAAACAAAATACATATAGAATAAAATTGTTTTTTATGTATAATGAGAGTATTCTTAAATGAAATATCAATTTAAAATATAATTACAGACCTGTTTTTATTTTTAATGCTGCACATACAAAATAATGACAGTAAAATTAAATTCCGTTTTCATCTTTTTTTAGTTAATGCAAGTACTTTTGTTGAAAATCCCCTCCAGTTGTTTTCCTTAAACCCAAAATAAACCCAAAAAGTGTTTATTTTTCTTTATGTTTTATGATGTGTTTTTTGACTTTTGTTTAACAGTTTCTAAATAAACATAATAGGCACTTCCGATGTTGTATGAATTTCTGGATAAGTTTTTCGAGAACGCCTACTCCCAAAAAAAGATTTTTTTTTCACATGTCCACTTGTTTATCTCGTTGTTACAGGATCCACAATCCAACGACATATCTTTTGTGATTGGTCTAACGATGATTATTTCCGATGTTATGGATGACGTGTGAATTTTGACTGCTAGATTCCATGTAATTTGTGTTGTGTGCGAATTTTTTACAAAAAAGTTTTCAAAATGTAAATTATTGAAAGTAACTTGTGACCTTCATTATCCCTCACAAAGTAATACTAATGGAGTCTTTAAAAAAACAAAGAATTCGAATTTTAACTAAAAAATAATTCGAATTGTAAATATTGGATGAGATTTAGATAATTAATGAATATTCAAACTAAAATTACAATTAATGTAGTTACGTGTACAGTTCTTCCCAATGTCCCGCTATAATTAGTTAAATTTGTTAAGCATATAAATTAATGAAAATTGTAATTAAAAACAAATGTTGTAAATTACATACATAAGAAATAGAAATTTTATAAAAAATTATAACAAGTAAGTTTTAGTACAAATGAAATTCCATTAAATGTAATACATAAAGTTAAATAGCACGCGCTACGTCGAAAGGTGCTTACAATTATCCATTCAGTAAAAAGTTTCGCTTTTTCTCTTTGACTAAAGGCAGGTATGACAAAATGATTATCCTAAATATGTAATCTATAATACCATAAGAAAACGTAAGAATAAAATTATAATTGTAACCACCCTAGAAAGTACTGACAATAGTAATAGAAAATATGTTAAATTATCTTCAAAAAATCCCAAAGTTGTAGTTATGGTCAAATAATCATTTCAAAAAATTCTTATGAAACCCCAAAAACCAAGCAGACAATATGATTAAATTCGTAATTTATAAAATTTTATGCAAAGTTTCAACCAAAGATCAATCAAATGCTGTACAAAGAACATCTGACTGAACAAAATCATAATGTTGATAATATATGGTTAATTAAGAACGTAAATGGTAGTAGATTCGGCACATTTTTCGTGTTTGATACGCGGAAGTCCATTCGTCAGTACGTTAGAAATTATGTCGTTTGTTCCCATGTGGAAAAGTTCATCATTTTGTTCACTCGTCAACACATCGTGCACAAAATATTGTCGGATGTCGATGTGCTTTCTTCTGGTATGATGGATGGGGTTCTGAAATTATCATTGTACATCTTTTTTGGCTGCTTTAATCAAAACTATATACTTTGTCTTTATAAGGTCTTCGACCATTTTCGTGTCATTAGAGAAAATGTATATGTTATCCGATTACCGAAACCTTTCTATTATAGTTAATCCAATACAAAGGTCAGAATTAGTGGGTGTTCCCTCACATTGTTTCAGCATATCGTCTAACTTGGGAACTCTTGGAAATTATAGTGATAATTCTCGAAATGGGATGGGAGGTTCCATGTAGGTACCATTTAAATATGCACTACTATTATTCAATTCAAGTATCATGCCAAAACGGGTTGGCTAAACTGTCACCAATCTTTTTGGATTTGGTTGAGCTACAGGACCGAAAGATTCGTTAAAATGTATTCGCGGCTTCAGACCAAAACCTTGCCTAACCAAACGTACCTTCCTTCTGTCAGGAATTTGTTTCGAAGTACATTTCGACTTCCAGTAACACTATCCTTTGAAGGTTGTAAGAGGGCCTACGCTTGACTGGGCAGAGTTAGGCGCTGTCCGTTCAAGGATCAAAAAATTTTCTTAGTGGGTCCGGTGCACTCTCGAGTCACCATTCGCAGTTATGGTCCAATTAATTGCGCTTCAACCTTTACGGTGACGGGGTGGTGAAGTTATGACGAGATTTGGAAAGCTTGTACGTCCCGTTGGAGGTGAACTCGTAACCGCCCCGAAAGCCCAAGTTACATTAGTAAGTCTTCGAGTTTTGTTTGTATACTTCGTGCCGTTACGTTACTGTATGCACTTAATAAACCCATTTTTTTTTCTAAACTTCGTATACGGTTCTGTAATGGCATTGACCGTCGACGAATTCGATAAAAGTATTTCGCTTCTGCAGAGTCTAACTTTCATCGGCCTGCAAACGTTTACAATCATCGAGTTATTCTATTTACCGATAACAAGTTTGTTCGTGGCTCGGGTATATAAAATGCATCCGACAATTTAATGTCCTTACGTTCGCCGAATGCGTCAGCTGGGAACGATACGATACTTGCACACTAGTGGACAAATTATTCGTGAAATTTGAACAGCAGCAGTCGTCGTCGAGTACACGAAAGTCTAATATCGCTGGATAAGTGGGATGTCGCTCCACTGTACAGACTTTATCATTTTTTATTGTCAGTATTCAGCTCCACACCCTTCGCTTCATAAAATTCATAATCCCGTCTTATCCTTTGTGGGCACCCGCTAGCTTTATGTCCTATTCTTTCGGCATCGATGACATTTGTATTCGAAGTTTTCTTCCATTTTCGGATTTCCCATACTACTTCCGCCACTATCCAAAGCCTTCCAATGTACCTGTTCTTTCTTTGTGACAAACATTGTACATTTTTACGGAATTTTCTTCGTGAAATTTCTGACGTATGTAATTCGTATCTAAGATTTTCAAAAGTAGACGTACAGTAACATTATCGCCGATAAATCCGCGTTTATTTCCATTTAAATGTCTTGTAGCTTGTTAACAGTATCAAAAAGTGAACTCTAGTAATCATGCACCTCGCTGCCTTCGCTCATTTATTGTAACGTCAGTTGCTTCAACAGCGCAACTAATTTTAGTCACATGTCTTGTGAAGTGACACAATTTTTAATTTGTTTTGATTCAGACCGACTTATAGAAATATAACGTCAAATTTAGCTGTACTACCTCCTTTATTCCAAGTGTCAACTGCCTTTTGGGAATCTTAATTAGCTGTTACCCGCTCTTCATTTTTCCCCTTATGTATTTCGTCTTTTATCAGTAAAGCTTTCATGCGAATTTTCCATGTCCTTGTTACTAATCGCGAATTTCTGAGACGACCACTGTTAACGAGTGCACATGCGCCGTGCGCTGGTAGCCTTCAACACGAATGACCACGTAGTTTATTTATTTCGCTTGTATTTCTTTGCCAATGCAGTCCAGACCTATAACCTGTTGTTGGCAAGTTATTAAAAACACAGTGTACAGAAAACGCTACGTTTAATAACAACTGGTTACAACTACGTATTTAAAGTAAAATTATATCAGAACGAACATATACAGTGGCGTTTACGAAAACAAATAATCTTAATAAATTCGAATTTAGGGCCCGTAAATTTTTACTCCGTGGCTCTAAAAGTAAATGAATTAAAGTAAATTTAGCACTCTGTTCAGTAATACTGTTGATAGGAAAATAATAACTATCCACACATCCAGAAAAAAATGTTCAAAGTTGATAAGTAGGATCTAAATATACGATGTACTACCTCCTCGAAGTGTTTATCAAAGAATTCATATATTCCATTCGAAATAAGAAAACCGAAAACACTGAACGATCCTGTATAAAAATTTGTTCTTTTGGCACAATTAATCCAATAATAATAGGAATATAAATTGTATTACATGGATAAAGTGGCTGCCAACAATATTACTATCGTTCCTATAAAATCAAAATACACAGCCATTTCAATATTTTATAGAATGTTTGGTGAAACATTATTCACTTGGTTATTTTTCAGGGCAACTGTAAACCTCTCAATATTCTAAAATATCTTTTCTTCGATTCAGAAATAGATGCATTTCAAAACATGGTTACCACACGATGATTATATAGATGCAGAATTTAGAATAGCTGCTTGTTGTCAGAATTTATTGGCCTTCTATAAATAGTGAATATTCGTCCGTATTGTGTGTTGCGTAATTAATATTACCAAAATACTAGCGTTAGTTCAATGGACCAAGGAGATACGCTCATTCATTCTCGTAATCACGTTGGCGTTTGAAACGTCAATCACGGCGTTGTATATTTTCGATTGCCAGTATTTTCTTCAATGAAACCTATACGCGAATCAACAATCCAAAACGTCTACAAACTGAAAGGTTGATAGATAAGTAGATGTTTATCTATTTGTTCAAGGAGCTTGTAACAGTTTTTTTCTTAGTTATGCATGAATGTGTAACAATAATTTTGTTTATATAAAATAATTGGCATTATATAATAATTCTTAATTGCTGTAGACATTGCATATGTCCAATTTTTTACAACGAATACATCTTTGGTTGATAACGAAAATATGCGTCTACATCTGCGTATAGTTCAGTTTTACTTGTCTTATAAAACGTATGGAGAACGCACAAGAATCTCTTAATGATGTGTCAGTCAACCAATATAGCCATTAACTTCTTTGAATTCGAATCACTGCAGCACCCTCACTTCATCAGACTTAATTATAGATATAACCTATTTTGCATCACATTCCTGAACGTTTCGGTTGCCATTTCCGGTGTTCCTGCAAAATAATTTGTCAATATGTGAGAAAAACACAAACTGCTTCGTTCTTTCTTCATATGTAAATATTCCAAGCATTTTAATTGCCTTCATCCAGCGACTAACAAATAAGAATGCATCGACTAAAAAATAAACACGTAAAATATTTGACCCACATTCTCTTTAAATGCATTTCCCAATGTAAAAATAGTGATGTAAGTAATTGGTTTCTTAAACAACATTTAAACTAAGTTTTTTTACGATTAATAAATTTTCGTTCACAACAAAACATAAATTTGTAACAAAAAATAGATAGTCGCTTACTCAATCAACTATCTAAGGTGTTAATTTATTTTTGCCAAACTTTTCGGATATACTCTAATTACTTTGTGCAAGAAGCTATAAGGATATCGACATAATAATTTAAAACCTATCAACTTATCATTCATCACTTTAATTTCCTACATAGCTACTTTCGCTGGGCTACGTACACTTTCGTATAAACCAGTTTGTGAAAGCAAGCAGTTCTGTGACGTTTAATGGCGAATCCTAATATGCTGAAATAAAGTCATTAACTTTTCTAAAATATTTTTTGAATAATTAAATATTTATAATTTTTTGTTGAAACTGTAGAGCCTTAGGCGGTGAAACGCAGCAATTTGAACGTTGCAGAACTTAAAAACTATTTGTTTACAATATGTAACATACAGGATATTTGAAAAAACTCCCTACTTAGCAGTTTTAATGATTTTATTATGAATTGAAATCTGAAAGCATATCAAGCATCAATTTATATTTATATTTTCGTCTACAAAAGACGTTTGAGCCGCAAGAGGTGTTACCAACCTTCTTATTTTAAGTACTTTTTATCAACTTGCAACATGTGCTCTGACATTTGTATACAACACATTGCATGGCATACTATTGTAAAACATATAGTGATAATAATAATAAATGGCTTCATCAAATCCAAAACACAAGTGTATAGAAAAAAGTTATTTCAGAAGGTCGCGAGGCCAAGTCGCAACAAAATTTATTAGCTTCTGCTCATGCTTACACATTAAACATAATTACACGTTAAACATAGAAAATAAGCATAGATGCTAAGTTAAAAGAAAAGAAAAGAATGTTAATTTAAATGATTGTATGCTATTTAATGCCTATACCTATGAATATTATATTAACTTAACCTAATACCGACATCTTACCTGGAAGCAGTTTTATTTAAATAAAAAAAAACAAAAACCAAAAAGGAGATTAAGCAACAGGAATCAAACTACACGCGCACATGTGTGATCATTGCTGTAGAAGAAAGCTGTTCAGTTTATTTTTAAAGTTAAAAATACTTATTTTCTTTAATTCATCTGGAATAGCATTATATATTTTATACATCGACTAAGTAAAGCTTCTTTCATAACGTGCGGTATCGTGAAGTAGTGGGGAGATCAGCCCTAGAAAATAAGCGGTCAGATTGTGGATGTCGGTCCAAAATGTTATTTTATTATATAAACAAGGTGTGATGAGGTTTGATGTTAATGTTAATAATTAAACAAAATGCGCTGGAATTTGGAAGACAAGCATTTTGATCATCATTTTTGGAATACGGCAAACAGTGGGTCTATCAATAGCAGGATGGTACAGCGATGTGCAAGGGTTAAACTGAAAAAAAACAAACGCTTCACATAATAGCTATTTAATGTTTTTGTTTAGAAGAGATGTATACAGATAAAGTTTTTTTAGATTAAAGTATGCTTTTTTTATATAGTTGGTAAACTGATGTCGGTAACGAAATGTGTTGTCTATTGTTACCTACAAATTTCTCACACGTTTTACTATTGGAAGACTCACATTACCTATTTGTATGGTTACAGACGATAAACTATCACAGACTCTCTGGTTTCCAAAAAGTATCACCTAAGATTTCGTCAGGTTTCACAAGAGGGAGTTCTGTAAGTCTTTA
Organism: Oryctes borbonicus; assembly: GCA_902654985.2. Lineage (NCBI taxonomy): Eukaryota > Metazoa > Arthropoda > Insecta > Coleoptera > Scarabaeidae > Oryctes > Oryctes borbonicus. The sequence goes on along the minus strand of LR736859.1, from coordinate 10,179,923 downwards.
TTAATTTTAGAAACAGCTTCGCGCCAGTCGGATAGTTTAAATGAATAGTAGACTTGCATCATCAGCGTAGAGATGTGCGGTACAATATGCAAAACATGACGTTAATTTAGATGTGTACAATGAGGACAAAATAGGACTGACAGTGGTACTCCTTGTATTAATGATAGCGGAAGCGACGTGTTATAGAATACTTATACACTCTGGGATCTGTTGGATAGGGAAGTTTAAAAAAAAAGCAAACTGAAATCTCGGCAACCTCAAGAATATTAAGCAAGGTGCATGATTTCTCGTATCAATACCATTCGAGCAACACCAAAATTGTAACAAAACCCTGATCAAATGCTAATAAAATATCGTCTGTTACATTTGCAAACGCCGCTGCACAACTGTGATTTCTCCTGGAGGTGGACTGAACTTCAGGGGGCAGATTATGAGAGTCAATGTAACATTTCAGTTGTTGATCCATCACTAGCTCTAAAACCTTGATAATACCAGTAAGACATTTATTGGCCTTAAATCTTGAAATTCTTTCGGATCTGCGCTCTTACTTCCATCTATTTGGAAAAATAGCAGTTAATAAACAGGAGTTAATAATATGAGTAATACATGGTGTAACACTCGGACAACAATACCGTTGTTGTAACTGTAACATAATCGTACCCAGAAGCATTGGTTCTGATGCTGCTAATAATGATCTGAATATCTCCAGTGTCTACAGTATGAAAATAAAAGTATCAAGACTAATCATATTCGAACTTGTAGGCAATCCAGCCACACGGTTGTGATATTGACGAAAAAGATGTGGAATGATGTTAAATTTCGTAAGGATTTAAAATATTCCCAATCACTTGTGTGGAACCTGTCCGTCGAAATTTTATCTTCGCTTTGTCTCTAAGACGCATCATAAGTTTTAGATTGTCACTTAGCCAGGGCGTGTAAGGCTTAGTAAATTTGTGTGTGCGAATAGGAGCATACTTATCGAACAAAATGAGTATAGTGGAATTAAAGTAGTGAATTTTGTCATCTACATCGTTTAAGTAAATAATCTGATTACAGTTAATCAACTGTAGATTGTGAAGGAACAAATCACGTTCTATATTATTAAAATTACGATACTCCCAAATTCATGGTTCTGCTTTACTTGCTTGAACTTTAACATCGCAGATCATGATCAGACACGTGCAAGCTCAAAAAAAAACAAAAAAAAAATATACAGTTTAAAGAAAGAATCATTAATATCTTGAAAACTATTAAAAATAGGTATATCAAACCCTAAATCTATGTAAAATTTCCTTTTCAATCCAAGAGTGTAGTTAAGAATGCCATGGTCCACTAGAAAAAAGGAGTTTTTTTACGAACATCCTGTATAAAATTTAGTAGAAATAACGATAAGGTGTAGTACTCATCACATAATCTTTGTGATATTCTCAAATGTTTAATTTCATCAGGAGTGGTGCAAATGTTAAAAGTTTAACATGATCCAAGACTGTAAGGTGCCCCAATCAAAATTATTTTCATGCGATGTGTTCAATCGATTCACTTTATAAGAGGTATACGATTATATTTAAAATAAGAAAGTTGGCAACCACTTCTGGTTCAAGCGGAAGTCTTTTATAGGCGAAAATATTTTAAATGAATAGTTCCAATACTATAGCTACCTATTCCAAAATCTCATAACATTATTAGAACTTCTAACGAATTTTGTGAAATATCAGGGAGTTTTTTTTATGCGTCCCTTTCTATGAAATTTGTTCACACTTTTTTCATAGAATATAGAAAATATTTCGGCCGATTCTGCTTTATAGTCATCACCTTATGGAGTTCCTTGATCTTAATATCTAGTTTATGTAGATGAATTCTCATCTAGACGGAGTTCGAAAGTTTGTTTTGATCGTATAGGTTATTGGAATGTTGGGTATTTTTGATCCATATTCCCACATATCTAGGGTTAATAAATATATAAGGAAGGCCCTGTGTACCGTTTGGCTTTTAGTGTTGTCTTGTGTTTCTCGATCTTTGGAGATTTTTTGGAAAATGTACTTACAAGTTACTCACTATTCGGAAAAATCTATTAGCATAAAAAACTGGACTGAACTAACAATTAATCTATCAATAAATTTCCTAAAGACAAAAAGTACAATAGATAAATGAACATTTATTTCATTTAGAAAACTAACACTGGCGAGTTGTTCTAGAGCGTATTATTGAAATAATAAGATACTTACTGTCAATAAAGTAATGTCTTGCGTTAAGAGAAAAATCAGAGGTAATTGCTGAAACTAATGCAATTGTGAACAGTGTATAAATCATTAAGTTTGAATATGTTTAAGTAACAATTAAAAATTTCCTGATTAGAAGAAACGTGTTTTTAGTTTTTGCTAAAAAAAAGGTATAAAGCCTTGTATTTACAGTACGATTAAAGTTTTTCTGATTATAAAATGTTTCTTTAATTTAAAAGAAGGGAAAGAATCCAGTGAATAATTAATTTCGCTTAAAGATGCGTTTTGATTAGAAGTCCAGAAGTCAATGGGATAATAGCGGAAATATTTAAATCTGAAGGGAAGTCAATGGTAAAATATATGTATGAGTTGATCAGAGAAGTATGGTCACAGGAGAGAATCCTACGAGATTGGTCACAAGCAGCTATATAACTCTTATATAAGAAAGAAGACAAACGATAATTTCAGAACTATGGAGGAAGTATCGAAGACAAATTAATGGAAAGAGTGGGAACTGTAGTGGAAGAAGATCAATGCGGGTTTAAGAAATCGAAACGAATATAAAAAATTGGCATAAGTAATATCGTAGACTTTCGGCAGACATACGACAGAGCAAAGAGGAATAAGTTGCATAAGGCATTACAGGAGTTAGAAATTAACCAAAAACTAATAAGTGAATAAAGTGATACTACACCTGACAGAAAACAAAAGTCAAAATATATAATAAATCTTCAGAAAAGTACATGAAGGACATGGTGGCTCACTTTTATCAATGATGTTTAGCCTTATTTTAAAAAATACTATATGAAAAATAAATATCAACAGAGAAGGTTTGGTTTACAACAAAAAACATCAATGTTTAGCCTTTTCTGGCAAGAATCAAGCGAAAGTTTAAGGAAACAGTCAAAAGTCTAAAAGAACAGAGCAAGAAAGTGGTAAATAGAAATATGTTAACGAATTGAAAACTAGTACAAAGTATATATGTCTTAGATAGCTGTAGAAGTTTGCAAGAAGAATTTGAAAACTGGTTTGCAAGAATCATCAGAAATTAGAACGGAGATATAAGCAATGTCGAGGAATGGAATAATAAAGTCGAAAAGAATTTTTAGAGTGAAGGAAATAAATATATGAAATGGTAATTAAACCAATAATCACATATGGAAGTGAGACATGGGTATTAGGTATAATGAAGAAAAAAGAAGAAGTTGCCAAATGGAGGGAGAGGCTAAATACTGGACAAGAAAACCTGGGCAAAAATTGTAACCCAACCCATGGGCCTGCCGCAAGCTACAATTGTAAATGGAGAAAGATCCTTTTCGAAATTAAAGCTTGCAAAAACATATCTTCCGTCAACATTATCCAAGAACAGCTCTTTGGCGTATGAAAATAATAATAATAGTCAGTGAACATTGAAGAAATTATTATCAATTTGCCAGAGTGGGTATGAAGAACAACATTTTAATGATCTCTAGTTTTTATATTCTTTAGTCGACAAATTCCTCTTAATTTCACAAATAGTACTGAAAGGCGAAGTTCTTTTTTTTTGAAAAGCTTCCACGCGAATTTGTAAAAAAAAATCTGTGGAAACTTACAACAAAAAGAAGCTTTCGGACACTGTAATTGAAATTGTTAGAGTGAAAGGTAGCTTACTGTAAGTATTTGAATGTTATTGTATATACATATATACTGCAGAAAATGGTCTTGGCACTTAGTAGGTTATTTTAAATACAAGGATCCTCGTGGAAAACATAAGTGATTTCGTGAAATTCTTGAACGATGTGTAAGCGTATGTCAGTAATAAATGAAAACGTGAAGAATGTAATTAACAGAAAGAATGTTGATATTTTGAGCGCTTAAAAATGTATCAGATTTACCGATACTAAAAATAATCACATGCAGAAGTCAGCAGATGTATATGTTTTTGCAAGGTTGACATTGAATTTTTGGAGAACGAGATTTGTCGAAAGTGAGATGTTTGAAATAAAAATAGCGTAGAGGTTCTTTTTCATGGACAACAATACTTGAAGAAACAAAGGAATAGCAAAATACAAAAAAACGGGTAATGTGATACGGGGAATTGATATTCTGTGTTGTATACTATAACCACAAACACCACATTATAAATAGAAAAGTGTTTTGTTGCATATGCTGTTTATTTGTCACGCAAATCATTGTTTTTTATTTACTAGAGGTGTGCAGTTCTGGATTCTCAGTAGATACGAAATTACTTATAAAATTAATGTTTTAAATTTTTTGGTTGCAGTAAAAAGTACATCGAGATTCGAAGAAAATACGCGAAAACAGATTAGGTGCAGACAGATAAATGGAACGAGAAAATGTAATAATTAACGAAAATGATTCAGCTGCCAATAAAATATAAAACAGCATTAAGGAATTCAATTTGGCTCGATGTACGATCCGCTTGGCATTCGAGTGCACTTGGATGTTTCCCTGGCGCTGTAGATGATTCAGTGGTGCGCTTATTTTTAAGAAAATTGTACCTATTGTGAGTCAACAGTTATGCACGGCCGAAGAAGTAATTATTTTCGAGTTCATGCAATCAGTAATTTAGATCGTTTCAGTAAAACGTAGTTAAATTAAATATTTTAGAGAATCACTCAACCTGATTGAGTCAACAGCGAATCCGGTCGATGCAAATAATACTACAGTATTTTTGCCGAATTCGAAATTCGCCTTTGAACTAAGGTGTATATTTACCGAAAATGGAATTCTATTTAGAATTTGAATACTCTAATGTTGTATATGTTATAACTTTTCTTATGTGATGATGTGAATGAATAGAGCGCAACAAGTCGATTGCCTAGCAGTAGCGTCACTGCGTTGAGTTTACCCAAATAAACGTGCGCGTTATTTAGAACAAAAAACAATAAGAGAATTTATGAACACGTAAACATAATATAGCAAACAACTTCCCGAATATGCTTAGATGGCTGAAAAGAAATCCGGAAGTAAGGTCTTCAACATCTGTATCACAGCGTACGTTTCTACAGTTGTCTCTTTGAGATCCGTCCGTTGCGGCGTATATATTTGCTTTAATGCAGAAAAATATCCTTCTACATCTAGGTATGTAATAATCGCGTACTACAAATGGTCTTTAAATTTGTGTAACTACTATTAAAAGATGGCGTAATCTACGTAATTTTTACGTGATAGTGTTAAATTTTTCTCTGACTGAAACACTTCTTTCGTCATCTAAAATATGTGACCACAACCGTCCTCATGTCTGCAGACTCGGTAGTTTCCACGTTGGATTGTATTTCTTCCAAAACTGACGAAATATGTTTGTCCGATTTTTGTAAACGGTTTATTGCACCCACTTAACATCAGGGTTAAATCAAATAGAAATTCTTTATACGGTCTCCTTCCGGTGTTTTTTAATTTGTGTGTTGCGGTATTTACATGGTTCCTACAAATATAATAGACTTTTATCGCAAATTAAACACCTGATTTCTTTACCATTATATATTAAGTCTGGAAATTGCCATAAATACGTGTTTATCCTATTAGGAAAGTTAGTGCATTTCTATGCATTTTCAACATTTGTAATGCTTTTGGTTCAATTCCGCGACTTATCAACTTCGCTCTGCGATATGTATTACACATAGCACACGGCATAGAAGGACGGGAAGTGCCAACGTGTAACGAAGCAGCTCTGTATCCCCCCAATCCCTCGCGGCTAAACACAGGTAAGCGAGAATGTTGCGAATGTTGTTGGGGTCTTCGGGATGAAACATACTTTTGTTAAGTATTTAAAACACATTTCGCAAATGTGTAATAAAATAATTCAAACAGCAGACATGAATCTTTATTTGCAGTGAAAGGCGCCAAGAAATGCTTTGGTCGTTGTTTCGAAAGGAAATGATACAAACTGCGAGGTCAATAGCGGTGTTAGGTAGCGAAACACATGTTCAGAGCCACGCTGATGACGCCGGATAGGCAGAAACATCAATACCACGATGAAGCTATGTCAGGCATTATTTTTTAGTTATTGATTCTTGATTGTTTTCAAAAATGCAAACATATTTATTTTGATCCTAGCGTTAATAAAAAATTTGGTAACACTGCTCAATTGGTATTGGGTATTATCACTGTTGCACGTGGTTGCAGTAATAATAATTCGTTTAGTTTCTCGATGTTCACCCTATTATTAACTTATTTAGGGTTTAGTGCGAAAACTAATTTTAAACCCCTTCCATTAACAGAAATTAAAACAGCTTGTAGAACCTACGCCGGTGTAAAAATTTCCACAAACAAGGTAGGAGCTGTACTTTTTAAAAGACTATGGCGCTTTTCAAAAGAAGTTCATTATAATTTCAATAGATTTGTGCTTGGACCTACCATTAAATCAGAATGTTGTCTTTCTTCCCTTCAAGGCATAACAACATTTTAACAAACACAACCAAGAACGCCTTAAAGCTTTAGAATGATGTCAATTAACAATAATTGAATTCACAGTACTAGTAATTTAGACTTGAATTTGTAAACAAGTCATAATTTTTATTCAATTACATTATTTTTATTGCTTTTTCCTTTTTTACGAGTTTAGATTATCTTGCATACATATAGGCTTCCGTCAGTGAAATGTGAAAATCTGTGAATTAACTTTTTGAAAACCCCGGTAAGGACTTGAACCTGACATCTCTTGTTTGCCGGGCAGGCGTGCTAACCACTACACCACAGACTCTCATACCAGGAAGGAATAACCTTTTAATATCTAGACCTTATTTATGTCTGCAGATACATTGTGTTTAGAGGAAAACGTACGCATCGTTTTTGTTGGAATATACGCGGTTTCTTTTTTAGGCGTTAGAAGCCCACAAATATAACAAGCTGCTAACAAGCTGCCACTGACTAAAACACTAACTAACGACGTAAGTACACATATTTGATGATGATATATATTTTCTTGTATACATAGTTTTTACATTATTTCCTCTACTGAATACATACGAGAACAAATGTGACGAAAAATAATCTTGTATATTTAATCGGTTAGAAAAATGCGACCTTCTAACACACGTCAAAAAATTTTTCAATTTCGCAATCACGTAACCTAGAGTGGCATCAAGGATTTTTATTTGCTATGATTTAGAAGAAGAAAAAATAGGGAGACTGAAATAAAGATTTTCTCCGTGTGCAAAAGCAATTACTGTCCGAAAGTTTGTACGCAAAATATTTAATATTTTATTCAAATAGGTGTACGTCATTACCGCGAATGTTTTTTTGCCACGCAACAAACAGAACAACGTATCGTCATAACGATTACTGGAGCTTACAGAGGTGTGTTGGCAAAAACTTGCTTTAATTTATTCACGCGACATTCTAAATTTTGAAACTATCCGCGTCAAAAGTCATATCCCAAAAAAAAAATGTTTATATACGTTTGTTTCTATTTATTCTTCTATTTCGGCAGTAACATGTTTGCGTTATACTGAACAAAATTAAACCGCACGTAAATTATTGCGTTTTTATAGCTATTTAGATTATAACTTCAAGTTGCTGTTATTCTTTGTGTTCTCCTACGTATATATTTTAAAATTTACGAGAAAAAGTATTTTGAATTTCTTTGATACTTTGGGTGATAAATTTTATTAACACAGTGTCCTGCTTATTGTAGGCTACGCAAGTAGATGTCCTTTTTACCTATATTATTTTATTTACTTTATTTTTACACGTCAGGCTAATTATTTATATAGAGTACATTAAAATGCCACCACACATATAGTTTTATACACCTTGAAATCTTTTAATTCAATTTCCGTTTCTATAATATATTGCTAATAAGATATCAATGACTGTGGCGTAGTATGGCAAACTACACAAAAGTATCGGCACCCTGCGCACCACACAACTTTAATTAATTAAAAGTAATAAATACATTGTCTTTTCAACATTTATGAAGGTTAACATTTCTAGTAACTGCAAGAACTCACAAAATATCATCAATCATACTAAAAAGCAATGGTTACTGAATGAAATCAGACATCAGTGTGCAAGACGTAGTCGCTCTTAGAAATGGAATTATATGAGTTGCACCTTAAAATAACGCGCTTTTTAGATGAAAACTGTTTTTAAAGGTTGTGTGATTTCCAAAGACCTTCGATTGAACGGATCAATCGTAAAATTAAATTGAAAACGCAAAGCCTCTACAAGAAATTCAAAAAGATTTGTCCTAAAAAGAAAAAGAAACATCGTACATTTCTTGGAGAGCACACCGCTGAAATAACACAAGCGATCTCGGGATTATTAAGGGCATCAAAAATAAAAACTGTTTTTATTTGAAAGCAGATAAAGGGAACAAAATAGTCATATTGGACAAGCTAGATTATTTCAACAAAACAATTTGCTATCATCAGGACCTTATAGAGAATTGAGAAAAAGTCCTCTACCATCTGTGATTAGAGAAACGAACGAAACTCTAAAAAAGTGCCCAAAACTTATTAACGCGAACCTTAAGTTCAAACTATCAATCTCAAACCCAACAGCTCCAAAAATGTTCTGCCTACCTAAAATCCGCTAACCGGGTAAATCTAGAGACCAATAGTTTCAGGCATAGACGGATACGCCATATTTTCCTAGAATTTGACTTAGGTATGTAGATGACATTTTCGCGGTCTTTGATACTAGGAAAAGTACTATTCCAGATTTCCTCGCAACTCATAATTCAAAATTTGAAACTATTAAATTTACAGTAGAAGGAGTAAACTTCAGTTCCTGGATAGTTTAGTAATTAGAAACAACAACAAACTGGAAATAGACATGTATAGAAAGGAAGCAAACACTTATAGGTACATTATGAACCATTCTAACCACTGTGGACAGCACAAAATTGCCGCGATTAGTTTCTTAATTAATAGATTAGTTAAATTCCCTTTAAGTAGAAGTAGGTACAAGGAACTTAAATTCATAAAAAACGTAGCTATTTACAACGGTTACTCTTCTATAGATGTCGATCGCATGCTTAAAAGAATCTAACATAGGCATTACATAAGAAATTCCACGACCTTAATCCCTGCAGTGACTGTAACAAAGCCTATATTGATCAAACGAGTGCGATAACTACTAGATTCAAAAAACAACACATCAGATGTTATCGATTTGGTAGATTAGAATCGTCAAGTGTAGAAGAACGTATAAAGGAACCGGACACAATATTAAATTAGAAAACTTGAAATTAATTAAAAACGTAACTTCATCGCGGGAATTAGACTCTTACGAAACTAATTGCATAAAAAGTGATGCAAAATTTGATGAACAGAGAGAACGGACCATAGGCTGTACATATTTTATGTTTCGTATTATAATGACAAGAGACACTTCCGTCTATGTTTCCGTATTTTTCGTATCTTTTTTTTTAAGTATGTAGGGCGTAAAAGTAGGTACTTGTAAATAATATTTTTGTCGAAGGTAGGGATAGAACAGGTACGTTAGATTTAGAGGTTTCTCACATCATTCGATTACCGGTTGAGAGCCGCATATCTGCTCCAATGTGCCTTAGTGAACTCGAACAAGTGATTCTATGCAAATATGAGGATATTTCCCACGAAACCATTCACAATTTAATCAATAACATGTCTAGACGAATGGAAGCAGTGGAGCTAGAGGAGGATCTACATGGTATTGAATTAAAATTTAATTTTACATTCAGTTTCTTTTTTTCAAGTTTATCATTGTAACGGTGACAATGATCATTATGATGATTCATTATATTTGACATTATTATTTCTTTCTGTTAGTTATTCATACTTTCTGCTCCGGTAATACAATCCTAATAATTTGTCCAAAAATAGTTGAAATCATTTAATTATAATATTACATATCTGGTATGATAGAAAACTTCGAAAAAAATAATAATGAGAAGTTTTGATGATGCCTTAGTTTTGTCCAGGAGTTTTTTATGGCATTTGTTTCTGCAATGTAAATTACAGATCATTCGTCTCTGTAAAATTACTAAAGTACATCATAATTATATGTAACGACTAATATAAAGCAAAACCTTTTTCTATAACTAGATATGCACACTGTTTACACACCTAAAAAATACTGTACATATTGCAGCACATGTACAACCGCACATCAATATATTCACCATAATTAAGAATTTGTATTCGGTCTAGTGTAGTAATGTAAAATTTTACGAATGTATTACACAGCGTCACATGTTCCCTGGAAAATTAGAAGGTACAGAAAAATACATTATACAATTTAGTGAAAAAAAACGAACATTTCTCGTGAATATTTTCGTATAATGATTTTTCACGACATTAAAAATGGCTTAACTCAACAACAATGCATCGATGGACTTCATTCTACCTTTGGTGATGAATCACCATTCAAAATCACAGCTTATGACTGGTTTGCAGAATTTAAGCGTGAACGAACTAGTACCAGTGACGATTTCGTGAAGGTCGTCCATAAGCTGCTGTTGTTCCGGCAAACATCAATGCTGTGCGAGAAATGATTGAAGCGGATCGACATGTGACATATCAAGAGACAAAGGTATTCTTGGGCATTGGTGAAAGTCAAATACATGAGCATTTACTAGTGAAGAAACTTTGCAGTTGTTGGATTCCACACAGTTTAACTAAAGTTCAAAAAATGGCTCGTGTGAGTTGGTGCAAAAAAATGCTTTAAATTTGTTTGCCTCAAGTCTTCGATGAAATCAGAAAAAACAGCGCATCATCGGCGCATCATCCTTCATCACGACAACGCCAGCTCTGACATAGCATTGAACAGTCGATTATTTAAAGGAGAATAAAATTGAATCAATGACACATTGTCCGCATTCTCCTGATTTGTCACCTAATGACTTCTTCCTGTTCCCTTTTGCCAAAAACAAGTTGCGTGGTGAGCTAGGTTCGTAAAAGAATTTGAATCACGAGGTTCCCCGAGGTCCCCCGCCTATCTGGATAACGAGAGATGTAGGTTCAAATCCTACCGGTGTCTCATGAATTTGGTTTATTAATTAAATTTAATTACATCGAATAAACCGAGGAAATATAATTTTGAGTATTTACCGCTGGAAGCCTGATATATTAATCATATATTATGTTCTGTAAACTCACAGGGTCGTAATATTACATACCTACCATATATATTGTAATCCTAGAATATATTTTATTTTAATGAACATATATGATAGAGTTTAAGAAGTATTTACCAAATTATGAAAAGCTAGTTAGAAATGTGGAATGTACAAAGAACCATTTTATCAGACATTTCACTGAATCAACCGACAAGTGATGCAAGTGCATACCTTGTTCTGCCTAATAAAGTTTTAAGCAGAATTTAATGCAATATTTCTTACCTTACACCCAATGCAAAACTTGTTAATTTATTAAAATATGATACTAAAATAATTCCATAATAATAATAAATAGCTTGATTGAACACAGCATACACACGACAGAAGTCCAGTTGGAGTATAAATTACTGTTGATTTTCATATCCATCGCAACTTAATTCTATATTTAAAAAAAATTATTTCTGAAGAAATTGAATGAAATATTCATTTGACTTAAAATTTATTTATTCTGTTCTAAAAATACAGAGAAATTTACATCGATTTGGCTCCATCAAGCAACATTTAGTTGAAAACAATATTGATAATCTAAAATATGTAATATAGGTACGTATATACATAAAAATTAATAATAGCTTATGTCATATAATTTTTTAAAGCACCAGATATGCTTTATCAGTACTATTGCATATGAAAATTAATATACAAGATCATCATCAGATAATAATCTCTGATTCTTGCTTAATAACTATTCGTGATTGGCTTTTAACACATACAATTTACTAAAAATAACTTATAGATCATTTGCTGTTATATTCACGAACACAGTAATTACTTATTTTCTCTCACTGTAAATTAGATCTACTGCTGATGTAAATTGGAACTCGTTTCGGTATTACGCTTATATAATTGCGTCCTACATTGAATATAATAAATGTTATTTCAATAGGTTTCTATAAAATAAACTAATAGAAATATTGTTTATCTTTCAAAATATGCGATGATCAGATGAGACATAAACTTATTAAATTAAAATCTATCAGAAACTGGTTACACTTCTAAAATACTGCTTAATTGGCTCGTGGAAATGAGGTGCGTATCTATATTACGTACTAATATGCGGTCATATACCATGGGAAGCAAAAAGTTCTCGCCAAATGGAAAACTTTCACTATTGTTCATATTTCAAAAAATACTAATGCATTCCTTAAAACCTTGTTATTCTATTTAAAAAAGTAAATTGCAACAAAGGAAACAGATATTTTACATAATGTTCACTGCTTTCCACTGAAAAATAAAGACCTTCAGGCTATGCATTCAAAAGTGCCTACGTACAGTGTCAACGAAAGAAGAAGTACAGTTCGGAAAGGAATCACATGCTTCTTTTTATACTACAGTACTTTTCATATACATTAGGTATATGTTTTCAGCATCTTAATACGTTCAAATGTGCAGGATACGGCAAAGAGGTGCGGAAGGTTAAAGATAGATCCAAGTTCTTTGGTGAGAATCTACCTTCGCCTGTAGCTTAGGGAACATTCTAGATGCAGAACGTAGTTGCCCGTCGACCAAAAATATTAGAAAATGTATGGTTCTTAATCCCAGCTTTGTTCGCGATTAAAACAGCATTTACCACCAAGATGAACAATAAACATTATGGAAAATTAGATATTTCCAATTTACACCAGCCTTTTTATTTCCAGATAAATAATATTTTGAAAATTTTTACTTATTTATCACAGAAATAGAAACAAAAAATATTTTATGTTAATCCATTTCAAATCGTTCGTTTATCACTCCTTTTTTTTCTGAAATTGATACCTTCCTTAAAGGTTCAGATTCAGCAGCCCATGGTTGTAATTCGCCCGATGCGAATATGCCATAGAATATGCATCCGAATAAATATATCGCACTTGAGATATAAAATACTATCCGCCATTCCTCATCTGTCTGAAACAAGTTAATAAATTACAATTAGCATAAAATATATAAAGAAGAAATATGTTGCTATTTTCTTCTTACTAAGAACATCTCGTTTTAAATCGCGTTTTAGAAGAGCTACAATATGACACAAATAGTTAGAATTGAAACGTGCGAATTATACAACATTCAAAAGAGGATTGTGAAAATTTATAACGGCAGGGTATCATTTAGCGGCGGTTTATCTAAAATAAGACGAACGACATTTTTAAAAGCGAAGAAAGTTGAATCATTTAAACTCTATTACAACGTCCTTGCATGCAAAATTGGATACTTACCGGTGTTGTAACAATATACCCGGATATAATAGGGCTGAAGATGCCGGGCAATGTTGCGAAGGTATTAGAGACTCCCATCAGGACACTAGCGTGTTGTGGGGCGACGTCTAAGTGATTTACACTGAAGCCGGCCCAGGCGAAAGCGCCCAATCCAACAGCTAAAGTTAAACAAATCGTAGATCCGACCGCACTACCAGCAAAACCAGTTCCTAACATAAATATAGTTTGTGCAATAAACGCACTGCAATTATATATTTTCCGGACTTGTGTTGTGGTAAGTATTCGCCGTTCTATAAACCAATCTGCGCTATGGCCCGAAAATTGCATCACGATAGCCATTACAAGATACGGAATCGCCGACATTATACCCGTCTGTCCTAGGTCGTAATTTAACATGTCTGAAAATGAAGTTGTGTTTGAAACAAAAGTCGCGTTTAAAATATGATCAAGTTTACCTTTCATAAACATTGGTAACTGGGTAAGTAATGTATAAAAACCCCAATTTTCACTAAAGTGCGATACTATAATTGCCCAGACAGGTAAAGAAATGAAAATGCTCTTCCAAGGATGTTTTATATTCTTCTCGATTGTAATATTTCCTAAAGAATCTTGAATATGTTTTAGCTCTTCTGAAGTAATCCAAGGGTCAACTTCTGGTCCTTCGAAAATCAGAAACCACCAACATAAAAACCATATAATACCAATTGTACCTGAAATAAAAGTAGCAAAGATGTAGAAATCTTTTTAATCCTAAAGTGCTTTAATTCTAAATTAATTCAAAATGCAATAAGTGATAAAAACAAGATTTGTTAAGAATTTCACGTCTTGTAAAGTGTTATTTCACCAAATATCTGGCTTTTGTGGTTACTTTTTATCCAATTTATTATAAAGTAAAGGAAATGATATGACGAGAGGTGTGAATTAATTCCAAATTTTATACTTAGTGAATATATTTGGGCGTTAATTAATGTTTTTTGCGGTCTAGGTTTGCATTTTTAGGTCGATTGTTTTGTCAACTTTTGCAAGCTTTATCTTTTTGTTTTTACCAATATTTTTTTTGTTTCTCCAAAAGCTCTTTGATATCGTGCACCGCGGAAAAGGAACAACACGTACACTGGAATCTAATTTTTGTGTTGTGCAGTAGCACTTGTGTGGGGATATTTTTTATTCGAAAACTTTTCTCTAAACTAGCCAGGGAAGGCAGGAAAGGAATTATCTTTCGCACACGTACTTAGTGGTTACGTTGTATAATCAAAATTTGAAGTGAATTACTGTCGTTGATTTTCGCATAAATGTAAAGGTTGCTACTTTTAATTTTCTAGTGCTTAAATGCATACAGTACTATACTAGTGGTCTAGTTGTATATTAGCGAAATGTACAGTGACATTTTTGTTATGTTTTGTCTCTCCTTGGGACAATGTATCTATACTTTCTACCACTCGTAACCGTGCGCTTGGATTATTGAAGGATTCGCAGGTAGGTTTTAATACTCGCTGTTCTGTGCTTTTGGCCTTGCCATGTGGAAGAGAGTATCGATATTTAGATTTTAGACAAAACAAACCGACACTGTACCCATGTATTACCAGCGATATCGTCTGTATTATAGAATCAAATTGATATTCATAAGTATAACTGCATAGTTGATTCAGTAACTTTAAAGGAGTTCGAAGGGGATTTAGAGTAAAACATGGGAAATTCAAATTTTGGTTTTATGTTAGAACTTATTAAAAATGCCAAAATTATTTATCTATATCTTTTTTTACTTACATAAATGCGTACTTTAAAAAAGATTCAAAATTTGAACATTTTTATTAGGATGATACAAATGAAACAACCTCGTATATTGTGCTAATTGCATTGTAATGTTACAACGTCTACGAGATGATAAGTCAGCGCAACACCTACATCTTTTCTTGGCATTTCACATTGTGCATCTATCGAATATAAGGGTCCATCTAGTTGCAGAAATCCCGATTCCTATTAGAAAAATCTTTGGGGCGTAGAAATAAGGACATTAATATTAGTTTTTTTTCAAACAAAAGTCTTAAATATTGCTTTCTACCGTACTTTCAAATGGTACAAGTTCTCATATTCGTATTGCAACCCCTTTTTGAAGGAAAAGGTTAATTATTACACGTACAGTGACATTTTTAGGTTTTGCCTTCCCCTGAGACGATGTATCTATACTTTCTACCACTGTGCTTTATTCGTTGAACCTAAGTACGTAGTCTTGCCACGCGGAAGATAGTATTGATATTTAGTCGTTGCAAGGGGGAGACAAAACATAAGCAGGCCACTGTACATCTAGTTGATGATTTTAAATAACCAGTTATGAAGCAAGAATTTCCAATTTATTTTGGATTTTAAAATAATTTCGAAATAAAACTTAAAACAGAAGAAACTGTTAGTTTATTAGTTGTATCTATCCGAAATATTTACTACTGTTGTATAAAGAAATATCTTTACCGTTTTTCGTCTATATTTAACATTTTTAATCGCAGCTATTATGATTAATTGTGGATTAAATGACTGTAGATGTGACAGATCACTACAGCCTATACTACTTATTTATCGTCGACATAATGCCAAAATAATCATAAACTTGTGTTACTTAGTGATCAGCAGGCACACAGTGACTCGATTATTTTAAAATGCAACATAATACCATTATATTATCGGTAAAAATACATTTATTTTTTTTTGTCAAAATAGCTTGTTTTTGCGATTTTGCAATTAGATGTTGATTTTTATTACACAATGTGCTTATTTTGTAAAACAAGAGCAAATTTTACATTCTAAAAGTTATGCTTTAAGTCAGCGGTACATACCGATACTTTCACAATATAACAATAGGTAATTACATTTATAAATTTCACAAACTTATAAATGAAAGCTATTTCATAATCATAATCAATCAAGCAATAATTTTATTTTCTTCATTTCTATGTACACGTACATATATATGTTTGCATTGGACAAAAATTAAACGAAACACAATGTGCAAAATTGGCATAGTTATTAAAAATACAATAAAAAATAACAAAAAATAGATCTACTAATTTTCTACTATTCATGAAATGAAGACAGTAAGAAATCGATTAAATGTTATAAAAATAAATTATGAAAAATTATAATTGTCAAAATTTAAGTTGTTTTTATTCAGTCATTCTTTAATTTTAAGACGTTAATTTAAAACTGTAATATCTGCATTCTGAGTGGTCTCTACTTTGATATACTTTGACCATTACAACGGTATTTACTCGCATATTCAAATTCTAACTGTCGAGTTCATTTGAGATATCTCAAACTTATAAAGCTTTTTGATCTTAGTTCCTTATAATTTTTGTCTTTTCTGCTAAATTATGTCGGAAATGTTTTAAAAAGGCTATTATGACTTTGCTAAACCAGTGTAGCCAATTCACCTAAAATATTTAAGATATCGGTCCGAAACAATCAAAAGCGACCACAAATGTTTTCCTTATTTATATGTATTTATAGAGCAATACATGGGCGGGAGATAATCTCACTCCTGAGAAATTTAGAGTTTTTCTAATAAAGATTATTCAAAGACAAGTTCAGCATAACAGGAAATTACGTAATATGTTTTAAAATTCCCCGTTCCTATCTGGTTCAGTTTTTGGAATAATTGAGATTGTTTAAGATAACCTTATATTCTTAGTGCCCACATTGTTAAGTAGGCCATTACATAATAACCGGAATAACCTGATTACATTAAAACCTCGTCATCAAATAGACGAAGTCGAAATTTAACCTGATTATGGCGTCGTTTTTGATGTGAAAATGTCACAGCCTCAAGATATCAGGGGATCACGTAGTATTTTACATCATTAATTGACGTCCATTTGATATCTAAATCTATTATTTATGACACTGAGTGTTTATGTAGAGTGTTATGATAAATAACCGCACTTGAAGATATAAATAATAAATTATTTGCGTAACTTATTATCTGTTAGATGGATTTTATACAAAAAACAGCGCATACATATAAACAAAATAAAGAAATCCTTTTTTAATGCTATCCCCATTTAGCTCATGTACCTGTATTCATTTCAGCTTGCAAAATCGCTTTCTATTAGCTGAATACCTGCACAGCGACAATTAATATCGCTCAAAAAAAGACATTTCTAGGAGATCAAACTCCTGACTCGCCGAATGACAAATGTGAGCTATAATATGACCTAAAAGTCGCGTCATTTTGATATCATCCATCATTTGGGGAATGAGCTGTGGGAAAAAGCTAATTCAATTCATGTCCGATTAAATATGATTCTTTTGAATGCAGGAGAATTGTATATAATCGATTTCATACTTTATTGTAATAAATATCTTCAGAGAATCAAACAAGTTTATTAAATTATTTAAGTGGAGCACTTCTATGTATTGAAACGAAAAATACGTGTAACTTTATATTTAGTTTACTAAAAACAAAAGCTTAAGGTGTTGGGAAATACCTTAAAAAGTAGAGACATTTTTCTATTATAATTTTTTATTACAAGTTAACTAAAAATTATAAAATAAATCTAACCGAATCGCCAATTTAGTGCGTTAGGCATCCACATTTGACAACAATTTCAAATCATTTTGATTATCTCGGAAAGTAAGCTACTAGAAATATTGAAGAAGGTCGAAATGTATGTTTCATGCAGCGAAAGCAGTACATCCTGTGTACTTAATGTAATTTTATGCTATGCGGTGCTTGTGCAAACAGTTTTTATCTCAAGACATTTTAATAAATTACTCTGAGAAGCGATTGTCTTTCTTCGATGAACTAGATAAACACACTGTATATTAATTGAAGGTGTTTTATAATATAAAAAACATTGTATGTTTTTTTTTATTTTTTGTTCTGGCGTAATAGTTTTATTTTATTCTGCTAGTTTATTTATTAGTATCTATTTCCTTGGAATTAACTAAATCAGATAAACAAAAATGCTATTGTGTTATCGATCGATCTATCACAGATGTTACCACATCCACAATTGCTGGGCGTATCGGATAATCTGTGATGTATTAATATGTATTATAATTTATCTTGTATTGCACATAATCGGTTATCGGTAATCATTTCATCCTAAATATTTGTGAAGTGTGTATTAAGTTTCTTTTTGGTTTTGAGATATAAAATTATTATTTTTTTAATTACATCCTAGAGATACTTACGCGAAAGTAATATATAGGAAAAGAAATTTACAAAGAGAGACCTTAAACAGAATTACTTGAGTTTAGCGAATTTTAACTTCTTGCAAAAAGTATTTTTAAAAGGAAACTATGTTTCTAGATATTCAGAACAGGGAAGAGATCTTTACTCTAAGATTCAAATCAAACTTTTGCCAATTTTTTACAGTGCACGTACTTATATCTGTAATTACTTACCAAATATATAAAAAATACTTTCCCAGCCAAGCCAATCTGCCAAATAACCTGATACGATCATGGATACCACCGTTCCAACATAGCTACCAGAAAAGGCTAACGTAGCTATACGACTTCTTTCTAGGGGTGGCGCCCATCTTGACCAAACGGAATGTATGCAAGGGTAGGTTACACCCTTAAAATAAGATATTTGAATTTAACCGCTTAATTAATTTTCTTGACTGAATGTACAGAATGATCCAATATATGGAAATGTAGAATTGTACCTACGGCGTAAACAGTAGAAAGTCACTATTTTCAGACAATGTAATAGATAGCAGTAGCGTGATTTATAAGTAGTGAACCAAAGACCTACTTTGTAATTTAAATAAAACAGCCTGTGTTTTATTGCATTTTTATTTCTTCATCTAGAAATAAATCTACGTGGTGTCGGTTCCATGGGTCTATTCCTAATAGATTTCCAAATATTTATAATTTTGCTTCTAATAATCTGAACGTAGATATTTTCATTTCCTCGAAAAAATCCGAAATATAAATACATTTTAGCATAATTTTTATGAGATAAAATTTCGCACTTGGCTCTGTCTATTCATGCTATTTAAACGCCTTCGGAATATACAGAGTGTTTAGTTATCAACACCAGATTTTGCCAAATTCAAACACTGGAAGCGTCATTTTTTCAATCGCATCATGTATCTTTTCGATATCTATATCTACCATTTAGGAAACTGATACCTTTTTGTATAATGATACATATGCAACATTTAAGGTAGAAACAGATATTTACAGTAGACGCAACTCATGCAATTGGAGATTGCATCTAAGTAGTTTCTGGTGTGTGCATTGCTTGGTTACCATGACAACAGTAAACATGGTGATATTGCTGTTCTTAGCTCTTGATTCCAAATTTGGAAAGTAGCTACATGCAAAATGAACTACATAAAAAAGTGTTAATGCATATCATTTATGGTATAAAGTTAAGGATAACTCAAGCATTCCCAAATGAAACGGTTAGTGTTCTGAGAAAAATGCAGAACAGCTTTTAGAAGCAATGCAAGTATGTTGCCGAAATGTATCGCAGATGGTAGCAGATGTCGATTAGTGGCATCATGCAAAGGGAAACTAATTAATAAGGAGATAAGCTACCAACACAGATATGCGTTTTTGCTATTGACGGCTCGTCAGTAAATCTTTGTGGAAGGTTGTCACTTCTGTAGAGGTCGATATAGCAATTAATTTCGACATTTTTTGTGATATCTATAATTAGGTACTCTCATCTATGCATATAAGGATTATCAAGTTTGTTCCTAGTGTATGTCAGTTGTGTTACAGGTCACTCTTTTTCTTTAATTTTTTTGTTTACATTTTAAATTTATGCTACATAAACTTTTATTAAAAGAGTGTTTTACATGTTCCTTTTTGCTAAAAGATGCATTAGTACTACAATTTTTTTTTAATTTCCGTATCAGTAAAATGAGTATTTTCTGTAACATCAAATCTTAATTTTAGATTGACAAACGTTCTTGGTTGTGGACATCGTCGGTCACGGTGACGCAGGTTACACATTCTGCTAGATAAAATAGACAATTTCTTTTACTTTTCCCAATATATAAATTATACTTATTTACCTCACAATTCTTTACTAGGCTCGAAATTTTGAATCAATCGTTTAATTTTCAAATGTAAAGCTAGCTTTTAACTGCAAATAGTTACTTGGGCTCAAGATTTTAAATCAAGAGCTTAAAACATCAACGCCAGAATGTTTTGCTCACTGTTGTTATAGTAACCAAACAATCTCAACACCTGAAACTACTTGCATGTAATACCCAAATGCAGAAGGCGCATTTAACTGTAGGTATCTGTTTTTCTTTCAATATTAGACATATCCATGATTATACAAAATCGTTTGGACTACTGTAGGCTATCGATTTTTTCGTCGATCGATAGAGAAACCGAAGGCGTAAACGTATACTGGGTGATCCATTTAAAGCAGCTGCCTATGACGTTGCCATGTTATTACAAAATTTTACTGTATTACTCAATAGGCCCAATTTTACAATTCCGGGAGACTGGGGGAAAACATTACGCAAACAAAACACAGAGTCACTTACCTCGAAAATGCCTTCAATTATTCTAACGGCAATCAGAAGATACACGCTGGTATGTGTTAAAACTGGAGTTACAATAGTTAATGCTGCTGTAACGGCAATTCCAACACCATACACTTTTTGCCCTCCAATTTTATTAGCTAGCCAACCTCCAAAAATTTGTGTACATATATATCCGTAAAAGAAAGAACTTAATACATAGCCTTGTAACTTGGAGTCCCAATCAAATTCCTTATCCTGGAAGATTCATTCATTAAAAATTGTTGAATAACGCTTCACTAATGGTAATTCAAATATTTTTTCAACAAGTTGAAGTTAAAGATTTATTAAATTTAGAATTAGAAGGAGAGTTTGTTGTGGTCCGTAATGAACATAAAATTTGGAAAATATGATGATCATTGCCAAAATTAGCACATTTAGCGAGTAAATGTGAAATAATTAGGTTGCAATGCAAACTATATTATGCTTTATGGACGTATATGTCCTTACAATTATTGAAAAATCTTAGAAACACATCGAATGATATGGATTGTATGAGTAATCAAACAATTTGAAAATATTTTATGCTGGCAGCATCTGACTCGATTGCTATTTATGTTGTATGCTATTTTAATGCCTCCTCTAGTTTTACATTTTGCTAATTTCATTTAATTGAATTCATCTAGAAAATTATTAATCGGAGGCACCTTTTGGTTTGAACCTGGTTACTGTTTTAAATCATGACATTTTTCATTGCAACGGTGACGTTAGAATCGTAGCCGTTTGAATCATATTCATAAGTTTACAAACCAATCTACTGAGGACGTTTTGAAATAGGTTCGAAGAGCGTTGGTGTAGAAGGGGTAAATTATAAGTTGAAATGTGAGCTTAAAAAGTGGGTGACGGTTACGTTAAGTGGCTTAAACAGACATCTGATAAATTAACCTTGAAGACAATTAGACGATTGCTGTGTCGAATATGGGCAGCTATACAAAAAGACATTGTTTCCCCTGAATGTCATTTGCTAAAAGCTCTCTCTCTTGGAGCGTTTTCAAAATCCCAATTAGTAGTAGTTAGCATATAGCAGAATGACCGACGAGATACAGCTGAAGAAGGAGAGACATTAGTTTTTTTGTGTGATCGTACATATGCGTCGCGTATCCTACTTACTCCCAGACAAAAAATTACTTGGTTCAATAAAGTCTTTCTATACAGATATATTATGCCAATAATGTGTTTTCCATGGTTCAGAGCTTATTTTCAAATTTGATATCTATGACTATAATGAATCAGATTAAGAATTAATGTTGGAATTAAATAATTTAATAGGTACCTAATTAATGAAGCAAAAAATGTATTAAATATCAAATTAGAAAAGAGATTTAATATTTATCAGCTTACCACTACTGCACAATATTAATAGGTAACAGTAATTGGTAAACTTTAGTGTTGCTAGCAGATGGAATCTTTAATAATTTCATTGCTAGAGACGCCAACGAGTATGAGTAAAATTAGAAACTGTGTCTTATGAGACGATAACGCATCCCAAAGTGGTGACTGTTTTGTATGGATTTTCGGTTAGAGGCATTGGACCACTTTTCTTTGAAGATGCTGCTAGAAATGCACAAACAGTCAATGGCGAACGTTATCGGGACATGCTAACTCAGTTTTCTATGTTTCAAAACGATTGTATGAATCTGAAAGACAGAACGCTGACGCATATCACGTGCAACAATAATGTTATTGCACGACACATTCCCCGGTCGTGTAATCTTCCGTTTGGGCGACCGCCTAAATCATGCGATTTAAAGCCTTCAGACCCTTTGTGACTTTTTAAAGAGAAAAATTTATATCAACAAGCTCACGACCACCTAAACCTTGAAGGAGGAGATTAGATGCTGTATCACTGAAATCCGGTCACAGTTATGCCAAAGCGTGATTGAAAATTTCGTCAAAAGAACGCAAATATACCAGCAAAACCGAGGAGAGTATGTCGTTCCAAACATAATTCTCACACGTCTATTACAATTAAATCAAAATTTCGATGTTTTCTCGAAAAAAACTGTATTTTATTTAAAATTTTAATTTTCCGATCTTGTTGTGAGACCCTTTAGGTATATGCGTTTGCTACATGCAATACTTTAGAATAGTACAATGACAGTAAGTGCTAATTAGAAAGAATGCGGTAAACTAAGCTGTTTGTATTGCTACGGCGTAATATACTAACCTATTTAAATATTTAGCCTTATGAAAAAGTACCGTATTACCAAAGAACTTAATTTGAATATAACAGTTCTTAAATGATGGCTAATTAATCTTTTGGAATGATTTTGTGATTTGATTGAGTGTTATCTACAGCGTGTCCACTTAGTGCATGGGTGGAAAGAAATAGGAATATCAGAAACGAATGATGTTAAAATTCTATACGAAGATAGAGAATGAGGAAGTGTTGGCACAATAGGGTACACTACCGAGACCCTCCCACGATCAACAAGAAGCCATGTATTGCATTTATAATGGTTCTCCACCACCCAAGAAGACGAACACGCAATTTTCTGCGGGGAAAGTTATGGCCACAGTCCTTTGAGACGCGAAGGAGTATGCTTAAAGAGACTACAAAAACAGAGAATTTTTAGAAAGGCACAAGTAGGATTTTGAAAGGAACTGTACACGAAAGAAGATTCCACAATTATACTCGGAAAAGTCTGCTTCTGCACGAGAACTGCAGGATGCATCAAGCACGAATTGTTCAAGCAGTAGTTAATAAATGCGGAATTTGAGGAATTACAACATCTACTTTATAGTCCAAACCTCATCTTTTGTGAATGTTATCTTTTTCCAAAACTCAAGAAAGTTTTAGAGGGCCTCCCTTTTTAGCAAATGATGTATTGTAAAATGCTATGGCATTTTATTTTACAGGATTATAAAAGATTTTCTTCCGAATGCATAGCATTATCAGAAAGAACGTTGCAATACGTGTGTTAGCGTTAATGGCTCTTTGAAAAATAAAATTTTATTTGTTCTTTAGCTCGTTGATTTCATAGCTAAAGGAAAGCATAGGAAAGTTTACACGAATTGTTCCATTTAAAAAAAAAACACACTTGTATCGTGTGTAGCAAGAACTGAGCTGTATACTTAACACTTTAATCGCCACGTGCATCTGAATTTTTTTCGTTTAAAGCGTCGTGTTGTATTAACTTGCATCGCATATTGTCATGTTTTGGAAGCTCTATGATCTACGACAGCTTCTCATTGTTCGTAACTGTACATATTTCAATTAACACATGTGGACTCCTGGACCCAACAACTTCTGATTTTGGGTTCGAATATTGTTCTCTAAATTGCTCAGGGAAGGAACTATCTTCGACCCATGGACTAGGTTGACACGTATAATTAGTAATTGTTCTCTTATATTCGACATAAAAATAGTTGCTTTGGAAACAGCTTAATTTTTGCATTATATGACAACATTTATTGATTGATATGTCTATTTGTAAATCAGGTAATATAATATGTCTAAATGTCTATCCTAAATAAATACTTTACCAACCTGCAACGATTAATTCTACATATGAATTTATGTTTCTATACGCATAGATAAAGCAGAATCCAATGAACATATGTTAAACATATACCTAAGCCCCCAAATTTTTGGTAAAATATAATTACTTATGATTTGCGTACATTGACGAATCTCTCCTAAATAAATAAATAAGTTCGATAAGTAGGGTATCTTTAGAGCCACTGACCATCCATCTTAATTAATGGCATATTTGTTTATTGTGTTTTACTAAACTAAAGTAACAAAAAAATAAACAATTAACGTAACATAGTTAAACTTGCTACAATTATAGTATTTAATATTGACGTAAGCCACAAATACAATTAACAATTATGTAACACTTGTAAACATTGTATTAGGAAAACTATTGTGTACGTGATAATTCCGTTAATATACCTATGTTATTAAGTATGTTCATATATGATTGATTCTTCTGATTAATGTAAAGAATATTATTTCTTCCAGAAAGTGATTTCTTCGCAAATATATTTTTTGCTTAGTATAGTATCTAGTATTTTGTGTACTTTTATTTTATTATCTTTGTATTTTGTTTATAAATGACAAAAGAATATCATACGTGTATGTCTACTTCCCAGTAATGTTTATATTAAATAATTTACTTATTTATCGGTATGTATACATACTAGTATGATTGTTTCATTTTACCGTCTGTTACATTGTTAATCCCATCAAGTATTCTATTTGATTTATTTCGTTAATATAGTTTATCCTTTAATTTTTATATCAAGAGTAAAATTAGAGCGCATACTGCGTCTATTTATTAATTATTACCAAACTATTGCAACATTTCTCATACCTCATACACTATGTAGTATATGTATCACCCCTTCAATGTATTGTAAGGTTTTACATGGGGAAAAACAAGGAAATTTTCGAAATTCAGCATCATAAACGTTATGTGTTTGTATTTCTGTATGAAACTCAGCTACTTCTGGTTTAAAATTTCATTTATCAAATCTAAATTGGCGGAAGAGTATTCTAGAGACATTCTCGAATTTCACGACCCTAAATTTTCATCCAAATAATTTCCAAAAGCTTGAACAAATCTTGAAATTTTCCCTATTTTTTCCCACGTGAAATATTACAAATTTGGCGCCCAACGTGGGGCACGAACCTATGACCCTCGGACTAAGAGTCTCACGCTCTACCGACTGAGGTAGCCGGGCTCAACTTCAACTTCTTCTTATAAAATGACATCTGTTGAAATTAATCCACGAGACGAAAGTCAGGGATGTGTAGGACATGGAAAATGCTTTTCTTTTATCGTAAAATTACTTGCCAATTTAGCAATTTCCAGATTTTTAACAAATACTTATTCGAAATATTCGAATCATCGATCGTATGGACCTGGTTACCCAGCGAAATCCGGAACTGCAGCAATTATCAGAAGAATATCCTCCTTATAGGAATCCGAAATAAATATTGTAGTATATGCACCATAACTTTACAGAGAAATATTGAAAAACTGAAACAGACACGTTTTGCTAATTGATCGGAATCTTGTAATTTATGCACAATCCCCAATACACCACATATCAGTCCTTCACTTGTAGTAAAAAAGTCGAGTCGAGTCGTTTAGTCAGTAAGTGCAAACCATTTACTGAAAAACGTAAAGAAACACCGATACACTCTAGCTACCGAAAACGCAACAGTGAAAAGGTTATTGCCTTCTTCCAGAATTTATTTATTAACAAAACTGCAGAAAAACAGTGTCGTATCATTTGAGTGAAGATAATTCTGTGGTTAATTTACAAACCCATTTGAAAAACATTCACATGCGATTGAAAAGATTAGTTCAATCTAGAATCACCAGAAATGAAAGGTTAAGAAGTCGCGGTAACTCTAAAGTACAATTATGGATTTTTTCAAATTTTCAAAAGCGGACGCGAAACATTACGGTGAACTCTTCGTGAAACCTAATTTACCAAATGAAGTGTACAGAAATTGATTAAAGACTGAATTCAAGTCTCTTTAGGCTGCTCGAGGGTATTGACAGTTTCAAAATTTATCAAACAAAGAATGCGTGGACAGCAATTTTTGTCACCTCAAGAAGTTGTCGAAGCTTCCGAAGACCGACAAATACGGCTTAAAGGTTTCCGCTATGGTGGATCTCAAATCACGTATAGTGTAAAACCTTACTTTCGCGTGTTCTACGTGGTACTCAATGCGATCTATCATCTCGCCCTAGTTCTATACTAGATATATGTTATAATGAGTATTGCATTTCAGGGCGTAGCACCCATTTGGTATTAATTTAGAAGTTTTGAGAAAGAGAAAATGAAATACAAAAGCAGTTAATGTCTGGTTTTCGCACTAGCGTCGTTGGCTGGAATTATAATATCCCCTACCATCTACGCCCCAAGGATAGAAGGTCAGAAAAGGAATTTTCTTTTAGAAATCGAGTTTCCTACCGCTAGAGAGACTTTTAGTTTCGGTAGGTGGATAAACTGGAGTCAATGGATGAGATGTGTGGGTGGCGCTGATGACAAATAACCTCTCGAACGTTAGTTGTAACTTTACAGTATATTCATGTATGATTTCATTTGTGGGTGAAAGGCACACAATCGATATTTGTTTCTAGCTTCAATTTCTTTTAGATAAGTACCATGTTTATATATTACACAAAGCGATCCTGTATTGTAGAATTTTAATTTTATAATACTGTTGCCGACCCCACTCTGCTATTAATCTCGGAGTCTTGTACGTAATTGTTGCTCAACCTGGTTCGACAGTGAGCCAGTAAAGTATTCGATTAGAGATGACAATAATTCTGAAAACTGACAAACAACTCGTTATAACGAGGGAATGGTTGATTTTACACCCTTAACGAGTGAATCATACAGGTGCCCCATTCAAACAATTACTTTCTAAGCGTCCCCTTAACAACCTAGAAATACATCAACGCATCTGTATTATGTCGTTTTATGCTTAGTTTATGTACCAGATCATATTTATCTAATATATATTTCTGAATAAATGACGGTTTGTTTACGTAACAAAATAAGCCATTTTTTTACCATATTTTCACTATTTTTTTTACCATATTTTCACTATTTTTTGTAATTTATTTACAGCGACGTAAATTAACAGTTTACGACTAGTAGCCTCATTAAATATATCTCACTAATATACTTCAATTTACTAGTAATATTTAGGGTAAATTGATTACTTTCACGTATGGGTGACAAACTGCGTATTTTTGTTGCACCGATACACAGCATTCTGTGTTTGTGCATTAATCTCTGGAAATTGGTAGTTGGTGTGCTAAATGGGTTCAATTCTAGTCTTTCATCGCGGTTTACATTGAAATATGATGGCAGCCACTCAACCATGTCATGTTAATATAATTATCCATTTGCAAGTATATGTATTACAAAAAGATTACTTCTGTTGATAAGATATTTCGCATGGTGTGATTACAAATCAATATGATCGATTTTTTTTTAAATATGGAATCACCTCTTGAGTTTTGTAGAAACTCATATGAAGATTTTGCGAGCTATTAATAAATTTGCCACTGTTTGGTGTGCTCTCTAGGTATATTAAAAACAAAAGTCAGAGCTATGAGAAATGTAATACCCTTTAATATAATTTATTGTACCTTTCCTTATTTGGAACAACCAGATTTTCTTTAATAATAAGGAGGTATGCTAATAGCATGTATCAGGCATTAAAGGAAAATGAAGTTTATTAAAATCACTTTTAATACCTACTTTTTCAGTGCTGGTATTCAATATGTAAAGGTTTCATTTCCACATTACGTAAATTATTTTCAGAAAAATATATAACGGAGTACCCCTTTATTTGTGTAATCCTTGAAACTAGGTAATATATTTCAAATTATGCTCTCAAAATTTGGGGATTCGGCAGAATTTTCGGGTTGTCGGAGTTCCCTTGATAACTAACATGCGTCTAACCAGACATATTTACAACAACGATATTTAACGTGTTTAATTAATTATGACAACTAATTTACTTTTTAGTTTTATAAATCCAAAGTTTACCAATAGCCAACTCAATCTCAACGCCAACGAAATATATTAACTTTACTGGCGTCGCTTTTTCTATTTTTGTTTCTATATTTGGTCCTATACGAAATATATCACCACATTCTATATTATATAAATTAATGTATTTTTTATTTATAAAGAATAGGCGCATCAAAAAACTCAAAACTGGCATGGGACTGCACGAATGCGCTCAATAGGCTGGGAAGCCCAACTAAGGTGACCCTGGTCTGAATACCACAACACAAAGATCATCGCAGGAATATCAAGGCACACGAATTAGCACGAGCAGGCTCGTTAACTGATGGCAAAAGCCTCATATGCCTTTGTAGAAATAGCATATGCGATAGCAACTACTAAACAAGTGAAATATGAGAAAGCAATACTGGTAGAAGAGTATTCCAAGTCAGAGGCGAGCCAAGTAATTTTTGAATGTACACAGGCCTACATTTAGAGCGAACCTACTAATCAGAGACAGGAAGTTCGTTACAGCAATAATACAGTGTAAGCACAAGAAACAACCTATCTCTAGCAGAGAACGCAATATGTAGATTCTGCCAGGTAGAGGAAGAGACCACCGTCAGTAGATAGACAGTGGTCTCTTCTGCATAGCACAAGCAGGAATACGGCTCCCAGAAATGGGTTCGCAATATCCAATGCTGCTAGGTCTAATCCATCACCAACTCCAACGGAACTGGTCCAACTCAACAACCCCTCAACCTCAACGGAACTGGCCTATCAATCCCAACCCCAACAGAACTTATTAATTTCACTACTAAACCAGCGTAGCGCTTTTTAATTCCGTTTCTGTATTTGATTTGACACGTAAGATATTGGCACATTCCGCACCGCATAAATTCATTATGGGGAACAAACGTGCGTGTCAGCACATCATCAGGTCAGAATTATTAAGTGCAGTAGAAAATTAAATCAATCCTAATTTTTACATTTTGACAATTTTCTACTACATTTAATCACTCTGGCCCGATGATGTGCTGATAGGCACCAACCCGGTCGCTTACGAATAATAAGAATTTGTGAGATAGTGGAGCTTTGCTTTTATTTTATGATGAATTGCAATAGAACATTTTTGGATCAAATTGGTTATAATTTTAAACGATATCCGAGCGTTTATTTAGCTCTCCCTAACGTGGAAAACTATACTTACGTACGTCACCGTGCCATTTTCATGGATGATTGTTTTGTTCTCTGTCATGGAGACAATGGCGATGCTTAAATTTACTCTAAGCGAGTAAACATTAAAAAACCCAAAGAACGCTAGAACTGCGACAATATATCGCCTTCTTTTCCAAAACATCCATATTGGATATTCTTCCACGCTGGAACAATAAGAACACATTTTAACCAAAAAGAGAATAAATAAGCAGCATATTTGCAATCGAATCTTACTAGTAATTGTTGTTTGATCCAATTATGGTCTACTGTGAAGATATATATCAATTAATAAAACATCTATAATGATCAATAAACCGACAGAATAAGTTTAAGAAGTCTTCACAATTTCATTTGTTACTTATTATATAATATATGTTGCTATAATGAAAGAATCCGCATAATAGTGACCATATGCTTTAATTTCTACTAAAGAATATTTT
Source organism: Oryctes borbonicus (assembly GCA_902654985.2). Lineage (NCBI taxonomy): Eukaryota > Metazoa > Arthropoda > Insecta > Coleoptera > Scarabaeidae > Oryctes > Oryctes borbonicus. Next base: position 10,149,713 of record LR736859.1, on the reverse strand, counting down.
TAAATTTTAAAACATTCATGTTGGATCAAAGGCGATATTTACCGTTTCCACTTGATGTAGTGACGAAAAATAATTCAATTTAGAAAAGTTTCCAAATAAGAAATAATGGAGGATAACACTACAATTTTGATTTCCGAGTTGGAACCGCGTCGTTGTCATAGCTTCTGCCGACGTTTCGTCCTCATACATATTACTTCTCCTTCTTCCAACTAAATTTTTAGGCGCGAAAGTTTCATAATGGCTCGGAAACGAATTAGGCAAACTAGCTGTGATCTGAGCTCAGTTTGTACCAACTTTTTCATCTACACTTAAACCTGTCATACTCATCTGATTGGAATACCTTAGACCGCATAACTGATCATCAGACCGAAAAGAAACCATTCATTTACTACAGCACGACAAACCCGAGAATTCGATTCCCTAATTCCCAAGTCATCCCAAAATTCTACTGTTACTGTACTCTCCAAAGGTAACTTTACACCTACGCCTAAACTTGTCCCTACCGAAGACATCATTACTGGCATAGAGTTTGCTGCGGTCTTCCATCTGAAACCACTGGTCCCATTCGCTTTGAAACATCCAAAATCCTCGCCGCAGAAACTCTGGCCTTAAGAAACCTGAAATCCGACCCTGAAATAGTTGTACTAAAAGCTGATAACGGAAATGTTACGGTGGTCCTAGATACCAAAGAGTATGAACAAAAAGTTCTTTCCTCACTGCAAGAACGAATCTGTCATCTCCACGAATTGAGCGTTCCATCATTAAATCCCTACTGATACCCAGCGATCTCTTCTCCCTAGTGATTCTTTATATGGTCTCCCTAAAATTCACAAACCCTACATCTCCTTACGTCCTCTTGTCAGCACTATCAATAGCCCTACCTACAAATTATAGAAGTATCTTTCTAACCTTCTAAAACCATACGTTAACACAGCGACTCTTTCATCTAAAATTTCCAATATTTCATCAAACGACTGTAAGAATTGACAGTAGGTCCTAGTGATGTACTTGTTAGCTTTAATGTCGAATTCTTATTCACCAAAGTTCTCATATCGGATACAGTATCTATTATTAGAGAGTTCCTCATCTCCAGTGATCAACCGGATCATCTGGCTGATTTAATCTTTAATATCTTTATGAAACAATTTCCATCATCTCACAACCTTAAACCAAAGTGTTGGTATAGGTACATTGATGACACCTTTGTCATCTGGCCTCATGGACACGAATCTTTTAACAATTTTTTATCGTTTCTGAATTCCCAACATGATTCTATGCGCTGCACTATGGAAGTCGAATAGACGGTTGTCTTCCTTTCCTAGATGTTCTCGTACATTGGCGCCTTAGCGGTGTGCTAGGAGATTCCGTTTACCGAAAACCTACGCACACAGATAAATACTTCAATGGCCTTTCACACCATCATTTAGCCAAAACGATACCAAGATCTTTTATTCGAGTTACGTTGCGAACAATAATGTTCGAATCGATTTAGATTATCCTGCAGCAACAAATAATCGCAAACAGAGTTTTTCTGACGTTTGATCTGCAAGTCATCTGCATATAGCGAAAAAGTCAAGTGAAGGAAACAAATGTGAATGTTATTAATATAAATTAGGAATAGAAGTGCGCCAACGGGAGCTCTGGGCCACTTCTTTAAGAAATAGTTATGTGATGTGACTAATAACCGTGAACTGTGACCATGCATAGTCTATCCATTACACAAGAAGTGACCCAAGAACGCTGTATATACCGACTTCAACTTATCCAACAGAATGGTATGGTTGACCTTGTTAAACGCCTTTCTGAAATCCGTATACACATGAAAGAGATCTATTAAACAATATGCTAATTGGATATGTTAAGCTTTGTTCACACGATTAATAAAATGGGCCCGAAAGGCGTCAGGGCCCGCACCCTTCCTGCCATCAAGATTTTGTAATTTGGCCCTCACACTTGTTTTAATAATAGAGCAACTACTTATTATCGAACCGTTCATCAGAATTTCGACCTTTTATGCATTTTCAACATTTCTTTGATGTCACGTGTGGTAGGATTAGAGAACTGAAGTGGAAATCGTTTATTTCGCCGCTGAAATGTGGTAAAGGTTAACAGGGCATCCCGAACGATGTTATAAAATGCGTCTACAATTAAGTCACTAGTAGGTTAAGCTAACTCAGACAACCAATCAATTTTGGAAAAGGGAATATTAATATCTGTACAACTAATTGAATAAAAATTAAACAATTGCAAGTAATTAGAATGCAAATTGACTACAAAAGAACAACTGCACGCGAATTCTAAAGCCTTATGACACGAATCTTTCGGCACCACAGAATGCTTGCTATAAACAATATTACTTATAATATTATCATTTGATAAAATTAGATCAAGCAATCTACCGGTGTGACTCTCAACGCAGTTGCAATTGCATTAACTCCGAAAAAGAAAGTGCGTCAATAAATCCTTATCTTTGTGATTAAAAGGAAAAAAAATGGTCACAACTGGAAGGTTGCCAGTCAATATTACAAAAATTAAAATCTCCACAGATAAGAAACTTATCATTTGGATTGCTGATACACACCTCTGCAAGGCAACTTAAGAAACAAGATAACGGTAAACTATTATGTGGTAGTATATACACGCGACGAATATTTAAGTAAAAAGAGTCACCGGTAAGATATGAAAATTTCCTCCGTCTGCGACACCCATTTTCTCCTTTCGCTCACGGGCACTCCACCGCCAAAAAAATATTAGATTTGACCGATGAAAACTCATGACACACAGTTAGTTCGTTTAATCAAGTTTCACTGAAACAAACTATATTGTGTTCGCAGTCAGAGGTGTTTGGTAAAATCATATAAGATTTCGAGCACATTTTGATAATATATGCTCAATTTTATCGATGAACTCATCAAGAAGAGTTGAAAGTACTTCGTCAGCTATCCAAAAGCTAAAATTAAGCTAATATGTCTAGGTTACTATTGGATTTAATAAAAATAATCCGCGGTTTGTCATCTTTTCTCATCGAGATAGTAGCATTCCGAATCCATACATATCTGTACCTCTTAGCATTGACAACCTCTCTAGCCTCCCTAAGTAAAACCCGTTCGTTAATAAGGTGTGCATTTATGAATAAGCCATCAGGTACGTCAGGAATGCTTATACCAGGAGCCCTAGAGCCCCATCCAAACCTGCATTGCTTGGGAGCAGCCAAAAGTTCATCCAGGTGCATGGCGTTTAAATCATTAATCAAAACTGGATAATTCAGAAAGTTACCAATTGACTCAATTATCTTAGTGACATTCTCACTATGTTTTTCAGGAACTCTCTGAATTTCCAAATTATTCGATCGTGAGTACTTTCAGCTTATTAATTTTAGTATATTTACTTCAAATTATAGTAAAAAAAATTCGTGAATTTAAACGCGACGGTGGCTACCCCTTACATCATACCTGAAAATCCCAACTAATTAAACATCTTAACAACCGCCACAGTTCATTGATCCGTAACATTCCGTCCCGTTGACCCGTGACAAGCCTTAAATAAACCTCTCCAAAACGATTAGTCTCCAGTCAGTGTGCATCAACAGCCCTGAAGATGTGCCATAAGTGTGAAGGCAAAACGTCAGTAGAAGCCGAGGAAACAACACAATTATAACATATTGGAGGATAAGTTCTGTACAACATAAAATTAATATCTCATATTCGGGATTTTAAGTTTCCGCTACAATCGATGCAAGTTTGTTTTTTTTAAAGGGGTATCTCATATATTATTATGTTTTTGCGTGTCTCCCTTCAATTAATGTCAACTTTCTTCAAGATTCCCTATTTATACCAATTTATCTTAGTTTTTAAGATAATTTGAGATGTTGACGAAATGCCATTAATTAACACAAGAGCCTACATTCAAATTTTATTCTATTAACTCCTTTTTGAAATTTGCAGCATCGAAAAATTATATCATATTTATATCAACTAGCGTCTACAAGATGGCCATCGAAATTATTGCTGTACAAGAGCAGAATGCTTCCAGTGGTAACATAACATCTATTCGACAAGATTAGGAAGAAGCAGAAAATATTCTGGATTTAGAAGAAGATACAACAACCAACTCAATTTTTGTTTATTTATAACTACGCTATAACTTGAAAACATTATTTTCACACTCCCGGAGTTTAGTCCGTTCCTCTAACTCGCCCTGTATATGGCTTTTATCGCCAAATATTGAAAAGTCGATATTTACTTGATTTTACCGGTGTAATTAAATTGTATTTATGAAATACATTTCTAACAAGATTATTATAAACAGGTTGTCGAAAGTTATCGGGCCACCATTACTACTAACTTTGTTATTATTGTAACTGCAATGTTGGTTAAATTACCAAAGATGTAGCGGTTTTCCCCTGATCATAACGGTATTGCGAAAAAAGCAATTGCGCATCTTAACCTAAATTGTTTATATTGTTTATTTAAACGCTCTGTATGTTTATCAATTATTCTATACGAAATGAAACTGCGTAAAATATTGCAGATACGATAAAATTTATATCGGACAATTGCAACTGTAATAACTTCGCTATTAGAGCAACTGGAAGATAGTCGAAACATATAAAACCTGCAATTTATTCTGCCCAATAAAATGTAATAAAAAAAATACGCAGCGTCTGGTTAAGTAATTCGCTTTCTTATTAAACACCCTGCGTATTTTTTAAGGCTCCAAAATAGAAGAGGAAATAGATTTGATAAATTTTGAGATGAAATACTTAAAATACGAATTAGAGCAAGCAAGCGTTGCTCTTTTGATCCTGCAAATCTTGTTTGGCATTGCAATCAATTAGAGAATTTATTAGTGAGAATACTACTGCTTTTTGCTTCCAGGGTTTTGATTTTTTTTTAATATCGTGTGGATTATCCATTTTATTATTGTCGAGGCATACTTCGCATGCAGTAGGAACTGCGAAAGAACCCTGTACTATTACTGCAAAACATTTCCGGATAAGGTGCTGCCTAATAGAACATGAAAATTGCGTGAGAATGAGAACACCTGCATATTAATTATTAGTGTATACTTGTTCTGTCGAGATCTTTTAATATATCTGCAGGCATCGGATATCTAAGTATTTGACGAAAGGATTCGGTTCTATGAAGACTATGTGGTGTAGTGATAGCGCATCCGGGCGGGAAACGAGAGTCGTGGGTTCGAATCCTATCGACGTCTAATAAATTTTTTATGTCATTAATTACATCGGTGAGAGCAGATACAGTATCGCCCGATAGTCTCTATTTAAAATTATTTTCTAATAATAGTAACTATTTCGGTATGTAACAGTTTCATCCGGGTCGAATTTTTGGTATTTACGAGTAGATAGAGATTCATTCGATAATCTTTAAGTACTTAATCCTTTTATATTCTCATATACGTTATATCTATATCTTTATTATGATACTTTCAATATATTGAACATAAATAAGTAGAGTAGATTATATGTTTTAAAAAAATAATGTAAGTTTATGCAATACAAACGAGAAAAGAAAAAAAGTACATAATGGAAGGCAAGAATACATAATGGCATCATATTTAAGAAGTACTTAAAAGGAATAATAACCCGGCTCTAATTTTATATATTGAGGTGTTGCCAATTGTTTATTATTCTAGTGATTATCTCCTAAATATAATTTTCGCATTGTTTACTTGGCTACGTTTATTTACACTTTGTATGTGTACATATAATATTTTCAGCTTAATACTGGCGCAAAGTTTCTAAAAGAAGCAAAGATATTCAAATGGTAAAAATTAAAACTCCTAGTAAGATGTGGATGAAAGAATTCGCATGTATTAGTCGCTCTGGAGCTGCTAGCACATTTAGCGGACCAAATTTCGGTAGAAAATTTTCTTGTGTTATAGCCAGTAGATCAAATACTAAACAGTTGCCAACGTTCTCAAGTTCTAAAAAAAGAAGACTGAGACAGTATGTAATCAAGTTGAGTAGGAGTACGACTGTACAACGTTAGGATCAATCGAAAATGTAAATATTGTTGGATATAATAGCCAGACGAAACACGAAGAGAAATAAAAGACTCAATTTCAAAGTAGTTTAGCTTTCGCACATATATTGCCAATCCTCTGGGATAGCCGTCACAAGGGATATTCGTAAAAAAAGTAGTTCTGTCCACGTGATTTCACAGTTATACCAATCGTTCCCTTATTGAGAAGGCGCGCTTCCTGCGTCTTCTAAGCTGGTAGCTTTGTCTTAATGCGAACAGGTTTATTAAATGAAAGGTTTTAACAGTGAACTTTATTTTATAAAGTGACAAGCTGTTACTCTGCCATTATGACATGCTATATTATCTTTAGATTGATAAAAATTAAAGAAAAGGGAATGAGGAATGACATCAATGGTTTCGCAACATGTGATGTTTTTCCAACAATGTATCTCTGTGACTCTCATTGCAAGTAGTTGAACTACTGTTGTGATCGAAATGTTACCGATACTGGTTATCCTTGTGAATTACAGATGTCAGTCTGATGAAGCATTAATTAAACTGCGAAAACTTAGCGATTTAAAATTGGTCTTTTATTTTTCCCCGTGTCTCGTCTGGCTATTATAATATTTACTCCGTCGATTGACACTCGACTTGATCCTAGTATCTAATCAATTTGCCAATGTCCGTTTTTTCTTTATGATGTTTGGTAAGCCGTTAGCTCTTGTATTTTTCGCCGCCAAGCTTAATAGAGCAGCCGATAATTTTAGTATTTTCCCACATGGAAGTGACAGCTTTTCGTATCGACATTTCAAAATTCAATTCGATAACAACTTACGCAGGACAAAGTTGCAAAGTTAATAAATTCGTTGATAAATTTTTAAATACTATTTTATTTGATGTTTTATCTTTGAGTAAGCAAAACACTAGATGTATATAATGCCCGTTGGATGGTAAATAACTGTACAAAATGTTTTAAGCAATACTTAGACGTTCCACCCGTAAATATCTTTCTGCATTTACACAAATGTTTGAGGTTCGTTTCGCAGGAGAACATTACGATATAATGATTGCTATCGTTGGCAATCAAAAATTCTTCTCCTCCATTCGTACTTACTTCAGATTGAAAATTTTCAAACATCTCTTTTATATTTTTGGTCAATCTGGGAAATGTCTTCCTTCTTTCGCCATAAACATTTTATTTCACTGATTTCAATTTGCCAATTGTTAATTCACTTTGTCGCATTGCTAATAGCCACTGCGCAATTCTTTTATGTTACACATTAAGTTCTTCTGTAGCCACTACAAAAATTGCTTTTGTTTTGCTACACCGTAGCACTATATTTTGGTGTTCGACATCTCCATTACTTTTCATCATTCGATAACTGTTCCGCAAGCCAGTATCTGAAGTTGCTCACAAACAATAGTCCTTTACCATGGTTACTAACTTTTCCTCACATTCTTATTTATTTTTTTTAAATTACAAAAGTAGAATTTTGTAAGAAAAGAGCCCTCTTTTATTTCCACTCCTCCTATTTATATTACACTCAGAGAGTCACCATAGATTATATTTAAATTGTTCATGTTGTACTTTTAACATGTGTAGTAGTATAATCTAACTATTATTATTACAACAAGGTGATCCCTAGTGGCTTTCTGCACACTCTGAATATTTTGTTAATCTCGCAAGATTGCTGTGGCCTCTAAAAAGTTCAAAATTAGCTTCAGCTCTTTCGTGCCTCTAAGCCACTATGCTTTTCTGTTCTACGCTTCGCAATAGCTTATAAGGTGTAAAGGAGTTTTCTCTTCCTCGCGCGCCCTACTGGTTTAGGTGCCAGTCTCATTTTGTGTAGACGCTTGTTTAGTGGACAATGACCAGTTACGGTGCTGGTCCACAGTCCAACATAGGAATTGCTCATGGCCAGCAATTCATCCAAATTTTTCTGTTGGGTGTCCTATCGGGAAAGCTTTATATTTTTCATGCCACTAATGTAGCTGTCTTTTAATCTCCGTCTTCAAAGGGATCCTAAAGGAGAACTTACAGCCAGTCATCGAATTCCAGATTGGGTTTCAGATCCGGCCGTGAAAAAGACAAGACTACGTAGAGTAACTTTCCCCTGTTTCCTTTGTTCTCTAGTCGACACGACTACCTCGTAGATTTTCACAATGGTGTAGGGATTGGGTCGGGTACCGTACTTAATATGAGGATTTTAACTATTATGTTGAAGGTGGACACATGCCCGTCTCTACTTTTTTCCCGTCGTATACTGCCATTCACATTGTGCTCCCGCCAGGGCCGTTGACTCTACCAGTAAATGCAAAGACAGCAGGTTAAACAACATTTCCAGTGCGACGGTAAAGGTTGCGTTATAACTCCGCTTATGCCATGCTACAAGGCCATGATGTTGATGAAACTCAACGTGCGATTTAAAAGTCAGATTGCTATTCAGGATCATTCCTAGATACTTAGCTTTCTTCGCGCTATATAAGGGAACTCCGCAGAAGTACCCTAATTGTTTTGTTCCTGCGTGTGAACGTGGCAAGATTAGTCTTGGAAGGATTTACCGTTAGTCCCTGCTTTTCACACTACCTTTCAGTACATTTCAAGGTCCTCTTTGCTCTGCTGCAGACAGTATCTTCGAATTTACCACTTATTAGTATGATTATGTCATCTGCATAACCTACCACTGTATAACCCTCACCCTCTAGCATTCGTGGCAGATTGTCTACTAACAGATACCAAAGTAAGGGCGAAAGCGCTCCGCCCTACGGATATCCTTTAACGGCATATAAAGGTTCTGGAAAGACTAATTGAAAGGTATATTACGGACAATGCGCTAAAAGGTTGATGCTCAGTGATCCCCAATAAGCCTACCAAACGGGCCAGAAGATCAAGCATATGGTGAAATGCAAAAACATTACGCTAGGCGTCTTTTTGGATATTGAAGCTGCTTTTGATAACACATTTGGTATCGATATATGGTATATTGCACCTGGATCATTCATATGCGCCCAGGTGCATAACGTAATGTTAATCTCCTGTCTCTTCACAGTGATATGTATTGATACCAAGTGCGTGTGCACCTTCAGTATCCAAAAAGACGTTGAGCGCAATGTTTTTTACATTACACATTATACACATTACAGCGTATACTCGATTTTTCGGCCACTATCACGAATTGCCAGCTGGCAGGATTTGCCCATTTGGTTTTCCCTAATTAGCCTTCCAATCCTTCCAGTCTTTCCAGAACCTTTAAAAGGAAGGACGTCACACGTATAGGTCTAAACTACATCATTTAATCTTGTAAATCACTTCCAGTCTGTAGGCACACATGCCAGTATCACGCTGGCCCTATACATTGTGCAGACATAACAGGCAAGCAGATCCAAGCCCTGTTGTGAAAATGTTGAGAAAATACCATCCTTCCCCGAAGATTTAAATGGTTCCAATTTGTCAACCGCCCATATAAGTTTTAGCACATTTACCACATGCCTAGCTGTCCATTGGTAGTTAGCATGGTGAACAACACATAAGTATCGGCAACCTCCGCACCACACACGGTTAATTAAATATATAATAATTAATCCGGGACGGCCGTTTTGAGGACACTCATCATCAACCGGTAACCGAATGATGTGAGAAATTTCTAAAACTAAACATGCATGTACTATCCCTACTTCCTAGAAAAAGAAATATTCTTTACAAGTGCCTATTCTACCTCCTACACGCTTTAAAAACCGTTAACATGTTTAGTGTTCTTGCGACGTTTCCTATTAATTGTACCTACAATCCCTCTTACGCAGCCAACAGCCAAATCGTTTAAATAAATGAAGAATAAAAGTGGACCTACTTCTGAGCCTTGTGGTACTCAACTGCTACTGTGTGCTATCAATCTGATAGGTAGGATTCCATTAATTTCATTCAGTTCCCCGTATGCCATAAATTCCTAATTTATCAAGCAATATTGTGTGAGAAATACAATCGAAAGCTTTTGATAAGTTTAATAGAACAGCCGATGATTTATTTAATTCGTCAAATCCAGCAATCACGCTGTCAACTAGTTTACAAATCACATCTGTAGTTGACTTGTTCTTTAGATTTCCATATAGCTTCCCGAATCATTTCGTTACCCATTCTTATGAAAGGGCAAATTCTTCGCTAGTTTTAACTATTGTGAAGAGACTTTCATCTCTTGGAAATGTTTATGAAAAAATTTCCTGAATGAACTTCTTAAGGCAATGCGTTACGCGAATATTACACAAAATATGTTAGTAAATGTTGGTAAATCTTCAACAAAATACGAATGTTCGAATTCGAATGGATGTTGAAATTGTATGTATAAATTAAATTCTATTATTTTTAATGATTATCTTTAGAAGGACGAAAGGTTGTAGTATTTCGCCGCAATGCATTCAAATTTATTTTATTACAGAACGACACATTGTAGGCATAGGATGATATTTATAAAAAAAATTCTAGTTTCTCAGATTCTTGAATAATAAAAAAAAAAACGTACATAGCATGAATCAAACACGGTAACGATTACGATGGCCGCCTTGTAGACATACAAATTTTCCGCATATGTTACCGCAAACTATAAGAAATATTAAATAAGTAAATATCACCACTCTGGGCTGTAAGGCGTTTAAGATATCGTCCGTTCAAGAAACAACGGCGTTTCGCAAACATCTCAAATAATGTGGAGTATTTTAAAAACCAAGATAGAGAGAAGTATAGGGAATATTGATAAAAGTTAACATGAATTGAAAAGATTCGCCCAAAAACGTAATAAATAAATAAAACCGCAGAAATTGAACATCCTGCGTACTTATATTATGCAGCACATATCTTCGAATATTTCTTATTTGGTAACTTTTTTTCTAAGTTACTCAAACGAGGAATTATCTTCCACAAAGAGCACGTTATACATTCATACAATCACATTTTTAATTCCGCGTCCTGATAAATGTAAAAATAAACTAGAAAAGGCGACATTGTGGTATCTGAAGTACCTGTCAACATTACAATTTCAAAACTCTTTTGATAACATTTGATATCAATAAATATGTACATACGGCAAATGTTTTTCGTGATAACAATCAAAGAATGGAAAAGTATGTTCCTGAAACGTAATAGAAAAGAATTTTTACATTTTTAATGCATTAAATATGTAGTTGATATGCTTTTATAATGAGAACTCGCATTCGTGTATTTTTTCAGCCAATAAACTGACAATATTACACATATAAGCACCTTCAAAAGCTAAATTTTTTGGCAAATATATCGAGATAGCATGTAGACAGTTATGTTTTATATTCAATGACCTAATGTAGCAACATATTCAATAAATATAATTGTGCCTGGGTCCCAGTGGCTGTGCGTGACTTTTTGATGAGGGTGGCGCGATTGTAAAAACTTATGATAAAATTTTACCTTTATTGTAGAATGATCTTTGAAAAAGAAGACGGAAAAATACGCAATGAACATGATATTCGCAAGGATAGTCATTTTTACCATAATGTGTGCATGAACACAACTCACTTTAACGTGGGGACTCGTATCATTTTGAAATCGTGTTATATTCTGGCAGCTTTATTTGCAAGAAAGAGTACTTTTAATTTTATGAATTGTTTACTATTTTAGAAATATTTTAATTTGTGTTTTTTAGTGCTTAAGGCTTTGCATGACACGGCGACGAAAAAGTGCCGTTACAAGTAATTTAAGCAAGCGTTTACACGGAGAAAAAGACTGTTTATTCAACAAAATATTAATTGATCCAACCAATGACATGTTGGTAAATGAACAAACAAATATTTGTTTCCTTCAAACAAATCATCTTGTCACGACCAGATCTTTGATTGCAACAAATAAACAAAGTCCTAAGTTAAATAGTCACTTGCTTGAAATAAGTACCCCTAACAAAATACATGTTGTTGCTCTGACCAACCCTTTTTCTCCATGTATATGTTTTTTTATTGGCGAATGGACTCACTTCAGTGCATTTAACAAAATCCTGAAATTGTATTTCACAATTTACCACCACTTCCAATACAGATAATACCAATATAAATTTCGTGAAGATAATACCAACAAACCTCCAAACTTAACCTAAAAATAGCACTTTTTAAATTGACTGTTAGGTGTCTTAAACTGATCTCTTGAAGAAAAAGGACACTAACACCGTTCATTTTTAAGGGTCAATAACTGTGTTTATAAAAATACTGTTACTTGTCACTATATAATGCTCGGAAAAAATCTATACTTAACGACAACACCACCTCTCGTAGCTAAAATAAGATTGGACGCGGAAATTCTGCGTCCCAAATGTGCCCGTTTGCATATAGCCAGCTAAACTGTGATTGGCAACTAGGGCCGCGATTTCATCATGAGGTACCAGCAAGAAGTTATACATTAGCTACAGAATAAACAGGAAGTCATAGGATCCCAATGCTGCACGAACCTCTTTTGCAGAGCCAAGTGAAGATTTCTAAAGAATATGACTTAATAAGTTTACTCTTTACGTCAAAATTGGTCAGGATCATTGATGTTGTGGTCATCACGAATAAGTATATTTATTTTGAACAGCTAATCCAGAGTAATTATTGATACTTAAAAATACATGAGAATCAAATCAACCAAACTACATGCATTATTGATAGGCAACGGTTTTGTAGTTCTACCTAAATACTAAACTGAATATAATTAAATGCAGGAAACATATTATTCTTGTTTGATCACTGATTAAACAAAATGGAAAATGAATTTTTATCGAAACTTCAGCAGTAATACATAAAGGAAAACGTTCACTGAATACCTAGTAATGTTATATGAAAGAAATGAATGATTAATACACTCTGCAGATCATAAACGCAGGCTATAAATGTCATTCCTCAGCTGAAAAATTTCCGCACTCAAACAATTTGTACAAGAAACCTTGATAGAAACCTTGCATACCTCAGAAAGATATAGATTATTCACAAAACATTTGACGAGAGTTAATAGAAATACCATAGCAATGCCTAGCGAATAAGAGCAGATAAGATTTTTTATTCATAGGTGAATATAAACTGTTTTAACATAGACCTACCATGAAATAAATTTAATATTCCCAAACAAAAGCAAAAAAAAAAAAAGAAAAATAGACCAAGCAGTTCCCGGAAACAGTCTAAATTTTGGAATTGCTGTAATAACGAAAATTAACTTGATTTCCATATTCTAACATAAAAGTAATTACTCCATGAAAAGAACTTTGATTCAGATATTCAGATTATAAGAATTTAAGAAGTTATAATAAAAATATTACTGTCACCGCATGAATTTGCACTCAGCGTTTTTGATCTGTTCTTTAAGGAATAAAAACAGACAAAGAAATAATGATAGAATTCGAATATACTACTTTCGCTTTCAATGTCGTAACTGAATAAGCAAACACATAAAAAAAAATCATTTCAAAGTTATAAATTTGAGCAATAAAGCCATTGCATATCATTGAGACAATTGAATCTTTTTCACAAATTAACAAAAATTGATTCAATGACATATACTATTTAATATAAATAATATTCTATTTAAACTTACATTTTAGTAACTATTGTCACATAAGCTATGTTTGTAATTTTCCATATTGTTGAAAAAGAACCACAATGCACATATTTGTATTTGTATATGCGTTTTCCCTCTTGTCGTAAATTGCACTTGGATCTCGTTATTGCAGAATATAAACGAAATTTCGAAGTATGCAAAACATATGATTTATTAACGAATTCCGTATTGACATCGCACCGTAACATATGAATGAAGAAATACAAAGTTGTAATTTTAGATTTGTATATGCAGACATCCTTACCTTTTTCTTCCATGGTTACCGTTAATTGTTATACCATTCTGCCGCACTTCATTCATGATATAAACAATCTCGGGTCGCCCAAGCACACACTGAACTGTGCTTAAATGTTAAATAAAACTATAGAAATTTCGCCGTCCTCGATAACCACATTCACCTGTGTGACGTATCTACAACTGCAGTATGCCATTATTTCCCCAATCTCAATCTCAATTACGGTTTTACATCCAAATTGCGATCAGTATCGTTTGTTTTAATGATTGGTCGACATGATTTCAAAAAGTGTATATGCGTACCGACATCAATTATTTATCACACCTAAGAATAATTTAAAATTGTAGAACTGCGCTTTTTGTGTGGTCAAAATATCTTGTCAAAAATATTTTTTATGCACAGAGTGATCGATAAGTAGCGAGCTACGGACCTGTTATTCTAAATGGAATATCCTATACATTATTACCTTTAATTTCCTTATTTAAAAATAAACCAATATAATAAAGGCTTTAATGTCTATTTCTAACAAATTTAGAGTTATAATTAGAGGGGGCCAGAGTACGCCAGGACAGTACTCAGTTCCATATATA